>CM028383.1:75795588-75867213 GCA_013146195.2 Codonopsis lanceolata
AGACAATTCATGACCACCCCCTCAAGCCTTCTACTTATGGCACTGTGCATGAGAACAAAATTAAACAATAAAAGCAGTCTCAGAAGAAATATGTCACAAGGAGTAATGGTTTGATTGTAGTTAAGGGACAAGGGTAGTGATAGTGGAAAATACTATTAGCGTCCTGAGTTTTATTAGGTTTGGCTTATGAAATGGTAAATGTGCGAGCAATATAGTTTTCCTTGTCTTTTGTTATCATCGTGATGTAATGCTTGAAATTCTTTTTTTCTTTCTCCCCTCTCCATTCCTTTTATTAATGTTCCAGGAGTGCGAGCAATTTAACATTCTTGTTAAATTGTGAGGTTTCTGTTAGTAATACTTGGTAATCTAATTATGCTTACTCAGGTCAGAGATCTGTTGGTTCCACAGATATTCTTGATGTACATCTGAAGACTATTTTAGAGAATGTTAAATTACTCTATCTTTTTGAGAGAGAAGGAAGTTGGGATGCTAGTCAGAACTGGGAGGACATGCTATCTCTTGGAGAACAGCAGAGATTAGGCATGGTGAGCCGATATCAATGTCTTGAATCTTGATGCTACCTGTGCTTTCCCTGTGTTATTTGTGCATCTGTGAATGGTCAACTAATTGACATGATTGTTTTCTGTTTTACCAGGCTCGCTTATTTTTTCATAAGCCTCAGTTTGGTATCCTTGATGAATGCACTAAGTAAGCAACTGAACTCGCATACTCTCTCTTACGTTTTTCATTATGATGTTTTATTGACGACCATATAATATTTCCCCCCTTTCCTCCTGTTACAGTGCCACAAGTGTCGACGTCGAAGAACATCTTTATAGACTTGCACATGATATGGGCATCACAGTAATTACATCGTCACAGGTTTGTAGTGTTTATTAATTTGTTAAAGATATGGCTAGGAAAATCGAGATTTGTTGTGGCTATGGTACATCTGCTCACCGTTAATTGTTTTCATCTATGCTAGAAAAACACTAGTATGCTAGGCCTCTACTGGTTGTTAGACGCTTCTGTGCAACCAGCTTGCATTTGTCCTGAATAAATCTTGACTTATAAAATTAGGACTTCCTCTAATCCAAAATAAGCATCCCCCTATTGACTTTTCATGGTGTTAAAGAAAAGGGATGGCTCTATATCATTTTTCCTTAATCCCCTCGATCTACTTTTTAGTGATGTCAAATCAAGGCCTGCCGATTTTTATCTTTTCATCAGACAATTAATATAAGGGCGTTCTAAACAATTTCCTTAAAGAATCTTTCTAGAAATTGAAAAGGGCGCACCATTAGTGGAATGACCCAAAATAGAATAGTGGGCATTATAAACAATTTGCTTAAGCAACATCCTGGGCTCCTTGTGTTTGTTTTGAATAGTGAGCTAGAGATGCACTCTTTGTTAGAAAATTTTCTGTGAATATTTGAAACTTTTTTGTTAACCCTTTTGGTGAGAACACATGACGTGATAACATTTGTATAACTAGATTTTAACTCGTCATGTTACCTGAGCTGTGTGGTTCACATTCTTTCTCAGCGTCCTGCCTTGATACCATTCCATTCAAAGGAGTTGCGTTTAATCGATGGTGAGGGCAAGTGGGAGCTTCGTTCGATTAAGCAGTGAGTTCAGGTTGTCAAAAGCCATATTCTCAATGCTATTTTTGGTCCTCTCTTGCATGTGATGCTTGGGGAGCTATATTTAACTTATACAGCAATGTGATTTTCAAGCCAGATTATAGTCAAGTTTGCTTCAACAAAGCATAGCAGGTATTTAGTGTTTTATTGAATAAGAAGGGCACACGGGTATATTTTGATTATTCCTTGTAATATAGAAAAAACATGTATAGAACTTATAGCATTTGGGGGAAGTAAGAAGATGGGAAGGGGGGGGGGGTGTTCTTTTGTTGTAGATGTATTGGATTGGATACAGAAATTAATTTCATATGTCCCCATCAATAAGAATCAGAGAAGATGGGCATTCCTCTAGTTTGTCCAAATTGACTCATGAAAAAGGAAGCCTATCTGATGTATGTTTTACATAAATGTTTTTTTCGTTCTTCAAGTTTTAGTTTCATTGTAACCCAGAAAAACTGGAGGCATGAATGATGTAAATCTTTGAACCTAGGCAAAGGACGGCGCCATATTATTCTTCTAGCCAAGTGCGAAAGATCACGAGTACACTATTGATGCCTTATTATTCTTCTAGCCAAGTGCGAAAGATCACGAGTACATACTCGTCGGTTTCTTCTGTTGATAATGTCGTAGACACCTTGTGAGGATACAGTAGAAGGCACTGCTCTTAGATGGTTAACACTCGTTTATAATATTTCGTACATTTCTAAATTATTGTCATGTTTAATGCTCAAGTCAAACAAATTATTTTTCATATGAAAATATGACGCATGTATGTTTTCTATTTTTTGAAAAATCATAAAATATGTTAATCTCTACTTCAATACTCCTTCCGTTTTCAAAAAATCATCTGTCTTTTCTTTTTCGTTCATTTTAAAATAATTGTTTTTTTTCAAAACTTTACCTTAAAAAAAATACTTTTACCCTTTTACCCTTATTTTTTTTTACCTATTTTAGTTATGACCATATATTCAAGGACATTGAAGGAAATCATACATTTCTCCAATATTTATAAGACAGTCAATTATTTTTTCTTAAACGATGAGTCGGTGATACGATCCAAGTCAACACGAATCGTAGCGCACATGGCAAGAGAAGCGAAAAACGTTGATGTTGATTTTGAAAACTTTCAAAAACTAAATTCAATAATCAAAGTTGTGTCCCAAAAACAATAAACCACAACCCTTATGTATACGGGTTGTGAATCCTAAACCTAGAAGAAAATCAAATGTCTTGACACTTTGACCTACTTTAATCATATAATGAAACTAGATAATTACCTAATCTATGTAGAAAACAGCTAGGTCCTTGTCTAATCTAATTAGTAAACATAAATTAACCTAGTACTATCAATCTCGTTTTTAGGTCTAACCTTATCCCTAGTAAACATAATAAAATGGGATAAAGAGTTTTTAAGGCTCTAAAACTTGCTTTCCTTGCTAGGCAAGCTTGTCTTCCTTCCTTGGGCCTTCCTTAGCTTCTTCCTAGGGTCTTCCTTGCTTGCCTTGATCAATCTTGATGGATGTGTCTTGTGTACTTGGACTCTTAGCCCTTCTTGATGAATACTTGACCATGACCCATCCTCCTTGAAGTCTTCAAAAGCTCTATCCTTATGCTTCCAAGCCTCGAACTCCAAGTCAATGCGCTTCCTTGGCTTAAGGACTTTGCTCGTGGGATGAATCATATCATTCCCTCTTTCTCGGAAAGGCTGTCCTAAAATCTTTACCCACCTCATAATGACACGATTTAGTAAAATAAGAACATGTATATAAATGATTCTTACGCTTGTCCTTAGAATCAACTAACCGTTGCGCACATGCCTCTTGAACCCGCGTAAAGAACATAACAAGACTTTGTAATACAAAATTGTTAGCACAAAATCTGTCATGCAACCATTTAGGACAAATATCACTTGGTGTAGGAATGTGTCCCACCATTAAACACATCCAAACCCTATCACCGGGTTCAAATACTAATCTAACATATCTCACTTGTATCACTTGGTAACTTTCCATGAATGATAACATCGCATATGCACATTAAACACAAGGAGATCATAATAAGGAATGCCAATGAAAGATATCAATAAGTATAATAAGATAATATGCAATAGGGCATGCAAACTCATACATCCAAATCTTTCATGACAAGTAAATCCATCAAGTCTTATAATTTCATTCATCAAGCTATCACAACTCGATGTTTTTTCATACCAATCATTGATATGAACACAATCACCAGGTTTAAACATCAACCTAAAGAATTCTCTCTTTTGCACAACCATGCTCAATATAAGAACCTTATGCAATCCTACGCATATTAATCATGCAAATCAATGAATTGAAAACATAAGATAAGATTTTACCATAATTATCTCCCTCGCTCATTAACTCATTATAAGTCAAGGTTCGCTCACAATAAGCGATCTTACCATTCTCTATAGCCTCTTTTCTCCAATCATCACAAACCGAAGTTTTCTTACTTATTTCCTTGATTTGAAACAAACAATCCATTTCACCAGGTTTAAAGATTAACCTAACAACTTTCATCTTTTGCATATCCACATTTAATGATGATGAATCATGCAACAATAAAAAATTACAACAAGAGTGAAATCTCAGGGATAAACATCTTTTATGCTCATCATTCAAACTATAAGTTAAAACATGCATATAATCATTACCAATATTAAATTCACAACCTCTAAAAGGTTTCACATGCTTAACTCAATTTGTATTCCTCCATGAAACCATATGCAATCCATGTAATCCATAAATATTATGAAATAATAATATAACATGGAAAACAATATCTTCTTTGAAGCATGCATTAACATAACTCAATATAGAATAATCTTGCATGTTCTTAAGTATAGGACTCACACGATTTTGTAATTTAGTCACACCATGCAAACTTATCAATTCAACACCTATCAAGGTGTCATGCAACACATCTACTATCTCATGGTATGGCTTAAGATGTCTTATATATTCACAATCATACCATCATGCAATGAACTTGTAACAAAATGAATTCTAGTTCTATTCAATGCACAACTAAGTGATTCTATCTCAACTTTCAATAAACAAGCAATGCTAACTTATTAACCAACATATCATTCATGAATGGATCTACATACACATGATTAGGAATATGCAATGTTGACTTTAATTCATTAACCATGCTTTCACCAAATTTCATCCAATAATTTAAACCATGGTAACTCACCAAATTTTGCAATTGAAACTTCATTGGCATGTCAAATGAACTAACAACTTCTCTCATGAATATGGAGCACAAGACTAATCAAATTATCACAAGCAACACTTTTAAAAATTCTGAATTTCTTATCAAATCCTTGCTGCTTAACATGTAATAATTTAGGTGATTTAACAACTTCACCCATGACACAAGTGTCCACAAACCTAGTCAATTGTCAAAACTCAACAACAATTCTATTGAGTTTATTATCAATGTCATGGTGATTAACAATAACTAACATACCTTATTTTTCCAAGAAAGAGTAAAATCATACTTTTGAAAAAGTGTAGGTTCTACAACAATCTCCTTACCTTGTTGGTATTTTATCTTGAATCTCACAATTTCTTTTCGTGGTGTAGTCTTCAGCTCTTGAAAAATCTGTGACAAAGAAACAATAAAATTTGGCAATACAACATTAACTTGATTAGTATCAAAATTTGCCTCACTTTCTTTCTTTTTCTAACACCCTTTCTTTTTCTCTCACACTAATTTTCCTCTCCTTTTACCCGGTTATCTCACATCTTTCACTAGTCTCTAAAACCAGCCTCTCACTCTCGTTTTCACACAAGCTCTCATTTTTCTTGTCCATCTCACAAAACTCACTTTTATCTCTAGCCAAACTCTTGTTATTTTCACTCGAGCTCTCATTTTTCTTGGCTATCTCACATTCCTCACTTGTATCTTTAGCCAAACTCTCTTTATTTTCTCTCAAGCTCTCATTTTTCAAAGGCTTCTCTATATTCTTTTCCTCACTAGCCTTTCTCTCTTCACTAGCTATTAAACTTAACATCATATAATTCTCATAAGCTTGTCTTGGAGTCAATGGTGCAAGTTTAATGGTTCTTTGATTGTGTACAGATGAATGTCTTTTTGTGTTGCCATCATAAGTAACACTCCTCTCAACTTGCCAAGGTCGCCCTAGCAATAAATGAGTCTGTCGTAATGGCACCACATCACACATCACCTCATCTTCATATCTACTAATCTTGAACTTCACAAGCACTTACTTGTTCACCCTCAACTTACCATCTCCGTTCAACATTTGCAACTTGTAGGGTTTAGGATGTTTGGTTGTAGGTAACCCTAATTTCTCAACCATGGTTACACTAGCAACATTAACACACCTACTTCTATCAATGATCACCCTACAAAATCGCTCTTGCACTTTGCACTTAATAAATAATATTTTCTCTTTTTCAATCTCCTCAACACTTGGAACTCTCACTTCTAACATCCTCCTAACTACCATATTGTTTTCTTTCTCATCACCTAATGGTAAATGATTAGAAGAACTTTCGTCACCCTTATTTACCTCCTCTTCTTTTAATTTTGAGTTCTTAATTTACAATTGAAGATTCTCCCCAAAATTTCCCAAAATCAAATTCTTCATCTAGTCTACGTCTTCGCAAGTCATTAGGCTTATTACCTCCTTCACTTGATTTTTCCTTACTTTCACTACAAATCTTCTCAATCTCCTCCATTGGATCCTCCTTTTGCTCCCTCATAGTTTTGTTCAAATCTCTCACCAAAGCTTCCATATAAACCCTCATATCAAAATTAGGAACATCATTCTCACTTGTATTAGTCTATTAGACATGGTGTACCTGCAAGAAATTGTTAGAAAATAAATATCTTATACACTCCCTTACGCGTATCACTCAATTAATATCACCCATCTCGTGTTTACCTACTCTCTCTCACTTTCAATTCCTTCAAGTTCTAAAAAGAACTACGTAATTGATTCAACGATTAACAAAGTAGACAAACCAAAACTCAATCAACAAGACATACACGTAGAGATAAAAATTAAGAGTGGAGTTTTCAAGGACGAAAGGCTCAACGACTAATATTTTGTAAAGTAAATTCGATTGGAACTTTCGAATCTAGATGAAAGATATGACAATGAACTTCAAGCTTCTCAATTCACAA
This sequence comes from Codonopsis lanceolata, assembly GCA_013146195.2. NCBI lineage: Eukaryota > Viridiplantae > Streptophyta > Magnoliopsida > Asterales > Campanulaceae > Codonopsis > Codonopsis lanceolata. Next base: position 75,802,419 of record CM028383.1, read on the forward strand.
ACACAAACTTTCATCAGATTCCAACTTCCAAGCTTTTCGGATTCCAAGTTACAAGTTCAATATATATTTTTTTAAAGGAAAATGATATCCTTACCACTAATCCTACAACTTTCCTTATAACTAAGCCTTGAATTTGGGAAAATTATTTTGGACAAAGACAAATGTACCCTTCTTCAAAGCTTAGTTGTGAGGAAAGTTGTAGAAGCAGTTGTAAGGCTAGCAATGTTGTTTTTAAAATCAGCCTCTAATTCTTTTGGACTGAATAACTCCCTTTTAAAAAAAAAACTTACTTGGCTGAAATTTCAAGCTTCAATCAACATTTTCTCTCTCTCTCTCTCTCTCTCGCTCTCTCTCTCTCTCTCTTTCTCTCTCTCTCTTGCAAACTAGGGCTGACCGAATTCCTTAGGAACAACACATTTTTTTAACTGGATGTCCGAAATAAATATAAACAGTAGTAGTTATTTATTTATTTATTTATTTATAACCCTAGAAGTTTAGGGTTTGAAATAACAAAAAAAAATGATTAAAAAAAAAAGAACAAACTAGAATTTATGATCCTAGTTTGAAGGAAGAAAAGAAACAAATTGATAATCGAAATAAAAGCAATTTAAAGTGAGATAGATATGGAAACGAAACATAGCTCTGGTACCAAATGATACGATCCAAGTCACGTACACGTGAACACAAACAGTAGCGCACGTGGCAAGAGAAATGAAAACATCGATGTTAATTATGGAAGATGACATCTCGATTTAATGGAACAATCCAAACGCACTCCTCGTTATATTGACCTTGAAACAATGCTTGAGACGATCACAACCCTTGGTATAATGAAGAACGCCGCAATAGGGATGAAAGTTCATATTGATAAGATAGGATTCGATTACTTGGCCTCTCACCAAATAATCACAAGTTCTAAAGAGAACAAAAAAGTTTTAAAAACTCTCAAAAACTAAATTCAATAATCAAAGTTGTGTGTCCCAAAAACAATAAACCACAACCCTTATTTATATGGGTTGTGAATCCTAAACCTAGAAGAAAAACAAAGGTCTAAACAATTTGACCTAATTTACTCAAATAAGGAAACTAGATAATTACCTAATCTATGTAGAAAACAACTAGATACTTATCTAACCTAATTATGAAAGATAACTTAACCTAATAACTACCAATTTTGTTTTTAGGACTAACCTTATCCCTAGTCAACATAGAAAAACAGGATAAAGGGTTTTTAAGGCTCTAAAAAACTTGCTTTCCTTGCTAGGCAAGCTTGTCTTCCTTCCTTGGGCCTTCTTTGCTTTCCTTGATCCATCTTGATGGAAGTGTCTTGTGTACTTGGACTCTTAGCCCTTCTTGATGAATACTTGAACATGACCCATCCTCCCTGATGTCTTCAAAGACTCGATCCTTATGCTTCCAAGCCTCAAAATCCAAGTCAATGCGCTTCCTTGACTTAAGGACATTGCTTGTGGGATGAATCACATCAGTCGGGTCAAAGAAGACAATAATTCGAAGACGAAGGGAGTGATATGAATTCCATGTTTTATGATTATGAAAAAATAAAAAATATACATCAAATTTTTGCTTGAAAAATAGTCCATTTGACCCAAATAAGTCAAACATGGCAATGATTAAACAATAAACAATAAACCATAATCGAAAATGTAGTCATAAGAACAGTTTTTACTTGGTTGTGTTGCAATTATTTGTTGCTAATTCTGTGGGGCCACGGTAGGGGTGTGATGGAGTTTTTCAGAACCGGATCTATCTAATGGAATCAGACCGAACCAATACTTTGGTTTGGTGTTGAATTTGAATTTTCATAGAAATGGACATTTGGGTCGGTCCTGGTTCTCGAACCAAAAGAACATGGAACCAGACTGAACCTACCCAATTAGTTGATTATATATATATATATATATATATATATATATATATATATATATATATATATATATATATATATATATATATATATATATATATATTAAATCCTAATTTCCTAGCCATGAGTATAATTTCGATATTTTTAATTGTTGAATGTACTTTTTTCGAATGTTTTTTAATCTTTTTATGAAGTTTATTTAAAATTTTATTATGTATTTGTATTAAATAGTTAAAAAGTAAAAACCATAGTATTGGTTTGGTCCTGATTCTTGTACATATTCGGTTGGTTCTGAACCGGACCAATGTATTGGTTCTCATACATATTGGGTTGTTTCCGATTCTATTATTTTTTTTGAGAATCAGTCTATTGGTCTAGTTCTAGTTTTCTTATTTTTTCCAAAAAAGTGGACCGAACCGGACCAAGCTCACCCTTAGAGTGAACGCCGAGGGAATTTCTTCCTCTAGCCCCGAAACTCTGCCAAATCTCTCCCAAACACTAAAACTCTCCGATCAAAGTAAAACCTAATTGCCCTGCTAGGATTCCGCCCTATTCCACCGGTCCAAAAATCCCAAAAAGAGCAGTTGCTCTGCCCAAATCCAGATGTCAAATCAGCCAAAAGCAAGCAGTTGCTCTGCCCGATTTCCGACGTCAGCAAGCAAACAACACCAACAAAAGCAAACATTTTTGCCGCCCGGATCCCGAGGCGAAAAGCAACCAAAAGGCGCATCTCGCCTCGAATCCCCACAACAAAGCAAAGCGGCGGAAAAAGACTCCTCTCGAAGGACGAGCGGCGCACCTAGGACCTACCAGAAGATAGTTGGTACGGGATAAAACCCCCGCGCTTCAAGAGGTAGGTTTATTAAAGTTTTTTATTTATAAAAAGTGCTATTTAGACTAGTCCAATGTACGTAAGAAAAATTAGCAATTATGCTGCCCGAAATTCTAAAGAAAATAGTACTAAAAAGAGCCATTATTATGACCAAATTTTTATAAATGTATTTGTAACTCCAGGAAGGAGGCTAGTGTAAGCTTGTAATAATTTACTTATATATATACATGCAAATATATATATATATAATGCTTTATTTCAACTGTTAAATAAATATAAAAAAACATATTTAGTCAAAAAACTATTTTGAAACCGAAAGGGCGAGTTGGATGCCTAACCTCTTCCCATCTTGTAACTTAGCCTCCGAACCCTTTGCAAATCTGGTTATTTTTGGTTTTTCTTTGTTTTCCTTAAAATAAAGATGACGACTATGTTGATCACATTTTGAGTCCACAATTGAGGCCAATGGTATTCCACGTGCTTTAAAAGGTTTTGAAACCACCCGCTTCTTCAACGCAGTGGGGGATCGGTCGAAAATCAGGGCACTCACAGGTACCAGTACAACCTGGAAAAAAAAGATACAAAAAAGAAAAAGAAAAAAAGAAAGCGGAGGCAATATTTGTTTTATTTTATTTTATTATGCTTTTATTATTATTTCTGGCAAATATGTAAATATTCTTTTATTCTGTCATTTTTATTTTGGGGATTAGGACCAAATGTAATTAATATGAACAGATAGTTTCCCCCACTTTTCTTTCTATTTATTGATCTGAATGGTCGTTGCTCGTTCGCGCCATCCTTTCGGGGATTCAAACTAATGAGCTGAGAAAATCTACAAATGAACAAAAAGACAAGCCATTTACTGCTTTATTACTGCTTTATATCTGAAAAAATGACTTTACTGCTTTTTAGATAACTCACACACGTGCACTAATATAGAAATATTTCGAATGTTACCCTTTAACCCGATAAACACGCTCAGGTATCCATGATCTCGAAAGAGAGGTGATAACTGTATTTTATACGCAGTTATTGGGTATTATTCCGGCTTAAATTATACTATTTCTCGAGGTTTTTATTGTCTAATATGTGTTTTAGTGTTGTTTTATAGTTTCATGGACTTTTGGAATAATTATGCAAAATATAGGCACTTTTTGCTGAATTGAAGAACTTCAGGGACCAAACTGCAAAAGCTGAAAACTTGAAGTGTTAAAGTTGATAATTCAGAATTTCCAGCAAAATTTCAGCCGCCCACTTTATGTGTTCTAATTACCTTGGGAAACGTGAAAGTCCTAGTTTAATTCTTTTTAGTGTTTTAATTATATTGTATCTCCTTTTCCTTCTTGTTGTAGGATTAATTAGGTATAAATAGATCCCCTTAGTTAGGAAAAAAGTGAGAGAAGTTCGGTATTATTTTTCTTTGTCTATGAAGAAAGATTATTCAAGAATGCTTCAAGGTTTTGTATGTTCAATTATGAAGAGCTAACTCCATAATCTAGGAATTTGAGGTAACTTGTATCAAATCTATTGTTTTATATTAATTTTTATTCATTTAATTCTTGTTGATTGTGGTGTTTATCAATCCCTCTATTATTTCGCTTTGAACAAATGAATGTAATCGCAAATAATAAAGGCCTAGAGGTGCGGATAACTGCATGACCAATATGCATATGTCGTACACTGTCTCACCATCACAATAAATTGGATCTATCAATGCACGAGAGTGATAAGTTAGGACCATGTTCATACATGATCTAGGTGACAGATAGATCATAATCTAGGTGACAGATAGATTATATGTTCTTGTGCTTAGGATATAGAATGGATGAATTTTGCGGGGATGGAGGCTGAACCAATTGTTCAACAGACTATATCTATCTTTTGTGAACGAACCCAAGGTATTGAATGATACTTTATTTAAATAAACAATAGATTAGATGCAAGTGAATCCTAATTCCTAGTCAATTTACAAATATTTGATTTATCTCATATTTATATGTTTTGTTAGTTAAATTATTTTATTGCTTTCTAGTTAAATTAATTTATAAAAACAAAAAAAACCCATTAGTTATTAACTGTTTTTTTAATAGATTAGTTAAATTTACTATAATCAAATCCAAATCTCTGTGGTTCGACCCTTGCTTCCCAAGCTATTCTACAATAGTCTTGTGCACTTGCAAGGAAAAAGATTAAATAAAACATCGATCAAGTTTTTGGCGCCGTTGCCGAGGATTTGTTATTTTGATTTAGTTAATTTAGCTTTTCTTTTATTATTTTCGTTTTTATAAAAAAAATTTCTTAATTTTTTTTTTAATTCCGAAAATTTCAAAAAAAAAATATTAATTCCGAAAATAAAAAAATATTAAAAAAATATTAATTCCGAAAATTAAAAAAATATAAATATAAAATTAAAAAAAATATTAAAAAAAATGGTGTACAATAATTATCCTTGGGGTATGAAAAATTACGCACCTATGAGAGCCACAAATGAATATGTCTACCAAAATACTAGAATAAATCAACCATCTTTTCCTAATAGTTATGAAAGGGATTATCACAATCATCCATCTTTTCCGCCATATCATAATAACTATAATGAGTCACCTTATTATAATCCGCCCTTTTATAATGAACCTCCTCCTTATTCGTCCTACTATATATGGACTCTCCTTCTTATTGTAATCAATCATCTTTCTCCTCGCATAATTATTATAATGAACCACCTTCGTATTGTCAACAACCTCCAAAGTTAGACGAAGCAAGCAAAAGTCAAGCTGCCCTTATGAAATATTTGCTAGAAGAGATAGAAAATTTAAAGGAGATATTGCAAAAGCTAACGAAAAAAGAGAAGAGGTAAGCAATACTATTCAACCTTATGATATGTTTGATAAAATAGATAATTCTGATAAAGAAGTTGAAAAAGATAAAAGTGAAAATAATCAAGAAAAAGATGAAAAAGTAGAACTAGAAGTGCGAGAGAAGGAGTTGATTCCTAAAGATGATGAGATATACAAGGAAGTCTCTAAGGGGGAATGTAATATAGAAATGGATAAAGGAGAAACAAATATTGAGGAAAAAGAATTGGAAGTGATAGATGAGCCGATTGGAAAAGATGATGAGTTGATTTTAGAATCCCAAGATTTTCCACAAAATGACGTACCACCTCATTGTTCTCAAGAACTCGAAGAAATTTCGGAGATTGATATTGAAAATTGCCCTCCAATTGATTCTCCACTAGACACTTATGTGGAGTTAGGGACGCCTTCTTCATATTTTCTTGAAGAGAATCAAGAACCTATTTTAGATATGCATGAGCAATGCTGTGTTGATGAAAAAATTGTGGAAATTCCGGATAGGATTACATTGGAAGATTTAGGTGTGAAATTTCCCGTCCCCAAATCAATTAAATGGCCATCGTACAAAGAAAATTTCGCCAAGGAAGTGTTTGGTTTCAATGGACTAAAATTAAGACACTACATGAGTGGTGGATTTTATGGACCAAAAATGTGTGCATTCCTAAGTGATCCGGCGATGCCTTCTTAGTAAAAAGGAGGATTTAAGTCAAGCTAACGACTATAACTTAGAATTACTTCTAACCCTTATCTCTTTGTATTTATTGTGTTGCTTTTTGAGTCGCTCGTAAGAGTCTCCCTGAGTTTGTGGGTTTATAGGGGAGTGTTAATAGTGTCACTCTCACAAAAATATTTTATTTTTATGTATTTATATGCATTAATTTTATTTTTATTTTTTATAGAATTTTTGTTTTAGTTTAAAACAGGTTGAAGACTGTTCAAAATAAAATAAAATAAATTAATTTATGGATTTAACTGAAAATAATAAAACAATTTACTGCTAAAACAAGAAATAATAAAAGTTTAGAGGCTTAAGTGAAATTACCTTGCGGTCGCAAGGCTCCCTTAACCTTGCAAGTAGGCAGAAAGTTGGTGCCGAAGGAGTTCATGGTCAGTTATTCAATTAAAAAAAAAAGAAAAAAAAGAAACGGGGGGACAAGGAAAAGACGGCAGCTCAGAGACATCTCCCATCTCTCTCTCTCATCTCTCACCAATACCCCCATAACCCAACCTTCATCTCCGATCTCCGATCTCCCATCTCCAACCCAGCCGGACTCATTCTTCTTCTCCGGAGAATCTACAAACCAAGCCGCCCATCTCTCCGTCACCCTCCATGGCCGGCGAATTAACACATCTCCCTTCTCTCTCTCTCATCTCTCACCGATACACCCGCCATGTTTGGCCGAGCACCACTCCCAATCCCTTCGCCCAAACCCAGCCGCCATCTCCCACACCTTCGCCTTCCAATCCAACCACCCTCCGGCAGTCTACTGCTTCAATCCTCACACCGCAAGCTTCCCCGTTCTTTCTCAAATCGCCGGCGTCCCTCCATCTCTGCTACCTACATCTCATCGCAATCCTCCACATCGCAAGCCCCTCCTTCTTCTCCGGCGAATGAACCCCTTCATCTATGCCTCCGTTCAAACCACCCCGTAACCCTCCCTTCATCAGTCAAGCCGCCGCCATCTTCCTCTTTCTCTCCCGTATCTCCACTCCAGCCCAGATTCCGGCCCAAGCACTCCAGCCGATCCCTGCATCTCCATCAACCCAGCAGCCTCGCCTTCTTCCTTCACCCAACCTGCATCTTCATCTCCCAGCTTCTTCTCCGGCAAAGCAACCCCTCCGTTGCTGTCTTCACCCAGCCATTCTCCCATCTCTCTGCCCCAATTGCCATCCCAAGGCAATTCCCAGATTTAAATGTTGTAATTTTCTTGTGAATTATTGGGTGGAGATAGTCTGATGATTAATTTTTCGAAGAATCTGGGTTCCCTGTAATTTGATGATTGGTGTGTATTGATAGCAGCCATGTGCACTTTGATTCTTAGTCAAATTATGGGTGGTTCTGTGTTTATAATTTACCGAAGGGAAGTGTTGCTTAAAGTAAATTTCTTTTTGGATTCTTAATCTGTAAATGGCATGGAGCAAGAAATTGATGCTATATCCCACTTTGGTTGTGACAAATTTGAAAAGTATTGCTATCAGTTTTCTTCTGGTTGGATACAAATTTAATTTCTCTATTATAGTACATTTATGTAATTTCGAATGGAACAACTTAAATTGGGAAATGATATTTTCGACTTGGAATATAATTGTTTTATAATTAGTCGGAAATATGTTTTACTTTAGAGCTATGTTTCAGTCAAAATATTCGTTAAAGTATTCTGTTTTTGAAATTAGATAATTTTACGTTGGAATTATGTCGATAAGTATACTCTGGTTATACTTGTTTCAGTTGGTGACATCGTCGAATTGCATTGTGGTTGAGGGTTTGTTCTAGCAATTTAATCTTGGGAAATTAAACTTTGATTATGAATTTGTTTAAATCGGTTGGAAGAGTAGTTTCTTGATGTCCATTTGGAATGTTTCAGTTGGGCAATTGTGATGTTGAGTATTCTACTATGTTTTGAAATTTAATTCTCAGGGTTGTTTGCATTGTCTATTTTCAATGTTGGGTTTCACTTGTTGTTATTTTTGTGTCAATTGCCATGTTGTTGACATTTCTATACCCTCATGTTTTATAATTTATATCAGATTCACTTTGGGGACAATGTGAAATTTAAGTTTGAGGGTGTGAATTGTCTTGTGCCTAAATGATGATATATATTTTTTTAGAAGAGTCGTTTTACCTGTTTTTAGTTAATTTAGTTTTTATTTTCTTTTTGTTAGTTTTAGTAGTTAGTTTATTTTAGTATTTTATTAAAAAAAAATTTTAAATTTTTTTTTTAAAATTTGAAAATTTTTCGAGTCTTTAATATTGGCGTGGTTACTTCCGCCAATGATAACATGTTTGTTAATAACGATGCATGTATACTTGTCTGCGAGCCTTAGCTTGGTCTAGTTGATAGAACTTTATATCTCCAAAAAAAAAAAAATTAGCACAAAAATACCATGACCTGATTTATTAAAGAATTTGGATATTTTTATTGAGTTTATAGTGCACATTTCATTCCTTTAGACCTTGCTATTTTTGTGATCACGAACATTTTAAACAGCCGTCATTACATGATTGTTGCATTATTTTTGCGACTTAAGGTTGATTGCATGCTAAGTTAGATTTGTTAGACTTCTTTTGCTAATATATCTCAAGCACACTTTCGAACCGTGAGTGCATTTAAGTCTTGATTTTCCCTACCTCTTTTCTAGCGAATGCTTATGTGAAATACTTGTGGAGCTCGTTTTTAAAACTATGAGTTAGGGAATGATTTGAAACTTTGTTGAATTTATGTGAAAACGAAGCATGAGCATTGTGGCAGTTAGGATATGATTTAGGCCATCTTTGGAACGTTTGAGCCTTTTTATCTCACCATCTCTATTTTATATTAATCCCTAGTGTGCCATTTGAGCTTTATTAAAAAGAATGGCGTGTGCTAAGCACACATCGACCCCCATTCGACATCGTTTCTATTACCCACATTAACTCAACCTTTAAAGCCTATACACTTTTGCCTACCCTTTAAGAGAGTATGATTGGGTTGGGAATGTTGTCTACATGGTGATTGATGCAGTTCAAAAATAGCACCAATGAGTTCTTGTATTGGAAAAGAAAAAAATATATATATATATGAAGAAAAAAATGAAAAGGGTGCGAAAATCAAAATTGCACATGTCCTTCAAAAAAAAAAAAAAAAAAAAAAAGAAAGCAAAGAAAAGAAAAGAATCATTGGGAAGAAAATCTTTATGATGATGATGATACATTCTTCAACCCAAAAGTTCAAGTTTGGGGGTTGTTGAAGGAAAGTGAATGCTTTGCATGAGAAAAAGGGAAATATATTCTTACTCTCTCACTTTGTAATTTCTTATCTCTTTTATTGTTACCCCTCACCTTGGCCTTACATTACAAGCTTAATAAAGTCCTATTGATCTAGTTGCCACATTTGTTTGTGTTAGTTGACATGGTTTGGAAGCATAGTTGATTTGACCCTTGTTTTGAATTATATACACATCTTGATATAGCTCACACTATTTGCATAATCTCAGCTATTATAAGTAATTGGGACTTGAGAGCATTGTATTTCATACATAGTTAGTGCATGGGATGGATGTATAAGCACTTGAATTCTATCACGATCTCCCTTCGTGTTGTTAACCGGGTATTGATGGTATGTATATGTTTTGTGATGCACACGTTTTTATTTTAAATATTTTGGGAATGAATGTTGTGCTTAGCTTGATAAAACTTTCTAAGCTTAGAGATAATCAACAAATGGTTCACACACACACATGGAGATGTACAAGTGATATTGATGATGATTGAGTGAAAGCCTAGACTTGTGACTATGTGTTGTTATTTATCATTCCTTGAGGCATTACCATGTCGAAGCTTTAACTTGTGAAAAAAAAAATTATTTGCTTTAATTTAGTTTAGCTTAGTTTTGTATTTATTTGTTTTGTTTTACTCGAGGACGAGCAAAAGTTTAAGTTTGGGGGTATTTGATAACTGTATTTTATACGCAGTTATTGGGTATTATTTCGGCTTAAATTATACTATTTCTCGAGGTTTTTATTGTCTAATATGTGTTTTAGTGTTGTTTTATAGTTTCAGGGACTTTTGGAATAATTATGCAAAATATAAGCACTTTTTGCTGAATTGAAGAACTTCAGGGACAAAACTGCAAAAGCTGAAAACTTGAAGTGTAAAAGTTGATAATTCAGAATTTCCAGCAAAATTTCAGCCGCCCACTTTATGTGTTCTAATTACCTTGGGAAACGTGAAAGTCCTAGTTTAATTCTTTTTAGTGTTTTAATTATATTGTATCTCCTTTTCCTCCTTGTTGTAGGATTAATTAGGTATAAATAGATCCCCTTAGTTAGGAAAAAAGGGAGAGAAGTTCGGTATTATTTTTCTTTGTATATGAAGAAAGATTATTCAAGAATGCTTCAAGGTTTTGTATGTTCAATTATGGAGAGCTAACTCCATAATCTAGGAATTTGAGGTAACTTGTATCAAATCTATTGTTTTATATTAATTTTTATTCATTTAATTATTGTTGATTGTGGTGTTTATCAATCCCTCTATTATTTCGCTTTGAACAAATGAATGTAATCGCAAATAATAAAGGCCTAGAGGTGCGGATAACTGCATGACCAATATGCATATATCGTACACTGGCTCACCATCACAATAAATTGGACCTATCGATGCACGAGAGTGATAAGTTAGGACCATGTTCATATATGATCTAGGTGACAGATAGATTATATGTTCTTGTGCTTAGGATATAGAATGGATGAATTTTGCGGGGATGGAGGCTGAACCAATTATTCAACAGACTATATCTATCTTTTGTGAACGAACACAAGGTATTGAATGATACTTTATTTAAATAAACAATAGATTAGATGCAAGTGAATCCTAATTCCTAGTCAATTTACAAATCTTTGATTTATCTCATATTTATATGTTTTGTTAGTTAAATTATTTTATTGCTTTCTAGTTAAATTAATTTATAAAAACAAAAAAAACCCCATTAGTTATTAACTGTTTTTTTTTTTTAATAGATTAGTTAAATTTACTATAATCAAATCCAAATCTCTGTGGTTCGACCCTTGCTTCCCAAGCTATTCTACAATAGTCTTGTGCACTTGCAAGGAAAAAGATTAAATAAAACATCGATCAAGAGGCTACAGGGAACTTAGGCCGAAATTATCACATCCTGTGCCCCTTACTGAGGGGCCAACGGGGTGATGCCAGCCTGGCCCTACATCAGCCAACGTTAAAAGCATATAGATTTTTAGGACACTTCATGGACCGATCGGTTTTTATACCTCAAAATTGGTGGTCAATCCCTGTTGCAAAAATATGCATAAATGAATAAAGATATATGCACAGGGGCTGACCAATAATTTTTATGTATTTGTCCTAGACCATTCAAATAATGGATCCCGGAAAGAGTATAGACCCTTTGCCTGAGATCTGTCCAATCTTGGGAAGTCGAAAGTCAGGTGGAATACGAAGGTTCTATACTCTGGAGAAAGAATCAATTATTCCAGGTAAAGTCCCGAGATTATCAAAACAAAGCAGGTGCTTGTCCGATCAATTTTAGGGAAAATGAATAATAAAATAATAAAGACATACTGTACTCAAATCATAAAATCCTGGAACCTTCCTTTCTGATACCTTCAACCCTTTTTCTCAGAAACCTGGCCCGAGTTTGGAAAGGAAGAGATAGTACCGGTCGTTTGATACGGGATACATGCACAGAGGTCAGGTCAGAGAGTATAAGAATCAGTGCAGAGGGCACAGATATGGGTAGAATGGCAGCCGAGAATGAACAGTCTACTATGGGTACTAATATAGGTGCTCCAGGGTATGCTCCCACTCCGGCTATGCAGTAGTGGTTAGACTAGAATTTGGGTGCACATACTGATCGCTTATTGGGCCATATCACAAACCTCGTGCAAAGTCCAAGACCCAATGTTGAGGGAATCAATTTCCCTGCAACCCCTCAAGAAGCATCTACTTCTCATACTCCTCTAAACTTAAACCCTCAGCCAAACACTAACCTTCCACCAATCGCCAACACCCCAATCACCAATTTTCCACCAAATGCTTATTACCAAAATTTTAACCCTTTCTTACCAAATCCACCATATCCTTTCTCAAAACACCAATACACCCCAAAATCCAAGTAGCCTTCCATTTCCCATCACTAATCCACTCCAAAATAGCCCACATATGGACCCCAGAAGCTATACCTAGCCAGGGCAAGTAACGGCCTATCTACCTTTCAATGATCCAGACCGTCAAGCAGAAACTAGAAATAACCCACCTCCTCAAAATCCTTACCAAATACCTCAGCCAGGAATGAAACTAGTTGCCCCCAATCCCTCAAATATATACCAAATCCCAGCACCACCTCCCACGAAAATAGAGGCAGATATGGAGAACCTAAAGGGAATGATGCTCAAGATCTTAAATAAAGGGGAATTTTCTACACTGGCATTAACGTTACAACCTTCGGCTATGCTGCCCTCAAAATTTAAAATGCCTGACATAGAGAAATTCAATGGGACTGGATGCCCTATCTCCCACCTAAAATCTTACTCTACCGACATGCAGTTAAGAGGGGCTAGTTTCGAAGCAATGGCCTCCAATTTCCATCTCACCCTAATAGGGGCAGCTAAGCAATGGTTAATGCTAGTAGATAATAGTACTATGGGTACTTGGGACCAAATAGCTGAGGAGTTCCAAAAGAGGTACAAATACAATAGTAGCTCTAAGAATAAAAGGGAACTTGAGGCGTGCACCCAAAGGGAAAAGGAAACCTGTGCAGATTTTGTAGTCAGGTGGAAAAAAAAGATAGCCCAAACTTTGGACAGGCCTGATCAGCTGAATCAGCCAGAATGTTCATCAAAAATCTCCAACCCATTTACTTGGAGCATATGCGATGTCTCCCTTATGGTAACTTCAATGAGATAGTGGAAATAGGAATCCGTATCAAAGAAGATATACACGCTGGGCATTTGAAAGTCGGTACACCTCCTAGCTCATTCCGCTACCAAAAAGGAAAAGCAGCAGCATCATGACCAGTTGTCCACATGGTGGGAAATATATCAACTCTGCCACCAACCAGTTTCCCTACCCAAAACTACGACATTGTACCATGGTCCTATGGAGCAGATAGATCCATCAATACTGTTGGTGGGAATAATGGTCCAAACAGGAATTTCAAAGGACCAAACAGAGGAAATATGCATTATGATGAATTGCAAGCTCCCCAATCACTGATATTGCAAAAACTGATGGCACAGGGAATGCTAAAACCCATGGAAAACTACAGGCCGTCGAATCCTCTACCTAACACATGGAACCATGCCCAGTATTGTGAGTATCATCGCTGCAGTGGTCATCTCACTGATAAGTGCTACATACTCAGAAATGCAATCCAAGATTTGATAGATGATAAAATCATTGAGAAACCTCACCCCAGGCCCAATGTAGTCAATATCCATTACCTCAAATCAACATGATTGAGGTCAATGAAGGAAACTATGTACCCATGGAGTTTGAAAGGAATGAAAAGCCGTTACCATATATCATTGTTCCTCTCTCTCTCTCTGCAAGAAAAAGAGCTTAGCTGTAACATGCTCTCTTGGGACACTATCTTGGGCAGTAGCCAAACTATCAGTAACACTGAGAAAACCAATTGGATTGGTGGAGATGTCAGTCATCTTACTAGATCTAGTCGAGCATATCAACCAAACCAAGAAAGTGGTGACCACTCTAGAAAAGACAAAGAAATAGACAGTGGGGCTATAAATATGGAAGATATCCTGTTAGCTCAGATGAAGAAAACCCAAGCTAACATATTCATCTGGGGCTTGCTATGTGCTTCCAAAAATCATTGCGACACATTGGCCAAGTCTTTGAGTCAGGCAATCATCCTATTGAAATGTCTCCAAGTGAGCTAACCCAAATGATTGGAAACATACACTTTGGAAATATTATTATGTTCACCGATTTGGATTTACCAAATGAAGGAACCAACCACATTGACGCTCTTCACATCACTGTAGGGGTCATGGAAAAAAGGGTTCCTCGGGTCCTAATAGACAACGGCTCGTCTCTGAATGTATGTCCCACTAGCACATTAGCAAAACTAGGGACAAAGATCTCAGAATTGATTCCTTCGTCACAAACGGTAAGGGCATATGACAACACAAGTAGATGTGTCCTAAGGGTGGTAACTTTGATGATGACAATTGGGCAGCTGACTATGCCAGTTGAATTCCAAGTCCTAGACATTCCTGTCATATGAATAAGCATCTCACAATCATCATGATAATCTTCCATCTCATGATATTTTTGAAAGCAAAATAATTTTCCAAAATAGGTATATTTTTCAAAAATATTTATCTCAAACTGAAATCCTTGACAAAAGTTTTTGAGGAATAAAACAAGTTTTCTTTTGTCATGCATTTGAATTGAGCATTCGAGGATCACAACTCTCAGGAGGTTAGTCCTGGCATATAGCTAGAAGAGTCTCGCTCTGATACCAATTGTTGGTCCACAATAATGCTCAAATAGGCTAGAGGGGGGGGGGTGAATAGCCTATAATGCCAATTTAAAAACTTTTCTTGTGGATATTCATAAAGCATAGTTTGCTTGGCAAATACAATTTATCAAGTTGAGTATGTCTGCCGGTAGAGGCTATCGGTAGACTTACTCAAAGCAGAAGTAATATCTCTACCGATAAACTGTTTAATCAAATCAAAAGCCTGATAAAAGATTTGTATAGCGGAAAGTAAAGAGGCTATGATTTGGAGAAGTCTTAAGTGGCTGTACACGAATATATGTTCAGAATAACAACACACTTATTACTTCTTTCAAATGCAGGTTTAGGAGATCAGGTAGAGAATGGTTTTTCTAAAGATAAATCATTTATAAAAACCTCATAGATATTTAAGGATTGAGAGATAAATCATTAGTAAGAACATATGAATTTATTCAAAGATAAATTACATATTACACCAGTCTAAATAATTTATGTACAGTTTCTAACTTTGTCTTCCTAAGTCTCAATCCTTACTTAATTATCCATTCAAGGATCTTTAAGCTTGCAAGGGACAATAGGAGACCAGAACGAGAAATTGTTATGAGAAGATGATTTTTAAGGTCGTTCAGATATAAAAATATATCTGAACGTCTTGAGTGCAAAGCACTCATCCTCCCATGATGATTGATAATTGCACAATCAACAGCATTTGTATTGGGACACAAATCTGAAGATATGAATGCAATATCTACAGACAGCTTTTCATTTTCCTCAGACATTGTCTAACATCGATCTTCAGATCTTGATCTCTGCCTATTGAAGTTTCTGAACATTCTCTCATTTTTTCTAAGCTTTTCTTCCTAGCAATCCACTGAAGGTGTCTTACTAAGAGCTGGATGGGTTTACCGCAATCTGTTGTAGAAATCAGATATGCGTTGGTGAAGACGATCTCTTTGATGATTTCTTTTCTATGAAGTTCTTGAGTTGATTGAGTTACTCGTTGCTCACAGTGTATCATCTGATGATCTTAGATGTAGCTTATACTGTCACCAAGTCACTGTATGTCTCAGTGTGTGTCTCTTGTCGAGCAAGAGGGAAGGGTTTATATAGGCGAGAATCAATATGATCGTTGAGAGATGAAGACTTGAAGATTTCTATCCGTTGAAGATGTAGTGGTTGATGAGTATCGAATAGAGATCTTTGTCCTCAAGATCTTTGATTGTTTGGAGCAGAGATTTAGTCCTGTAGATCTTGGAACTCGTTGTCTGTCAGACTATGTTGATAAGTCTCTGAAGAGTAGGTCTAATGTTTGTTGCACTGTCAGGTGGTCTGTTCAATAAAGTATTTGCTTTTTGACTTTAACAGACTACTTGAGTGAGAGAAAGTCTTGTAGCTTTAAGTATGTCAGGCTTTTAGAGGCACAGACATATTAGTCTTGATTTGAGCAGCTTCTTTGACTTTTCGCTGTAGCACGTGCAGATTTTAAGGTCTGCCGTTTGAAAGCTTCGAGCCGGTGGAAATAAGTCTTCCGATCAGAGAACCGATGTCCGCACGAGCATTTCAACTTGTGGTATGTAGGGTGAAGGCTTTTGACATAGCCGCAAGTCTTCCGGTGCTAAGTTCATTCTGAAGTGCTGGTCTGTCTTGATCATCATATAGGAGGGTAAGACTAGATCAGGTCACACCTAATCTAAGACCTATGTGAAATCATACAAGTTGCCACACTAACCGGTACGCAGACCTTTTAGCCACTTGTGATGATTCACTTGTAATGGGGGCAAGCAAATCAACATTTATGAAATATGCAAGGTGATAATTAAATTATCAAGAAGCATATTTCAATAATCAACATCCACCCCTAGGAATATAGACTTTCCAACACCATGTTTGCTAGGTCCACTCCTAGGAACCTAGACTTTCAATCATCATGTCTACTAGGTCCATCCCTAGGAATATAGGCATTTCCAACATCATGTTTACAATTTACTAGGTCCACCCCTAGGAATCTAGACTTTCCATCAACGTGCCTACTAGGTCCACCCCTAGGAATATAGGCATTCCATCATCATGTTTCCTAGGTCCACTCCTAGGAATATAGACATTCCAATATTGTGTTTACTAGGTCCACCCCTAAGAACATAGACTTCGCAACATCATGTTTACTAGGTCCACTCATAGAAATATAAAAAGATTCCAACATCGCTTATATTAGGTTCACTCTTAGGAATATAGATATTGCAACATCATGTTTACTAGGTCCGCTCCTAGAAACATAAAGATTCCAACATCGTGTTTACTAGGTCCACTCCTAGGAACATAGACTTTCCCACATCGTATTTACTAGGTTCACCCTTAGGAACATAGACATTCCAGCATCATGTTTACTAGGTCCACCCCTAGAAACATAGACTTTCCTACAATCACAGAAAACCATCTGAGTGACACAACATGATACGACAAACAAATGAGCTACGATTGGTCTGATTCTTTTAATGAGGATATGTAGGCAGCCTATTCCGGTAGGTCCGACCATCACATACATATGCATCACATATACACATACACCCGCCTTTTCACATACACCCACATTTTAATTTCTGTCGATTACCACATTTTAATTTTTGTCGATTACCACATTTACATTCCTATCGATTACCACATTTAAATTCATGTCGATTACCACATTTACATTTCTGTCGATAACTACATTTAAATTAATTATGTCGATCACCACATTTAAATTCTTGTCGATTACCACATTTTAATTTCTATTGATTACCACATTTACATTCCTGTCGATTACCATATTTAAATTCATGTCGATTACCCTTTAAATTATTGTCGTTTACCTTTAAATTTCCGTCGATTACATGTCTTTCAATTCACAAATAAAAACAAAAAACAACGCAAAAACAAAAACAAAACAAAAAAAAGAAGAAGAAGAAGAAGAAGAAAAGGAGGAGGAGAGGAGGAGAAATTCCACCACGCTCCGACTTGCATTACACAGAGTCTACAACTCATAACACATATTTAAAAACGTCTTTCTTGTGATGCATGTCCCGAAATCAGGAGTCTATATCTTATCAACAACATTCATCTGCTTGTGAATTCGCGTTCACTAGCAAACTTTGTCGTTGAGGGGCTCTGTAGACACCCAAATTTCGTACCCCTACGATATAATGTTCTACAATAATTAAAACATATAATTTATAAAACAATTGGACAAACAAACGTTAATTTCCGTTAGAGTTACATGTAACTGGACTTAACGGGTGTTAAACAAACAAAACAAAACAACAAACAACAAACGCATGACTGAAAGTTCAAATTGGCCGTCAAAACCAACATGTAGCCGCTTCAAACAAGTTGTAGCCGCTCCCTACACCAAGGAGCTGCTCCATGCCCTCGTTCCTCGCTAGGCATGCCAAACGTTGTCGTTTCCTCAGCCGCCTCGTGCCTCTTTGCACTGTCTTCGTCCCAGGCCTCCACTTGGCGCGCCATGCACTGAAATGTAAAGACACCGTCGTTTAATCGACTGTCTTTTCCTTATAAATATGAGGCTTCAGCTCCCTCATTTTCACCACATCTACATCCCGCATTCACAACACACACCATCAAACACCCATCACAGACCCATAAAACACATACCACACACCACACCCACAAATACATCCCGCATTCACATCACTCACACTCACACGCCTTTCGAAGCCTCCTCTATCGAAGAAGCTAAAGAAGAAGAAAGCCTCCTCGCCCCGAAGTGAGCCATCCGAAGATCCAGTCTTTGCCCCTGGCAAGCCGATCATACAACACACAACAACACAACACAATAACACACAACAAAAAGAAAGTCTTCCTTTCTCTAAAGGACAGGGGAAACACAATCAGAATCTTCGAGGGCCTAGTGGGCTAAGCCTAGGCATATATACTGGGTCATACATTCACGCTACAAGAGGTAAGTACAAATTTACTTATCTCGTCCCGTAAATATATATATTAATGTTTTGCATGGAATGTAAATAGTAGTATTATTATTAGATAATATAATAATAATGTAAATAAAATACTTATGCATGTTGTAATAATTATTGTACATGATAATGTATGTATGTATGTATGTATATATATATATATATATATATATATATACTATTTAGGCATAAAACACACATAACCGTTACTGTACACAAATAACATTAACCAAAGTACTGTTATTTTCAACATGCATATATAATAAATATTTCTCATAGACTATATACTTTTAAAAGCATGTTAATTTATTTTAAACCCCAAAATGAGACGGAAAGGGCGAGTTGGGTGCCTAAGCCCTTCCCAACTCGTAACCTAGCCTTGGGACCTACACATTTTGCGGTACACTTGGTTTTTCTCTGTTTAACCTTAAAATATAGGTGGCGACTCTGTACATACACATTTAGAGTCTACGACGAGACTGGGTGCATTCCATGCGTTCAGATGTTTTAAAACTACTCGTTTCTCATGCATTCGGGGGTTGCGAAACGGGGTTCTCACAGCATCTCGGAGCCTGAGCATGAGTCCGTAGTGTGGCCGCTGCATTGGTGATACTCGCAATATTGAGAATGATTTCAATGGGCTGGCGGTTTAAAATTTTGGAGTAGTTTGGGCTTTCCTTGTGCTACCAATACTTGGAAAACTACAGATCTTGGATCAAGTAAGGTATCATAATTCCTATGCTCTACATGTTGTCCCTTTTGGTCATATGTTGAATAGGATTTGTTGGATTTCCCCATGGCCTTTTGTTTTCTAGTTGTTTCTTCTCCCATGTAGTACTTGATTTGTCTTTGGCACTACTTTGTTTCCAGGTATTAGTGGTTTTATACCATCCTCTGGGACTTTGTGTTTTTGATCTCGTTGTCCCTATGCGAGAGACAGATTGATCTTTGAAGGCAATTGTCCTGCTTAAGTGTTGCATAGGGAGGCCCTTTTGACCACTGTTATTGGTGCTTCAGGATGGATCATGTTTTCTTGTTTTTAGGAGATATGACCTTTGGCGGGATTTTTGAGGGAGTTTCATTGATTTTTGAATGTGGAATGGTTTGTGGTAGGTGACCACGGGTAGTTGGAGGGAAGGTTTTTTGGATAACTAGGCTGGTGTTTGACTAAGGTTAAGTGTTTGGCTGAGGGGAACAACCATTAATCATGTTGGTGTTCTGAGGGAAGGCATTTTCCGGAAAAATGATTCATGGGAGAGCGAAGGGGTTATCAAGTGAGGTTTGTAAATTCATGTTTTGATGTGAGAACTAGGTGAAGATTTCTACTAAACCTCCAAAGAGATTCCCAACTATCAGATTTGTGACCTTTATATGGACACCAATCTTTCTTTTTAGCCATTCCAGGAATTCAGGGTTCGAGACGTACCCAGGAGTTTCTATTTCTGCACCTAAAGAAGTTCTATCACTGGCAACCATTCTGCCCAAATTTGTACTTTCTAAACTTATCTTTATACTTTATGACCTGATCTCTGTACTTGTATCCCGTATCAAACAATCAGTGCTATCTCTTCCTTTCCAAATTCGGGTCAGGTTTCTAAGAAACAGGATTGAAGATATGAGAAGGCAAGGTTTCAAGAATTTTGGTTTAAGTACCGTGTGCTTTTATAATTAACTTTGTTTATTTATTTCTAAAATTGATCGGATAAGCACATACTTTGTTTTGACAGTCTGAGACTTTTCCTAGAATAATGGATTCTTTCTCAAAAGTATAGAACCTTCGTATTCCACCTGACTTTCGACTTCCCAAGATTGGATAGATCTCAGGCGAAGGGTCTATACTCTTTCCGAGATACATCATTCGAATGGTCTAGGAAATACCATCAAAGTTATTAATCAACCCATGTACATATATCTTAATTCATTTACATATAGTTTTGCATCAGGGATTGGTGACTAATTTTGAGGAATAAAACTTATCGGTCCATCAAGTGTCCTAAAAGATATATATATATATATATATATATATATATATATATTAATGTTGGTTGATGAAGGACTAGGCTGGTTTTACCAAGTTGGCCCCTTCGTAAGGGGCACAAGGTGTGATAATTTCGGCCTAAGTTTCCGTAGTTCTTTTTCAAGATCATGGATACCCGGGTGTGTTTATCGGGATGAAGGGTAACAAGAGTCGAAATATCTTTACATCAGTGCACGCGTGTGAGTTAGCTAAAAAGAAGTAAAATCCTTTTTATTTCTTTTTCAGATATAAAGCAGTAAATTTGGTCTGTCTTTTTGTTCATTGTTGATTATATCGGCTGATTAGTTTGAATCCCTGAAAGGGCGGTACGAGCGAGCGTGACGGCCATTCAGATCAATAAATAGAAAGAAAAATGGAGAATCTATATGTTCATATTAATTACATTTGGTCCTAATCCCCAAAATGAAAATGACAAAATAAAAAAATATTTACATTTCCAATGAATATAATAATTAAATAAACATAAAAATTGGTCCCACTTCTTTTTTATTTTCTTTGGCGGATTGCACCGACATCAAAATGAATCTGCTGCAAGATTTCCAGATGATACATGCACATATATACATATATACACACACATATACATACATACATACATACATACATACATACATACATATATATATATATAGATTGTAAATATATAAATAAGAACATGTTTAGCAAAAAAAAAAAAAACCCACAGTAACCTTTTTTTTATGTGTGTATATAAAAAAAAACAAATGAGTCTGGCCCTCTGTTCTTTTTATTTTATATATAAAAAAAATATCCTCAGCAGAGTCGTCACTGTGAGTGCCCCGCTTCGCACCCTCTCTCGCTATTGAAAAATGGGTGGTTTCAAAACTTAAAGTGCGTGGAATACGTCCGGTCTCATTTGTGGACTCAAAAATATTAACAGAGTCACCACCTCTATTTTAAGGAATAAACAGAGAAAAACCAAATATACCAGAATGTAGGGATTCGAAGGCTAAGTTACGAGTTAGGAAAGGGTTAGACATCTAACTCGCCCTTTCGGTCTCAGAATGAGTTTTTATATATTTAATCTAAATACAACATATATATATATATATATATATATATTGTATTTAGATTATATATATATATATATATATATATATATTTATTTATTTATTTATATGGGTGATAAATAAAAATAAGGAAAACTTGCAACAGTTACATTTTAAATTCGCAATAAAAGCATATATAAAATGGACTATAGTAACGACTTATTTTACAGCTATTTATGAAAAATATTTTACCAACATAACGACTTATTTTATATTATTTAGACTAGATAAAAGTAACTTTGGTACCTACCTCTTAAAGCATGGGGGTTTATACCAGAAACAACTTTGTTAAGGCATGCTTTTAGGTGTGTTTCCCATGTCCTTCTGAGAAAGGAAGTCTTTTTGTTTTTTGTTGTTGTTGTTGTTATTGAAATTTGAGCAGCGTAACTACTTGTTTTTGTTCCTTTTCACGTCGAAATTTGGGCGACGTGATTGCTGTTTTTGTTTCTTTCCACCTCTCTATCCGGGCGAAATAACTGTTGTGTTTGCTTGTTTTTTGGCTGATGTCATGTCTGAATTTTGGCGGCGTAACGGCTGCGTGGATGGATTTTTGGAACCAGTGTCTAGGGAAAGAGCCTAATCGGCTAGCTAGGTTTTCATTTGGACGGTGGGTGTAAGTGTATAGGCAGGGATCACTCAGCCTAAGGGAGAGATTTGATTATGGTAGCTTAACAGCTCTCGGTAATTTATCTCCGCTCTCTGTATATTTTCTCCGTAAAATTTCTCTCCCAATTTTTCCGTTGTTTGTGCACTGGGGAGAGACTCTATTTATAGGCTGGGCAATCTTAACAACGAAAGAAGCATTAGATATTTTCCATCAGTGCTTAAAATGGATGTACCCTGCGCTGAAATGATTGTACTTTAGAAGGAAAGCAACACGGTTTGAAGCAGTTTCGGGCGCCCCCTAATACAATTTTGGGTGCAGCGCCCAAAACTACATTGGGCTACGCCATTTTGTGTTTTGTGCTTTGGGAAGTTTCACTTTCCCCCTTTACTGTTCATTGTTTATCTCTTTCCTTTTTGGTTTCTTACTTTGACACTTTGAACCCCCTGAAATTTTAATGTTCGTTAGTCCTTTCGACTGGATTTAACATTTATAAAATGTTACAAATAGGGATACGAGATTGGGATGTCTACAGGTGGAGGATTTGTTTTTTAGGCCTGAGGGTTGGTGTTTGGGGGAGAATTTGAGGTTGATGCTTCATGATGTGCTGCAGGGGGAGCAGTGCTTTCCACATTGGGTCTCAAGCTTTGCATGAGATTTGTTATCTGGCCCATTAGGCGATTGACATGTGCACCCAAATTTCGATCTAATCACTGTTGCATGGCTGGAGTAGGAGCATACCCTGAAGCTCCTGTCTCTGTACCCATAGAAGTATGTTCATCTTCGATAGCAATTCTACCCAAATCTGTGAACTGATCTTTATATTCTCCGACCTGATCTATGTACTTGTATTCCGTATCAACTGACCAGTGTTATCTCTTCTTTTCCTAATTCGAGCGAGGTTTCTGAGAAACAGGGTCGAAGGTAAGAAGGTAAGCTTCCGAGAATTAACTTTTGTTTCTTTTTCCTAAAAATTGGTCGGACAAGCATTTGCTTTGTTTTGACAGTCTGGGACTCAAACCTTGAATAATGGATTCTTTCTGCAGAGTATAGGAGCTTCGTATTCCACATGACTTTCGACTTCCCAAGATTGGAGATGCATAGAGGTTTGGCTTCGACTATTTTGGTTCTTCTGCCGAAAGTTAGTGATCATGTGGGCTTGGGGGATTTTCGACCAATTAGTCTTTGCAATTTTTCTAGTAAAATTATGTCAAAAATCCTCGCTAGTCGTCTGGCTTCTTTGCTTCCTAATCTGATTTGGCTGTAACAATCTGGGTTTGTGAAGGGCCGTAATATTCAAGAGAATGTGGTGATAGCTCATGAGATGGTTCATCGGATTAATAAAAAATGTCGTGGAGGCAATGTTGTGTTCAAATTTGACATGTCAAAAGCCTATGATAAATTGGAGTCGAATTTTTCGCTCAGGGCTGTGAAAGCATTTAACTTTGATGACAGTAGTTATTCGCTTGTCTTTCGTCTGATTAGTAATAATTGGTACTCAATCCGCATTCAGGGTATGAATCATGGTTTCTTCCATTCTATGAGAGGTGTTAGACAAGGTGATCTGCTATCTTTGCTGTTGTTTATTCTAGCTCAAGATATTCTAACTTTAAATATTAATCATTCTGTCTGATCAGGTAGTATTACGGCTTTTGATCATGGTAGGGACAACGTGACTATCTCTCAACTGCTATGTGCAGACGATATGTTACTTGTTTGTAATGGTGGGCAACGATCTATTTGTGTTGTTCGGGTAGTGATGGAAGAATATGCCAATACTTCGGGTCAGATGATTAACGTTGCTAAGAGAGGTTTTTATACGACAGATAATTGTTCAAGAAGTTGTAAGAGATTGATTACGAGATGGTTTGGATGTTTGGCTCAATCTTATCCGTTGAAATATCTGGGTGTTTCTTTGTTTCGAGGGAGATGTCTTCCTCAATATTTTGAAGATATTGTGCATCGTATTATTTAGAAAATAAGTGGATGGAAAGCTAAATTGCTATCTTTTGGAGGAAGGAGTGTTTTGTTGAAAGTAGTGTTAAGTAGTATTCCTATATATACGTTAGCTGCCATTAGAGTGCCGAAGGTGGTTCTTTGTCGAATTGAGTCCCTTATGGCGGGCTTTCTTTGGGATGTTGCTGGGGCGAAACACACTCATTGTGTGGCTTGGAATGTGGTCTGTCGGCCAATGGAGGAAGGAGATCTTGGTCTTCGTTCTTTATCTCAGGTGATGTTATCTTTGCATGGTCTGTGCTGCAAGGTAAAGGGTTATGGGCTAACTATGCTAGAGCAAAATATAGTTTGGAGATGAATGAATGGAGAACTCGTATGGGTTCTCATGTGTGTCAAGCTGTAACACCCAGGATTCTTGCATGATCATTGTGTACTTGCCTTCATGTATTCTTAATGTTCATGAGCATGTTTACTTAGTTTAAATATGTTTTAGAATCATTTATAAGTCATTCATAATACTCTTAATATACTTAGAATCTTGTTTGCATGCTTGTTGAATCGTCGGTTGAATCGCTCGTTTAGTTCTCCTTCTTTCCCTCCTTCGTTCGGATTGTTTGGGTGTTGTTTGAGGGTGTTTGTGATGAGTTTTAGACTCATTTTTATTGAGGTTTGAAGCCTCATTGATTTGGCTAAGTGTTTGGGGGTCTTTTAGGTTGATTTTCAAGCCATTTCGGGTCTGTCGGGCTTGCGGTCGCAAGGGCAAATGGCCTTGCCTTCGCAAGGTAACCAGAAAATTGAGGATTGGTGAGGCAGCTAGCATGCAGTCGCATGCTTATGGGGCCATGCGACCGCATGGTCCCCCGAGGCAGACTTGCTCTATTTTGATCTTTGACGAATTTGTGCAATTAAACCCCTATCAAAACCCTTCCTAAACCTCACCTAAACCTCCCTAACCCTCATTACTTATAACCTAATCTTATTAACTTGTTTTAAGTGTGATTAAGTGAGTGATTTAGTTGGATTATTAAGCCCAAATCAGATTTTTAAGAGACCACATTACATTGACACTTGTCCTACTAGCCTTTTGACTTCACTAACACCACAAATCAGCTTTAGGACTCCTCATTTGCTGAAACCCTTTCCAAAAACGTGAAAGAGAGAGAGAGAGAGAGAGAGTTCTTGAGGGTTCCCATGAGTCCTTGAAGCTTCTCCCTTGGTCCTCCATGATTCCTTCCCCCATTGCTCAAGCCAACTCCATAGAAGTGAAGAGTTTGAAGAGTAGATCATTTCCAACCGATTAATCTTTTAATTTGGTTTCTTGTGTGTAGTTTACAAGTAAGCTACCCTTCTTCTTCTTTGTTTTAGTGCTCATTGATCCTAAGGACACAAAACCTATGATTTTTGAGGTCAATGAGTACACATACTTGCTTTAAATGCCTTCATCTTGTGATTTGGAAATGTGAACTTGTTAGAAGCATGTGTAAGATGATTTTATGATTATGAGAGAATGTTATACCCCTTTCATCTTGTATATTTAGGATTATGAACATGTTAGAAGCATTATTTACATGAGTTGCTTGAAATGGTGCCATATGAAAGTACCCTAATTATAGCCTACATGATATGTTGGTATGTTGTTATGTGTTCTATCCTTTAATTGGACTTTATCTTGAATGTAAACTACATTGTGGTATTTTGGTACACTCATAACCTAGTTGGACTTAGTAATGCCCTTAGGATGGTTTGAGAAGCACATAGCTTCAAATCCCCAAAATTGGTAATGTGTAGTAAGGACTCAACGGAGTCGACTCTAGGGAAGTTTTGAACACGTTGAACACCACTTTCAATCACTATGAAGTTTGGACACCGTTTGATTGGGTCTACTCAATTATAAGTTGAGCCTATTTATGTGCAATCAAGTTTGTTGTGATTGTTGGGTTTTGAGCAATTAATTGCATTGACATGATTTATGGTAGAAATTAATAGCCTACTTGATCGGATGAGTTCACTCTTGTCGAATTCGATCATTATTTGTCTATGACGAGTAAATATCTATTTGTGTAGCACATTGAGTCCAACTGGCATTATTTGGTTTGTTTTATACGTCAGGGTGGGACGATACATCACCTTCACAAATTGTGAGATTCGTGTTCGCTATGGATTGCGGCACCTGGGACCTCACACACACCTCCACTGTGGGCCGCAGTGGGGAAGTAGCCCATTTGACGTATCAATACGTGCCGCATTGGCTTGCTATTTAAATCGGGGTGGTTCTCGATACAAGTCGATGAATTCACAAAACATCGATGGCACAAACCAGTTAACACAGTTTATTGCAGGAGCTACGTAGCGGTCGGGCCTATATCATATCCTACTTGTATGATTTATTTTCCACACTTACGTGATTAATGTGCTAAGTGTTATATGATGAACATGTACCACAATTGTGATAAATGATATTCTATGACATGAACATGCATTTTTAGTAACTTACTAAGTCTTTATGACTTACCCTATTTGTTTGTTTTGTTTTCCTTAGATCCGAGCCAAGGAGAAGGTCCTCGTTAGATTTGCCGTGTCCGAGCTAGGTAGCCGTGTGCTTGGAGGTTGTTCTTTTGAGACTTGTATAACTAGTCTTTTATTTTGGCAAGGACGATGGGAAGCAAGTCACTTAGACTTGACTTGGGTTTTTATGTGTTGTATAACTCTTGAATATTCTAGAATTATAATCTTTTGTATGTCGACTTCCATGTCGAGCTTGTTTATATATTATTGGTTCACTACAGCTTCTTCCGCTTATTACTCCTTTTAAGTATTGTTGTTGATTGTCTCCGGCATGTTGTGGCCGTTGAAGTTATTATATGCATGTGTTATAATTGTAGGAGTAGTTGTTGGGTTCCGGCTGTAACGTCGCCGAAGACTTGTTTATTTTCAGTTATTTTCCGGCCAAGTGTAGCCAAGTTGTTATTTGTATGCGATGTTGCGCCACGTGAAATTTTATATTCCTACTTGCGCATGCTTGTATCTTGTCTACTTGGACGGCACGACTTGGGATTCCGCATTGGGATCTAGGTCGGGTCGTCACACAGGCAGTTCATAGGGTGATGGAAGATGTTCAGCATCAGTCTCAATGGGTTATAGGGTGTGGAGACGTTCGTTTTTGGGTAGACAAATGGTGTGGCGATTATTTAATTGGCCTGTCCCTGGTTGATGCGTGTTTGAAGGTCAAGGATGCTCTCCCCGAGATCTCCTATTTTATGCCTTTAATCAATCCCCTTTAATCTCTGCAAATATGTCTCTAAAGTTCAGATTCAGGAGATTGAAGATGATAAGCTGATTTATACACCTTCCAAGGATGGAAAGTTCAGGGCTTCGGTTTTTTGGCAGCATCATCAAGTGCATGGGCAGCAGTCTTCTTGGGCTATTAAGATATGGCAAAAGTTGATTCCTATGAAGGTTAGTGGGTTTCATTTGGATGTTCTTCCATGGTGCGGTTCCGGTTGATCTTCGGTTGCATACAAAAGGGATTTTTTTGGTGTCTAAATGTGTTTGTTGTCGAACTTTTAATTCTCAAGAATCAATAGATCATCTCTTCCTTCGATCTGAGGTGGCCCGGGTAGTTTGGTCTCATTTTGCTCGGCATTTTCAGAAGGTCAGTAGGTATACCTCTGAAACATTTATTTGATACTTGTGTGAGTGCCCCGTTCTGAACCGAATCCACGCCACGTGAAAAGGCGGGATGGTTTCAAAGCTTCGAAGCGCGTGGAATATGTTCGACCTCAATTTGTGGACTCAAAATATGTATAAGAGGGTCGCCATCTTTATTTTAAGGATAAACAAAGAAAAACCAAATATACTAGATTTATAAGGGTTCAGAGGCTAAGTTACGAGTTAGGAAGGAGTTATCTAGCAAGGTGCCGTCACTTTTTGTTGTCGGTATTCGGGTAGCGTGACTGCTTCTTTTAGTTACTTTTCACCTCGGGATCCAATTGGCAGAAGTGCTTGCTTTTGCTTGATTTTGCGTCTAGAATTGATTGTAAATATTATACTCAACATGATGGAATAGTTCGATTTGCACAAAATCATCATATACTAGTACTACTGGTAAGTGGTAACATTGTTTAACCCAAGGGGTGAGAGAGATGACAAGGACACTCAGGCAAAGACACTGAGGTTTTTGGTTTCAATCCTCATACCAACAAGGGGCCACTACTATAACTAATAAAGTGATAAAATTGTTCTAGTAAAAAAATAGACTTCTGTCGAACATTTTTTAGTAGTCTAAGGACCATAGTGAGATAGAGTTTCTCCGTAAAATTTATGTGTTGATTTCTCCGTCCATTTGCACTAATGAGAGGAGGACTCTATTTATAGGCAGAGGAGGAAGTCTTAACCACGAAGGAAAAGGCTGAGATATTTTGCACTAAGCTTTGAGGGGTTGTACCCTGCGTTGAAGGAATGGTACCTTTGAAGGAACAAGCAACAATTCTTGGCGCTGCCTTATGTAGAAACGGGTGCAGCGCCCAAATGTGTTATAGGCCACGCCCCTACTTGTTTTTGCCTTTGGATATTTTACACTTTCCTCCATTTGTTGTTCATTGTTTGTCCTTTTCCTGATTCTCCTTTTGACGCTTTGGTCCCCCTGAAACTTAACATTTGTTAATCCATTTACAAATTATACATTTTAGACATTTATAGTTTGGGGGTACGAATTTAGGATGTCTACATTTGTCGATACTTGCAATGATATGAGCAAGTTGGAATTGAATAAGGGTACTGACTCATTAATCATTAAAATATTTGAAAAATATCTTAACATGAAGAAGAATCGTAATACTTCAAGGACTTAGACCCACTATCTGGAAGTAAGTGTTATTCGCCTAAGGTGGAATGTATTCAATATCTTAATAAACCTTATAATGTTTTGGATCAAAATACTAAAACTCTTCAAAAAGAAGATACGAGTTTAGATGCCATGTCACAACCCGACCCGAATCTCAATATGAAATCTCAAGGTCAAGTCACGAGAACAATGAAAAAAGACAGACAAGCAAGCTAAGCATGATAGCACGGGTCAAAAGTTGAGCCAATAAGCTTTAAACATGAATGTAAAGCCTTAACGACGATATATGAAAATAAAAATCATTATCTGCAGAAGCAATTTATAAGTAAAATTCAAACCTTCAATTCTAAATAACGAAATGCAAGGCTAATAGAGAACTATCTCTTGACAATTCTACGACGCACGTGACGTAACTTTGCACACATGCAACAAACCATCGACAAACCTAAGGCCGGCGAAGCAATTTTACAACAAGATCCCAACTTGATAAAACACTCGACGGCTATAACATACTAGAGGGAACATCAACTAAAAGATAAAGAGTTCAAATACTCTACAACTGAACCAAAGTCTCACAACTAAACTTATCGAAGATAACAATAGCAACATCTAGAATAACAATACTAGAACCAACAAGCTAAAGTCTTTGTTCGGAAAGACAACGGGAATAACTTTTAAATAAATACAATAGCTTGACCATACTAGTCTACTCCAAAATAATACAACAACATAATACCAACACAATCTACCCAAATAAAATTTACATAACTTTACATCCGTGTATCTCAAGATTTCTAAATATAATTATAATAACTTCAAGCTACTGCCGAGAAGACCACATGCTATCAATCACGAACCCGCAGCCGCAACACATACTAACAAGCTCACTCCACACGCTAAGGAAAACAAACATGTGAGATGAGTTATAAAGACCCAGTAAGCTACTATGCAACTACATGACATGACATAATTCTCAGACATATATATATATATATATATATATATATATATATGAATCATGTCATCATAATAGTATACCAATAATAATAAAATATGTACCAAGTCATAAAGGCACATAATATCATATAAATCATATAGCATATTATCTTTCACATAAGTGCTCGTAAATAAACATGTATAACATGATATATTTGTCTATCTGTGCCGATGCAGCTAAACACAAGCTAAACTGCAACATAATCGAAACTCATGCTCGGTCCAATAATCAAACCATAACCAATACTTTTCACTAGTCTTCTATAGTGAACAATCTCAAGTCATCAGTTTTCTTTAATGTGTACTCGTTACCTTTCATCCAACCTAGGATGAAGAAATGGGAGCTCGATATCAGGCTAGATGGCGCTAATACAAGACCACATCTCACTATTGACCAAATAGTGAGGAGAAAGGGAACCAATGTGACGACTTATAGCAATTGCTTACCCGAAGACCATGAGTCGTCTCATTGCCAACATGATAACATGAACGCTAGCAGGTCTCAATACAAGAATCACAAGTAGGTGTTTACTTGTCTAAACAAAAAGGGATCAAATCTGACAAGAGCGGACTCATCCAAATCAAGTAGGTCATAAGCTCTACTAAAACTCAATTAACAATGCACATATTTGCACATACTTAACATTCTCAACTAACTTACAAGTTCAGTCCAAGAAATCACGTATTGGGGTACTCATGATCCCCAAGTCACAAACCCGATCAAGAATAGCATATAAGCTTACTAGAAATTATACTATGAGGTCTACCATGATCCTCTACTTGGTAATCGAACCAAAGACTACTAAGTTAGTCTAATTAACATTCATAATTTGAGACCCAATACTTGGTCCTTACAATACAATACTAGACTTAAATTCATAGCCCAATTTGTCTTATATGATCAACAACCTCAACTTTACTTTCAAAGCTCGTAGAGACTATCACGTAGTCCTAACGTCATAAGTGACTTCTCGTGCACTCAGCCTAATCGATGAGATGTAAACACATCCAATAATCATTTCTCAATAATACTCAAGGCCATTGAATGATCCCTATTGTTCCGTGCTCTATCGAGCACGCTCTAAACCAATTCCAAAAAATCACTATCTGTCTAATCGAATTATGGACTTCAAGTAGTTCCACATTACGACTTTCTATATAAGTAAAGCATTACATAACCCTCATCATTAGAGTCTCTAAAACATTGGTGTCACAATCGGACACAATTCGAGATGCTCGGGTCCTCACAATCATAATCAATCGAATCCCAAATATCGTAGGATTTCAATCCAAGTTCATTAATATATTATTGAACCTAAAATGACTCCGATAAGTCTTAAATCACTAATTCATAACTTCCAAGTCTCATTACTTTCGACACTAACATGTAAGACAAAGCTATATTAACCCATAATTCATCCGAACTTGATTCCTAAACCCTAAACACAATAAAACTCTTCAAGAACACAAACCCATTTTATACAATACATAATTCACATATATATCTCATAATATACATGTTTAGACTTCAATTTTCATGGAAATCAACCTACTCATGATATCTAGCAATTTTATATGTCTAGGATACAAAAAGGGTAGGCATGCAAAACATATCAAATGCTCATTGACCACACATAGCAAGTATTTTGTTTTCTTTAGGGTCAATGAGCCAAAAACCAAGAAGAAGAGTAAGTAGTAACTTACTTAACCCGAAAGAAAAGCAAAGGAAAGAAAAATTGAGACGGTGTAGATTCTTCTACTTGTCGAGGGCTTCAATAATCCGGAGTCAAATAGTTGATCGGATGGTTGGATCTTCTTGGGCTGAAGGAAGAAGAACTAGGGTTCCAAAGTATCCCTTGTCTCTCTCTCTCTCTAAGTTACGTATTGTGGGAGGAGGAAATGAGAGAATGGCTGCAATCTCACAACAGTTTGTGGATATAACATCCACAAAGGGGAGGGGTACAAATGAGATTTCCATGGTACAATTAGTGATAGCTTAGGAGTAATCTTCCATTAACCCAACTCATAAAAACTAATCAAACTTGTTACGGCTCAATTAGGACTAAGAAAGGAGGATTAGGGAAGGTTTAGAGTGGGTTTAATAAGGGTAGGATGGGCAAAACTCCTAAATTCATTAAACAACACAAAGCTGTAAATGGAATTAGGCGGTAGCCTAGTCCCCTCCTTAGGCGAGCGCCTTCCCATCAATCCAGCCAAGCCATGTTTCTCGAAGCTAGGCGGTCGTCTGGTCCAAAATCTAGACGAGCGCCTTGCCCGGGGAGAAGGAAAATGGCTTGAAATGAAGCCCAAAGGGTCCCCAACTCAACCCCAAACAACCTAGGATAGTTCCTCACTCAAAACACATCCAAAACACGCGCAGACGATGCCCGGACAACCCGGAATGAAATCGGAACAAAGCACAACAACGAACAATCGATGTAACAAATGAAACAACGATTCGTCGGGCAAGAACATGAGATTCTAAGCAAGTCAAAGGACTCAAGAATAGGATTGAACACTTCTACAAAGTTAAAACAACGATTAAGAGTATCTAAACTCCAAAAGACAAGTTGTTAACACAACTCGAACTCAAAGAAACGAAGACGAATGCTATGCTACGATCGTCCTAAACACGTAATCAACCCAAGAACACTTCTAACATGAGCTAAATCGTGTCTAGACAAGTGAATTACAACCAAGCGGAGACCTAGGGTTGAACCGAGGTCACAAACACGACCTAAGGTAGTCAACTCTCAACCGAGTTAAGTTACGAACAACGTTGAGTCACTACTTGTAACCCCAACTAGTCAACGACAAAGAAATATATAACAAGAAGGTTTTGGTCTCAAAGTGGTTATACAAGCACATCCAAACTCTCTCACAACCATTCACGCAAGATAAAAGGAAGAGACGCGAGCATAGCACACAAGTCAAGTACACGAGGGATCGGGGCCGTACACCCTCTCCTCCTTAAAAAAAATTCATCTCGAATTCTTAACTGAAACACATACAAACACTAGGTCATCACCCAACCATAATACATCGAGACAAAGATTACAGTGTCTCCCATTCTCGAGTATATAACTTAAGCTCGAAATCATCTACCTAGACTCAAATCTCCGAGTCTACCACCATAATAACTAAACCAAGCACACGAGGACCAAATTATAATAATCCAAATTCAAACGGGAGTTAAATGATGCATATGAAATATATTAGGGCCTTAATGAAACTTGACATTTGGCCATTAAAAACCAAGATGGAGCTGCTCCCCATTGGAGACACTCCATCCCTTTTTCTTCTCTAGGCACGCTGAAACGTTGCGTTTACTCAGTCGCCTCGTGCTCTCATGCGATGTTTCGTTCACAGGCTTGCACCTACACCATCGTTTAATCAACCGTTCTTCTCCTATAGATAGAGGCTCCGAGCTCTCATTCTCAACACACCATACACACCAAAAAGATGATCAAAGAGATGATACACACAATCAATACACATATTAGCCTCCTCTGCCAAGAAGCCGAAGAAGAACAAAGCCTCCTCACTCTGCACCCTGCAGCGAGCCATCTGAACCGATAAGCCGATCACACCCACACACACACACACACCCACCCATACCCATACCCATACCCATACCCATACCCATACCCATACCATACCATACCCATGCTCATAAATATAAAAAAAGACTCTCTCTCTCGGAAGAACAGGGGAAACACACTTGAAGTCTTTAAGCGCCTAGTGGGCTAAAGCCTAGGCGTATATACCAGGTCAGACATTCACGCTTAAAGAGATAACTACCAATTTACTGTCTTTTCCCGTTAATATAAATAATGTAGTATATTACAATAAGCATGTTATGTAAATAATAACAATATTAATATTATGCATGTTGTGTAAATAATAATAATAATAATATTATTATTATTATTATTATTAGATAAATATTAGTATTATATAATTAATAAATAGAATGTAAATAAAGTAATTATGCATGTTGTAAATATATAATTATGTATGCTATATACATAATTATGATGCAATTTCCATAAGAGACTACTTTTTACCCCAACACAACAACACAAATGCACTACCAAATATAATCAATGCTTATAAAGCACAAGTAAGTTGGACCAAAATTACTTCCTTCAAAAATGGAAAGAAAATTACGGGATATGCATAAACTTCTTAATTGTGGTCACATAGGGGTGCCAATTTATGCCCATCCGCAAGTCCCTAAATAACTAACCAACACTACCATGGCACCAAATATCCAGCAAATAGAACAATAAAACAAGTCAACAACCATCTTTCAAATTATTAGGAAAAAGAACCAAACCACAGCCGTGGCACGTACTAAAAGACACCCCCCCTCCCCTCTTTTTGTAAAAGGAGTGGATGGATGATCACACACGTGATCAGTCAAAAAGAAAAACCATAAACCAGTGAAGCATGCATGTGTACGTGTGTGTGTGTGTGAGAGAGAGAGAGAGAGAGACTTGATCCATCACAATTTTTGAAAACCATAAAGTACCAAAATTGACAATCTGATAAATTCTAAAATGCAGCCTATACTCTCTCCATCTCATTCCAAGAGTCCTTTTTCTCTTTTCTAAATCACCAATTTATAGTCCCTTCACTAATATTAAGTTTACAAATTCCATGATAGTTGACACTTTCTTTCATTTATGAAAAACATATGATATTGAATGATAAGTCCTTCATCCTGATTGCACATGAGGGAAATAATGTACTGTTCAATGTGTCTACTTTCAAAAAGTAGCCTTCAAATGCAACAACAAAGGTATATCTAATCTGTAAACAATTTTCCATTTGTCTAGCCTCCAAACCTATACTGGCTGAGAGCCTGAGA
Source organism: Codonopsis lanceolata (assembly GCA_013146195.2). Lineage (NCBI taxonomy): Eukaryota > Viridiplantae > Streptophyta > Magnoliopsida > Asterales > Campanulaceae > Codonopsis > Codonopsis lanceolata. The sequence goes on from CM028383.1 coordinate 75,837,551, forward strand.
GGTTTTGCATTATAATTCTTGATTGAGTTACTTCACTGTCTTCACATTATCAGGTGTTCATCTCATTTGAAAATTGAAACCGAAAAAAACCTTGATATTTTCAAAAACCCATCTTCTTCATGTTCAAAACAATAAAAAAGGCCAAGTGGGATAAGGCTGACTTGACCCTCTCATTTCTTAGAGGTCCAGGAAGGAAACCTGGTAGCACAAAGTCATATCTTCAACAAGGAAATCCAAAACAAGTCAGAGTTCTTTAACTGCAAATCCAAGCCACCACATCAAAAGGAACATTCAAGAATTCACTCTCTAAAACTAAATATGAAGAGCTCTGGTAAAACAAAACCACACAACACAAGCATTACTTCAATTCACTACCATACAATCATAGCCATCAAAATAAGCTAGCCAGCAAAAACTAGAGCAGTAACATAGTCGAAGCAGATGATACCTTAGATAGCAAGAGCTCTTCCGGTATCAAATTTACTAATATGAACATTCCAGAACACGGCACCAGCATCATCAGCCTTGCCCAGATCAACCGCAATAGCCCCAAAGATCGCCCTGAAAGCACCACAAACCACTGAAGGAGTGGAAGAATTAGTCTTTGGAGACACCCTAACCACATTCTGCAACCCTAATCGGAAGCCATCAGCGGAACACGAAGCCTCCACTTTGGAAATGTCAACAATTTTACGGTTGAGATCTTTGGCCGAGATATCAATGTCTTTAATGAGCAATTTAAGGGAAACGGTAGTCTCGATCAGGCTGGCACCTAACACGGCTAAAGCTCTGTTGTTTTCCTCCGAATAGGAAGGGTGAGTCATCCCACGACGGAGTAAACCAATGTTTTGAAAATCGTAACTACAAATTAACATCAGTTGATTATAATTTTGAACTCTGTTTGGTTGGTGAGAAAATATGAATGAAAAAAAGGCTTACCCGAGCTTCTTTTGAAGGGTAACGAGCGCAATTGAGAAAGGGGATGAGTCTTTGACAGTTCTGCCATGGAATTCGTTAGCTGATTGTGCCTGGGTGGAAGCCTGTGACCGTTTAAGTGTAAATTTGGGGGAATATCAGGGTTTAAAAGTTAGGGTTTTTGGAGGGGAAAGATTAAAAGATTAGCTGTAAAATTGTGTCCTGAAAAATTACCTGGAAAGGATAGAAGACAGCGACGGCGACGATAATGAAGGAGAAGGACTGACGGAAACGCATTTTGCGGCAATTTCTTCACGTTTTAATCTTCTCAGTTCTCCCTTTGCGATGAAATGGTACTGATGGATGACAGGATGTTTGGCTTTAACTTCAATCTTTTACTCAATGTACTCCAATGGCATCAACCTTTAGGTAAAGCTTTACCTTTTCTAAAAACCTTCCATTGGAGGTGTTCTAAACTAAAATAAGTGAAATTTAAAAAGTATAGTAGTTGACAAAGATCTCAATCTCAATAAATAGACAAATTATATTGCGAGTTAGAGGTTTGGATAATATGAAGAGTATTAGCGTCGATCGTGGATGCGTGAAAAGGTTTATTCATCGTCACCTTATAAACGCTTTTCGATAAACATATTCTCCACTATACATAAACTCATAAAAGTTTTATAAGCGTGGGCCATATTAAATATTTTTATTCTTTCCAATATACATTTATTTTCAAAAATAAATATATAGTTTTAAAACATAAATATTTATAGAACAAATATAATACGTCTAAAAAATAATTTATATATTTTCAAATTTTATCTTTGAAAAAAATATTTTTATAAAAACCTGATTTTTATAAAACCTGAACAAAAATAAAAATATTTTTTACCGTTGTAAAGTTAATATAATCACGTTGTACAGTTTTTTTAAAAAAACCTACTGCATTGTTCTTTGCCGACAACCGCAAAAATGCAAGAAAATTGCTTGACACATTGTCAACTCTATAAACCGGTTCATGCAGATGATACTTTTGGAAAATTGCTATGGTGACATGTACCACTCCAATAGTCAAAAACATTTGAAGCTTTTCATAAACCTTTCCAACAACTCCCATTGGAGTTGCTCTTAGTATTAGAATTGTTACATCTAATTTATTTACATATCTACACCGTTTCATCAAATATGTTTTTTTTTAGTTAATGTCATGGACACATATCTAGAGTTTTAGATATTGGGGGTGTAAGTGATTCGGTTTGGTTTAGTTTATGCCAAAACCACAAACCGAACCGCCTCCTAATAGTTTCAAAAATCTCAAATCGAACCGAACTGAGTAAGACTTGGAACCGAACCGAACCACTCGATTTGGTTTGGTTTGGTTCGATTTTGTGGTTTATATAAATTATTTTTAATGAAATAAAGCAACATTGAAAATAACAATAAAAATAATTTTTTAATTTGGAATTAATGTCAAAATTGGGAAATAAGTTACTAACAACAAATTATCATAAATAAAACAATACAAATTCTAAAATAAACACAAACAATTGAAAAAATAATAGTTCTCCAACGATCACGATTTTGTTTGGTTTAGTATCCGTCTTTATATATATATATATATATATATATATATATATATATATATATATATAAAGATATTGAAAATAAAATTTCTTTGTATTTAATATTATTTGGGTATAGTAACGATTATGTATGCGTTTATGCATAAATATTAACAATATATATATATATATATATATATATATATATATATATATATAAAATACATTTTCTAGATTTAAAAAGTATCTTAATTTATTTAAACCCTAAAATGAGATCGAAATGACAAGTTGGGTGTCTAACACTTTCCCAACTCGTAACCTAGCCTCCGAACCTACACATTTTCTAGAATAATTGTTTTTTTTTTCTATTTAACCTTAAAATAGAGGTGGCAACTATGTATACACATATTTAGAGTCCACAACGAGATCGAGTGCATTCCACGCACTGTGACGTTTCCAAGCAACCCGCTTCTCACGCTCGAGGGGTCGTGGAACGGCGTTCTCATAGTGGCGACTCTACTAGGGAAATTAATTAAAAAAAAACAAATGAGGGGCAAGACTCAATTTTTTTTATTGATAAATTATTTTTACACACTTGACATACTTTTACTTTTACACATAATCTAGATTTTTTTATTTTTTACGTATATATATATATATATATATATATATTGAAAATATTAATTGTTTTGTCAATATAATACATTATACATGCTTTGTTGATGTTACAGTTTGCGTTGGAAACCAACATTTATAATTTACATATCTACAGACGAAAAGTCTCACATATAAATATTATTTTATTCTGTCAATTTTATTTTGGGGATTAAGACAAACATGTAATAATAGGAATAGATAGTTTCCTCACTTTTCTATCTATATATTGTTAGAATGATCGTCTCGTGCGATCACTCTCCGTCCCTCATGGGATTCAAAGTAATCATCTGAGAAAATTCACACAAAAACCAAAAGACAAACATTTTTTACTGTTTTATATTACTGTAAAAAGTTTTCAGCTTTCCTAGCTGACTCACACACGTGCACTCATGTAGGAATATTCTGAACTGCTACCCTACACCAAAGCCAACCTACACCTTGCATCAGGCATGTTAGATTGCATGTATATCTTCTAGGACACTTTATTGACCGATCGGTTTTTATACCCCGAAATTAATGACCAATCCTAGTGGCAAGAAGATATCTTCTTGAATCAAATACACTGGGCTGATTAATAAATTTGACGGTATCTCATTAGAACAATTCAGATGGTGGATCCCGCAAAGAGTATTATAAGCCTTTCACCCTTGATTTGTCAGATCTTGGGAAGTCGAAAGACATGTAGAATACGAAGGTCTTATACTCTAGAGAAAGAATCCATTGTTCGAGGACCTAATAAAGAGAGTCAAAACAAAGTTATGCATGTTCGACCAACTCTAAGATAAACAAACAAAAAAAAAATTGTACATTTAATAAAAATACATATTATGTCTTTCAACCTCAAGAATTTGAATCATACCTTCTTCGACCTTTTTTTCCTAGAGACTTGGCCCGTACCTGGAAGGGAAGAGACACTTTTGGTCGTTTGATAAGCGAGTTAGGCTTAAATACAAAAGTCAGTTCAGACAGTACAGATTTGAGTTTGAATATAGAAGAAAATTCACAATTCAGATTTGGGTTTGAATACAAAGGTCAGTTCAATACCGACAGATTTGATTAGAATAGTAACTAAAAATGAACAGAATCCCATAGATACAAACATAGGGGCTCCCAGCTATACTCCTACCCCTGTCATGCAACAATGGATGGAACAAAATTTAAATGCACATGTCGATCGCCTAATGGGCCAGATGGAGACCCTCATACAAGGTCTGAAGCCAAACCCTAGAAAATAATCCTTCCTATGTGTGACCCCATGAAGCATCAACCTCGGATGTTCCTCCATACACCAACCCTCTTCCAAATACCAACTTGTTTAACCCTCAAACTAAGAATGTCAACTTGCCACCTCGGTACCTAAGAACTGGCCTCCTTCTCCCAAACACTTACCCTCCAAATCAGTATACTAACCCTTTTCCAAATACCAAAATCACAAACACCCGCTACCCTCCTCAAACACTAATACCTCACAGCAGTATTCGGGATACCTCCCTTTCTCCACAACCAACCCGCTACAAAACAGCCTAAATGCCGATCCCAGAAGCTACAACCCGCAGGGACAAGTTATAACCTATCTCCCAGTCAATAACTTTGGTCATTAGGCTGGTGCTTCAAATAAAGCACCTCTTCCTAATATTTACCCCACATCCGAGTTAGCCACCGGAATGAACACCGTTGCAGCAAGTCTCTCAAATACACCTCCTCCTACAAAGCCAAAAACCCTTCATGCATAAAAAGCCAAAAACCTCAATTATTTCTGCTTTTAGCCTCTTAAAAACACGCTTAACACTATAGATTAATTATTTTTTTCAGTTCCCAAACTACCTTCTAATAATCAAGTGTATTGCTTGTGACAACCCGACCCGGATCCCAATACGAGACCCAAAGGCCGTGCCGCCAAAACACACAAAACAACAAGCAATGGGTAAGGCTATAACAGCGATACACCAACGACTCAACATATGCGGAAGCCAATAACTTAAATAGACCCGAGCTAACAAGCTCCGAAATACAAAGCGACCAAAGAGATAGTAAATCTCTCGGCCCAAAAATTCGACGCACATGACGCAACATTGGGCACGTACTACAAACTCCCTGTAACAATTTTATAAACAATATTATAACCAAGTCTTCGGCGACATTATAGTCGGAACCCAACATTAAACTAAGTCTACAACTCTAGTCTACACACTCAACGGCTAAACATGCCGGAGTACAACAACCAATAATAATATTAATAACTTGAGGTGAATAAAATATATAATTAAATAACATGGCTCGACTAACATTTGTCGGCTCACAAAAACCAAGTATTAATTAAACAATACAAGTACATGAACCAATAAAAACACAACTTTACTACCCATAGTAAAGTCTATATAACTTCACTTCCCAAACGTCCTTTCCAATAAACTAAGGCTACAAAAATAAATTAAAAGTAGCAACCTTCACAAAAATTACACTTCTATCGTAGGCTCGGCGGTTTCCTTCGAATTACTAGCTCGGCTCGAATCTAAGGAAAACAAAGCAAACGAGTAAGTCATAATGACTTAGTAAGCTACTAAAGATGCAATGTCATGGCATGACATAATGCTCAAATAAAACATGTACATCTCATGTCATACTTATAATATGTCATGCCATGGTATAATTCTCAACATAAACCCACTTTTCATCCATAGTCATATGGAACACAATTCTACATAATTTATCATGAAGTAATCCATATCATATAAAGTATGCATCTCACTTCCAAAAATGTGTAGCATGTTAATTCCACATTTTAACTATCATCAAGCCACATAACCCAATTATACCATGAGTCTCATAATTCTTCATTTATCACAACTCATATAATAATTCATATATGGGAGATTATTGTTTCCATTCTAATCATACATAACATGTTATATTTTTAGTATAACATCATATCATGAAAATCACCATTTCATTAGCATGTTACATTTCTATTATAACATCTCGTCAAACAATCATCATCTTATGTAAATCATATCATAACCACGTAGCACAACAATTCATATATGTGCTCGTAAAATAAACCACATAAGAGAGAGAAGATGATTTTCCTTTCCGTTTCCAGCGTGTAACTCCTGCGGAAACAAACGTGTCCTCGATAACCCTTTCGTGGCATCGACGTCCCCGAAACAATCCCCGTTCGGGTTCCATAGCTACCAAAGGAAGGTGTATTACTCTAGCAATGATCAGCTACATCCCCACCGTGGCCATCGATGGAGGGGTGTGTGTGTGCAAACCCGGCGCGACGATCCATTACAATCACGATTCTCACAATTCATGAAGACAATGCATCGTCCCGGCAAAGACTCAAACCAAAAACTGCCAGCTGGACTCAAACTCAAGCACATGTAATATATACTCGCATGCTCAAATAAAGGGAAAAGTACAACACACCGTACTAATCCATTCAAGTAGATATTTACTTATAAATCACATAGTTATGCATTTCTATGCTAACTAACACATAAACATCTTAGAGCGATAATATCAAGTCTCTAATACCCAAGTGTCCTTCATACACTTGAAAACGCTCGGAGGCTTGACCTTCCATCAAAACTACCCCAAATTCCGTAGGATCTTAATATGTGATTCACTATATTCATATTAGTCCAATAATCGACTCCGTTGAGTCATTTCTACTCTTTTCAAATTTGAAGGCATAGAAGCTATTTGCATCATAGCCCTCCTATTATTCATTAGCTAATGTCCATGGCTAAGTTCTCAAGGTTAGCAACATTGTGCAACCCAACAATCCATACCTTCCCAACAAAAACCCCAAGACATGGTTCATAGGTCAACACTTAACATTTAAAGTCAACCATCACATTTCAAGCATGTATCTCAAGATAGCATTTAATTAAGCATGCTTTCATCCAAATTATCCATTTATCTAAGCAAGATGTAAATTCATCTAGCATGTTCATAACCAACATGTAAATTCATCTAACATGTTCATAACCTTCAATTCATGAATTATAGTTGACCAACATACTCTTATATGCATAATAGTCAACTCAACTCAATAAAGTCAAACCTTACATTTTATTCATGTAAACCATAATAATAATTCATTATACATGCTCATAACCAAAATTCATGAATTAGATAGCAACATACTCTTATATGCATGATAGTCAACTCTATTCTTAAAAGTCAAACGAAACATTCAAACATGTAATCCATTGTAAAAATTCATATTTCATGCTTACAATCAAAAATAGAGATTCAACAAGTATACTTCCAAACTCCCAAACATATATCCATGTATGATTCTAACAATTCATAATATCCAATAAAACTCCGAAAATCATACATATCATCAATAACTCATTTACTTCATCAATATATAATCAAACCCTAGGTTTTTAGGGAATCATATACCCATCATACCCAACTCCAAAATTACCAAATGAAGCTTAATAACATACTTCATTAAACATATAAATCAACCTACTCATGCTTCTAGCAAGTTCACTCACCAAAAATCCAAAAATCAAAATAAAATCACACACAACATACATGTGTACTCATTGACCTAAAATAGCAAGCATCTTTGTCTTCCTTAGGGTCAATGAGCACAAAATCAATAGAAGAGGGAGTCTAGTAGCTTACCTAGCTTGAGTGAAAACTCAAGAAAATCGAAATCCGAATGGTGAAGTCGTTCTACTCGTTGAGGGTTTCAAGAATCTCAAGTTTGGAGGTCATCCAACGGTTGGATCTTCTTGGATTTGAGGAAGAAGAAGCTAGGGCTCCAAAGCCCCCCATTGTCTCCCAACTCTCTCTCACTATACGGTTGAAGAAGGAGGAAAAATGAATGAATTTGCTGAAGTCTCAAGGGGATTAGGCTATTTATACTTCCCAAACAAGTGAGGGCACATATGGGAATTCATTGGTACAATTAGTGAAGTTTGGGCTTGTTTGGTAGTCAGATAAGGATAAGCAATATTATTAATCTCAGTACTATTAGTGCCCTCGCTATTAACCCTCACTTGTATATTGGGGGTAGTTTTGACATTAAAAATGTTAATCCCAAATTTTTTTAGTGAAGACGCTAATAATACCACCCTCCCCCTTGGTATTAATAGCGAGGGGGATAATGACTTTATCTGGATAACTCGTGCTATTAGTCCCGACCATCTATTGCGTACCAAACATCAGGCAACTCGGCTTATTAATCCTATATAGCCTTAATCCTGGCTACCAAACGGCACCTTTAGGTGTAATCAATCCTTAATCAAACCTAAATTAACTCCCCAAGAGTGTTAGGACATGTTTAGGACTAAGTATGGGTGTTAAGGAGGGTTTAGAAGAGGTTTAGTAAGGGTAGGATAGGAAATGAACATCAAAAATCAAAACAGGGAGTATGCTGGTTCGAAGCCAATGCAGTCGCATGGCATGCATATGAAGCGACCGCTTTGGTCCTTTTTTGGCCATTGGTGATTTTTATGCAATCTTGATCGCGTCCGGTCCTTCCCGCATGCAACCGCAAGCCTTAAAGCTTCGAAATGGCCTATAATTCAACCCTAAAGGACCTCAACCACTTGGATAAACAAACCAAGTCTCAAACCACTTCCAAAGTAGGTCTAAACTCCCATGAACAACACCCGAAACAACTCGGAGCGAAACGGACACAAGGCGCAACATCTCGCTAACGAAATGTCGAATGAAACCACAAACTGACGGGCAACAACCCAAGGTTATAAACACTTCAAAAGGATATTAAATAGGCCTGAATGCTTCTCGGATGATGAACAACAGATAGGAGAAAAGGACTCCCGAAAGACGAGACGATCGCACGGCTCAATCTCAAACTACGCGATAAGGAGAATTGTTATCCTCGAAGCATCAAAACCTCACAAGAGTTAAAGAATGCATCCAACTAGGATTCTAACACATCTAAACATGTTAACCAATCATCATGTAAAGATCTGTGACCAAATCGAGGTCAGGAGCACAAAACGCAAGTGAACTCTCAATTGCGTCGCATTTCGACTATCGTCGGGTTACGACTTGTGACTTTAGCAAGTCAACAACTATATGACATCTTTTAAAAGTATTTTGGTCTTAATGTGATCCCTTATACACATCTAGAATCTCTCACAAACCAAACAAGCGATCAACCAAGGAAGAAATGCGAGCATTGCATGCAATTCAAGCTAACCGGGAATCGGGGTCTTACATTACTCCCTCCGCTCCTACGTAAGTGTCATGTTTTGATATTTTTAAGTCAAATTGATTGTTTTTCATAAGAAAATTTGGCTTGTATTTTTTTTATTTTTCTCAAAATCATAAAACATGTACTCCCATAAAACAAAGTAGGAGGAGGTACTACTTATAGTACATTTTGTGTACTACGAGTCTTGTTCTAAATATTAACTTTATTAATTAATAAATTCAAAAAAAAATACCATTATAAAAAAAAGTAAGTTTTCCTGATTTGACGCTTTGCTTTCTATACAATTACCATTATAAAAAAAAATAAGTTCAAATATAGTTTTTTGATATATATTAAATTGAAGAAACTACATAATTATTTTATTCCTACAAACAAAGTGGATTATTCAAAAAGAATGGAGGAGGTATTTCAAGTTTATAACAACCCCACCGTCACGAAGGAAGGCACATTTAATATACATTTGGAATGTACATTTTTATTTTGTCATAAAAACATTGCTATGCATATATATGGTGTTTGAAAATAAATAGACAAATATATTTTTCTTTATTAATGTTCAAAATTTCATCAAAATAGAATACTGTTGGACAAATTGTGGTTTTACTTAGCTTAGAGATTAATCTTAGGCCTTCGGATTTGGGTTACCTTGGGAAACCAATTTTTTGTTTTTTTATAATATGATTACATATTACTTTAATATATGTTGCAATTTATATATTAGGGGTATTTTAGTCAATTTAGTATATATCAACAACTTTTAGCTTATTTAACAAACACACAAAATTAGTTTATGACAGTCGTGAGTTATTTTTAAACAACTGAAACAAACAAATTAACTCTTATTTTATCAAAAAAAAAAAAAAACAATTAACTCTTATTAGCCACCAGTCACGTAGCCATCATTCTCAAAAGCCATCAGCCATCAACCGCAACAAACAAGCTCTAAGAGCCACCAATCTAAATGTCGCGAATACATACTCCAATGTGAAGGGGCAAACCTTCTTCTTGTAATAAATAAATGTAAGGTGAAGAATCTAGGCTTGGGGCTTGGGGCCTGGGGCCTGGACCAATTTTTTTTATAGGTAAAGTGTGAGTCTTTGTTGGCATGTGGACCTCAAGGTGTTCATAAATACATTTATGATCTTCAAAATGCACTTATTAAAAATAGCCAAATCAACTTCATATTTAAGTCCTTGTCTATATAGTCTGTTATGAATTCCATGTTATTCCAAGTAATAACTAATAACTCGAGATATGGTTCAGGTTCTTAGAAGTATCTTTAAGCATATGGTAGGGTCTAGAGAGTCATAGTTTAAAAGGGCGAGCGCCTTTTGCGCCTGAGGCGAGGGGTTATCGCATGGAAAGAGTGCGCCTTTTGCGATGCGTATGAATGAGGATGATGAAGATTATGGAGATGATGATGAGATAGATTCTGTGAATTTTTAGCTTGTTGTTGTTAGTTGTTAATTATTACATTTCATGACTTTAGTTCTCTTTTGCATGTCTTTATTTTCATTTGCTTTAATGACTATTTATTTTCTTGTTTATAATTTAAGTTAAGTTCATCTAATGCTTTAGAATTTCAACTATGAACGATGAAATTTGTGTTATTAATACTATGTTGTTAACTTAATTTCATCACTCATGACATGTTTTATTGAGATTTGTTAAATTATATATATATATATATATATATATATATATATTTTTTTTTTCCTTAATATTTGTTCCGTGAGCCCCTTTTTGTGCCTTTTTTACACCTTGCCTCTCGCCCGCCTCTTGCCTAAGATTGTAAACAAATCAAATCTTTTTTATTCGATTCGGTATTTGGTATTCGTATTCGAAATATTCGAATTCGAATTCGAATTTTTTTTAATATTCGATAAGGATTCGAATTCGAATACAAGTTTGGTGGTATTCGATTCAAGTATTCGCGAATAATATTCAAATAATATTTAATATAATTAATATTTTATTATATATATATATATATATATATATATACACATATAAATAAGTTTTAAAAAAAACCCTAAACTAACCTAACCTCTCACAAACACACTCACAGCGGGCATACGGCTCACAGCCTCACAGTCGCCGCCTCACGCCCTCACCCCAGATTCAGAATCCAGATCCCCCAACACTCCGGCAGCGGGCGCCGGGCAGCCTCCTCTTCGACCTCGACCTCGACCTCGACGTGACTCCTCCCAGCTACTTCACTCACTCTCTCGGCTATTTCGCTACTGTGGTGGGCTCACTCTCTTCTCCTCGTCGCCATCATCGTTGAAGGATTACGGATCAGTTTTCGCGTTCAGATATTCAGATCTCCAACTAATTGCATCAGATCACTTCACTGGTGAGTGAGTAACTAACTGTTTATGGAATCAATCTCCTTGCTGCTGCATTCCCCACATTGTTACTTAGTTATTCAGATTCTAATCCAACCCCCATTGAGTTTATTTCTAATTGTATTTATCCGACCATGAGACCATCATTCAAACATGTGTTTTTCCATCATTGCCTACTTTATTTGAGTATTACTAGCTTCACTGGGGAGGTCTAAGATTTGATGGAAACTTTTGGAAATTAGATTCTCTTTTCTTGAATTCTTCTCTGTTCAATTTACATCTGAAGTAGTAATTTGGTTTTGCATTAAGGGACCGCCGCAAATATTTCTCCCCTTTGGAATGGCTTAGATCGACATGTCTAAGTGGCTCCGGTTAATTGTTCGAACTGTGAATCAAACCATTCAAAATTGTGCTAGAGAATTGAATTGTATGTGAACCAGAATCTTCAGTTCCAACTGTGAGAATTAAAAAAAAAACTTTTGTTTATTTTAGAAAGTTTACAAAGTTTAAAATAATTACATTTGATCACTTTAAAAATTTCAAAAAATATTTTATGCAAACTTTACAAAGGTTTAAAGATGATTTTTCTAAAAAAATCAAAAAAAAAAAACCATAAATTGTTTTAAAAAACAAAAAGATAAATTAAATCTAGAACCGTGAACCGGGTTCACAATTTGAATTTGAATCCATCATTTGCATTTTTGGAGCCGACAGTTCCTAAACCGGAACTAGGAACTGTATGGGCATCACTTTCTAGTTGGAGCAGAATTTTGTACTACAAACCAACCCATTACAAAATTAGAATGGTATGGAGTTTGGGTTAAGTTGATACATTGGCAAAACCCTCTTAATATATTGGAATGTCAATTAAGAGGATTAGTATTTGAGAATTATGAGAAGCTCTGAATGTGGCTTCATAAAATATCGACAATATAAGAATGATATTATTGTGTTAGATTAATTTCGCACTATTTTATGAGTGTTTATATTCCAATCTATTTTGGGTAGGAGGGAATTCCTTGACCCACTGGGCACTCCCCCAATTCCGAAGAAAGAAGAGCAAGGAAATTAAACAATCTCCAAACAACTATGATTGAACTATGACATACTGTGAAATTTTATTGCCTACTTTGTAAAGCTCCAAATGACAAAATATGTATAAAATTGGGTGTTTTGACTTTCCTCTTTCTATCGAATATTGCAAATTTAAAATGTCACCAATCACCATAGTTTGTACTTTGTATAAAATAAAACAATTAAAAAGTAACTTGTTAATATGCAATGTATTTTCGAATCTATAAACTCAATTAAAACAGATAGTTCTAATTTATAAGGTTCGCCAATTTCACGGGATTAAGAAGCCTATTATGTCACATGTAAGTTTTATTTTTTAAAATTCATTTAAGATATTTGCATATTTGCATGATTATGATTTATGACAATAAAATTGATATCTAATTGATTTTTATTTTTATTTAGGAGGGGGATGAGCCGGTTCATGTCATATTGCGAACATGATGGTTGGATGACGGATGGCCGGATGCTAGTCTAATTTTTATTATTCGGTGTTTTTTTTTAATAAATTTGACAATTGATATTTATTTATGTATTTGATAATTATTGTGGATTTTATGAATATTTGATCTTATGGATGTTATTTGTTTTTGTTATGGATATTTAATGTTATGAGTTTTTGTTATGGATAATTGATGTAATTGATGATTTATTCATATTAATTCATATTGAAAAATTGAATATTCGAATCGAATACTCGAATAGAATATTCAAATCGAATACTCGAATCGAATATTCGAATCGAATACTCAAATCGAATAGTCAAATCGAATACTCGAATCATTGATTATTAAATAGATTTTGTAAAAAAAAAACAAAAATAAATTTTCAAATCGAATACTCGAATCGAATCGAATAATTCGAATATAAATTTTGAATCGAATTCGAAGCAATTTTAATATTCGAATAATAAACGAATACGAATACTTGAATAATTTCACGAATTCGAATCGAATATTGCAATATTCGATTTGATTCGATTCGTTTACACCCCACTCTCGCCTTCCGTTTTTTTCAACTATGTAGAGAGTAAAGTAGAGAGGAGAGTAGGAGACAAGGGGAGAAACTTGGTGTAGACGGACTTGGTAGTCACCCTTTTTTTGGATGGACAATGATGATTATCTTAAATAGATTGTACAGAAGGACGAGGACAAGAAGTCCACCTCAGACCAAAAATTGGGAAAGAAGATGAACTGACAAAAAAACACCCAGGTAACCAGGAAAATTAGGATGAAGCAGCCATTCCCACCCCAATTCCGTTATATAGCAATGCGAGAGAAGGCTCCAAAATTCTTAGCCCAAAGGGATGCTACCGCTCCAAAGCAAGTTTAAAGGAAGTCTCTTGATGTTAGAAGATTTTGTCATTGCGCGCCTTCCAATACATTGAAGATGAGCAAAACACAGATATTTGCAAAAGCAACTTCTCTTACTTTCCTCTCCCTAACTCCCTTCAAAATATATAGAAAGCTTCCACTGATGGACTGACCCAAGTCTCATTAAAATAGAAAATAAGATATCTCACAGAATCATGAATCCTTGTAGCTCTGAAGGAAAAGATGAAATTGCAATATATTGTCGTTTATGGAGATGATACTGACGTTTGGGATCAAATTTACAAAGCTTCCTATTAGTATTAACTAATTGATTTTCTTCTTAATCAAAGTCTATACTCCAAATGGGATTATGTAAAGGAAACCTGTAAGGTTACTTGGTTAATTGGGTTTGGCTATTTTCTGTTTGCAAAGAGAAATGGGTTTGTCCTCCTAATATATTAGGCTTTCTTATGCAAAAATGGCGAGGATAAGGTTCTAGCAAGGACTTAATTTCTTTTGGGGTGTGTAGCACTTTATCAGTTTTACAGTGTATCTGGAGAGAAAAGATTGCTTAGATTTTTTGAGAATAAGTGACTATCCCTGAGTTTTATGGGATGGGTGGTCTTTTTAGCCTCTCTTTGTAGTAAGGTTTAAGGAGCTTTTCGGTGTGTGGCTTTGTCTGATCTTTCTAGCGATTGGGAGGCTGTGATGGAGTAGTTGAGTAGTGTCTTTCTCTTTCTCTTTGTCTGCTCTGGTCTGTTCGATCTAACTGTTTCCACTTTAGGTGCATTGCTTATCCACCTTTTCTTTCGTTAGTCCATTAATAAAATTTATTTTACCTATCGAATTAAAGTTATGTAAGGGAAAACTATGGATTTTTCAAACCATAAATCAAACTTTGTTTCATCTAATGGAAGAAAGGTTGGAATTTTGGGATTCGCATTGTGATTACATGATGGGTGGAAGGGAGAGAGAGAAGGCGTCGTGTGTGTACTAAGGTGTTCTCGTGTCTATGACTATGTATAGACTCCTTGTGAATGAAGAAATGTGTGTATTATTATGACATATAAGTCCTTGTGTTTATTTCGTGGAGAGGCTTATCTCCATCTGATGAAAATGATGAATTGATATACAATAGAATTGAGTGAAAAGGGGACTGATTTTGGCAATATGAAGAATCTGAAGGAATGGTACTTGTCAAACCTTAAAAGCTATTCACACCAACAATATATACACAGAAAGGAATACCATGAGTATTCGTAAAAATCGACATCATCCGGCGCGCAGATTAAGTGCAACTGAATTTGTTCAGTTCCAGAAACCATAAAACCAGTACTTTTGGAAATACTGAGTGTCAAGAATGTTAATATCCTAGATTAGATGGAGCATGATGCCACGATGACAGGTGAGAGCGACAAACTTTAATTTACCTAAGAGTGGGAGCTTCTCAGCCCTCCATGTAACATGAGAAAATAATTGTAATATATGCATATATCACATGAATTAAGTGTCCCTTGAATAGATAGAAAATTGTTCATTAGTACTTATAACTTTTTTTTTTGATAAATAAAGAGATAATTATATATAAAAAGGCGTAAAAAAAGGAGACGCGTTCTTTGTACACTAGCGGTATACAAGAAACACAATCTAATTATTCACACAATTTGCAAAAGGACTGCTGGCTAGACCAAAAGAAGAGTCCATCTCTGAACACTAATTCAGCAAAGTGCACAACAAGCAGTTCCTAAGCTGAGTCAGCGAGGCTTCCACATTATAAAAAAAAATATGTTGTTTCTCTCCTTCCAAATTATCCACCGCACACCCACCGGAACAATGTCCCAAAAAACATTATGGCTCCTATGATTGTCTCTCCGCCAACTCAGAAGCAGCTCCCTAACTAATTAGGCATCATCCACTACATTTTGAACAGCCCCAAAATCATATTCCACAGATCACAAGCAACTGGACAATGAATTGAAAAATGGTTGACACTTTCCTCATTGCTTTTGCACATGTAACACCAATTGACATACACCATCCTTCTCTTCCGCAAGTTGTCTCCAGTCAAAATGGTCCCATGACAAGCCTCCCAAGCAAAAAAATTGGCTCTATTAGGAGCGCAATTCCTCCATATACCTCACCAAGGGAAAGAAGGATCCTCTCTGCCTGTTAGTACTAATAACTTTATTTTCCCTAGTAAATAGTAATGACATTTATTGTCCAATGAGTTGCATTAGATTATTTGCTGTGATAAGTGGACCACATATACTATATTCTTAGTATAGTTGGTGTAACTTTCGTTATGGGAAAACACTTTGACAAGGATCAAAATGACAAAGGCAAACAAGAAAATGTGACATAAATGTATCACATAAAAACATAAGTAGTTAACAACATTACCTCGAAGGTGGATTGTTTTGTTCATTGAATGGGGACAGTGGGTATTATTTGCAGATGCGATGGCTTCTATATATGTACAAACAGAAAATAAATATATATGTTTTATAAATATGTAAAAGATCTATAAATAATATAGAGAAATGAATTATATAGATTTGAGTTTCTTTTGTCTACTATATATCCAAATTTTTACTTGTCAAAAAAATAAATTCATTCTTCAGAAGCTTCTTGTTAATGTGATAATGTCATAGTAGGGTAAAGTGTAATGACATGCTCTTTTCTTTTTTATTTGGATGGGCAGTGTGGGTTTGATTCTAAATAACTTGGCAGGTGGAATGGAGTTGTTGCCCATCATGTGAGATTTCACATCGTACAAAAGTCACTTTTCTAATGATTGTTGATTGGCACACTCATTATGAATCAAAGGCTTTTCTTTTTCTCTTGTTTGATCATCCACGTTCGAAGCTAAGAATCTACTTTCTTTTTTTATGGGCCTACTTTGACTCTTGTAAGGCTCCATATGCATTTTAGGGCTCGTTTGGTGCAGCGTTTTGAAAACGCAGCGTTTTGAAAACGGAGTTTTATATTTGTAAACATGTTTGAAAAATTATTTCAAAACGCTATTTTTCATAAACAGACTAGTTGAAAACGTATCATATTTTAAAAACGCTACAAATTGGAGCGTTTTAAAACGCTCCACGTTTTTAAAACGCTGCATTGAAACACTTTAAAGAAAGAGAAACGCTGCGCTTTTGACCAAAACGCTCCACCAAACAAGCACTTAGACTGGTTTTTCAAGTCGTTTCAATACATTGGTTAGGTTTCTAGATGTCTTTCTGCATGCATTTATAAAAGGGCTCTGTGTTTGGGTTCAACCTCTTCAGCACAACTAGTAATAATATTTTTTTGTCATGTAGAAATTAAGATCTTATTCTTTTATCCATCAACTCCCAAGGGTTTGAAATGGTAAAGGAAACCTTGAGGTAGCTGGTATAACCTGGCATACTTGGTTCAAGCTTACCAGTTTTAAAAAAGGAATCTCTATACACTGGCAATAGATTTTTCGTAGAAGTTTTGATGAGTAACGTAATAGACAATTGATACAGTATGCAGTATGCACTTATTCTGGATGAATTTAACGTATATGTTCACTAAATTTAGATCTTCTAGAATAAAAATAAATGAGATTGGGGGTTTTTATCAGTCGCAATTGGGTTTAAGTTACTTGATAAAGAAGAAAATAAGAAATGTGTGTAAGCTATGGGTCAAGTTTGATGCAAGTTTATTTATCAAAAAAAATGTTTGATGTAAGTTTTGATATCATTTGTTTAGTGGGGCCCAGATACTCACATGCACATTCCAACAAAGATCATGTCAAATTTGTTTGCGTAAGTGAAATTGAAGATACATAGGTTCTTCTCTTTTCTTACTGAAATTTCTTTCTAGTGTGCCAAGAGAAGTATTGTTAAATTTCAATTCCTTTTTTTAAATTAGTGAATATGGTATATAAATGAAAGCGTTAAACATTAGCTTTTAGTTGGGTCTGAAAACTGGTCAATTTTGATCCTAAGTTTCTAATGTGTTGTTGTGAAGTTTGCGCTTTAAGAGTTTTTTTTTTGTTTTGATAAATATAGTATATTAAAGAAGTGTCAAATCAGGTGACGCGTCCAAGTACATGGAAGATATACAAGACAAAAGAATTATGAAGCCAAAAAAATATCCATAATATTAACAAAAGATTCCCCCATGGATGAGTCCGACTCTGAACACCACAGACCAAGCGACTGAAATACATTCGTCTTGATGCACTTTAAGAGTATTTCATGGTGATTATTTTTATGGGTTTTCTTTTTATCTCTAGTTCTTCTGATTGGGTGATGATTTTTTCTTTATTTTCTCCCATTTTAAGATAGTTGAATCTAATGACCGGTGCATATGTGAACTAATGGCAACAAATATGACTGATTCTCTTATTTTGATTGGTAGCGTGTATTTGTAAAAGCATGTCAAGAAGGCACAATCATGTAAACTAGCATATCCGAGCAAAAACAGAAAAGAAAAGACTTGAAGAACATGCCCTATCTAAACTATCAGAAAAGTAGCGCACAAAATAAATTAAATTTTGTATTTGCAGATATCATTGATGGGAACAATGAAGAGTGTTTTGTTCTGAAGCTTTATTAGACATTAAACTAGGTTAAATGGATAATGAGAACCATTTTAGATGTAATTTGTATCATAAATGATGAGAATCCTCTTGTTCACTAGTGAACTGTCAACTGCAACTCCGTTATCAGTACTCATACATCCATTCGTGATCTGCAGAGGCCGTACAGGCATGACAGAACTGCAGAAGGCCTTAACGTTACAGAAGAAATGTTGAGCCCTGATTCTATCACAAGGCAACTGAATGATCAAATATCTCTTGCAAAGGCTTTTGTTGTGATTGCAAAAGAAAGCAATAATCTCCAATTTGCATGGGAATTGAGTGCCCAGATTAGTAACTCACAGGTCCTGCGCTAAGGCGATCACCTTTGACTACCAGAGAATCAGAAACTGCAGTCCGTGATATGGCACTGTTGCTCTACCAAGCGCAACATCTCCACTATGATAGTGCCACCATGATCATGAGATTGAAGGCCAAAATCCTGGGTTTCGAGGAACAGATGAATACCGTGAGTGAGAAGAGTTCGAAGTATGGACAAATAGCTGCTGAAGAAGTTCCAAAGAGCCTTTATTGCCTTGGTGTCCGGGTGACAACTGAATGGTTTAAAGACTCGAATTTGCAGAAAAAACTCCCAGAGAGAAGGCATACAGCCATGAAACTGAAGGATAACAGTCTCTATCATTTTTGCGTTTTCTCTGACAACATTCTGGCGACATCAGTTGTGGTCAATTCAACTGCGTCGAATTCTAAGAATCCGGAGATGGTGGTTTTTCACCTCGTAACTAATGAAGTGAACTATGCTGCAATGAAGGCATGGTTCTCCTTAAATAGTTTCCGCGGCGTGATTGTTGATGTTCGAAAAATAGAAGAATTCAGCTGGTTAAATGCTTCTCATGTCCCTGTTCTGAAACAGCTCCAAGACTCTGATACCCAGAACTATTACTTTTCTGACAGCAATGATGGTGGCAAAACTACGATCAAATTCCGTAATCCCAAGTATCTCTCTATGCTAAACCACCTTAGGTTTTATATTCCTGAAGTTTTTCCTGCACTGAATAAGTTGGTATTTCTTGACGACGATGTCGTGGTTCAAAAGGATCTGGCAGCTCTATTTTCCATAGATCTGCGTGGCAATGTCAATGGGGGGGGGGGTAGAGACGTGCATGGAGACATTTAACAGATACCACAAATACCTGAACTACTCTCACCCTCTTATTAGATCACATTTTGATCCTGATGCTTGTTTGGGATGAACGTCTTTGATTTGGTGGAGTGGAGAAAAAGAAATGTAACAGGCATCTACCACTACTGGCAAGAGAAGAAGGTGGACCGAACATTGTGGAAACTTGGGACGCTGCCTCCTGGACTCCTGACCTTCTATGGGTTGACTGAGCCTTTAAAACCTTCATGGCACGTGTCAGGACTTGGCTACACAAATGTTGATCCTCAGTTGATAGAGAACGGGGCTGTACTGCATTACAATGGGAACTCAAAGCCTTGTTTGAAGATTGGAATGGAAAAGTACAAGCCACTTTGGGAGAAGTATGTTGATTATACACATCCCTTACTGCAACAGTGCAATTTCCATTGATTATTCCCTATGCGAACTTGATTCTGCAGTATCAAGCGGTCTGAAATTTTGTACTCCAGCGCGCTTGAAAATTCTTTTGTGACAAATTGATCAAGGGTAACGGTTTCTTCCAGAAATGCAGAGAGGTCAGTGATATAATTTCAGACGCCGTGTTGCGACAAAAGGCTAGCTGATGATATAGTATTGTGTTGTAGTTGTTAGAAATTGGTAGGAGGCCCAAAGTGTGGCAGCCCATTTTCTTACCTTAATATATCCCTAAGCCCAAACACCTTGCCAGGCCCAATTCCAGTTGTGTAGCCAGTAGCCTTTTGTTGTCCAGCTTGTTGGTGATTTAAACGGAGGTTTTGCTTGGTGTTTAAATATCATGGTTTACAGCTCAGCCACTTATCCACTCCTTTAGTAACCGCTTTGTGGTCCCCTGTTGCTGCCCCCCTTTTCTACCTGTGCCGCCCATATATATTCAGCCTTCGTCATTTGCAGCTGAGAGAGGAGCGGGATTTAGGAAAAAGATAGATACAGAGAGTATCTTTGAGGGCTGTGAGCAGAGAAGAAATTCCCCCGTTTGTAACCGTCCGTCTCTCTCTTCATCTCAATCCTTCTGTCACCGTAGATTTAGGTGGTCTTCCCTCTTCATCTTCTTTCTTGGTGAAACAGTGAGTTGAGGGTTTCCTTTATCTGGTGGGTGTTTAATCGGTGAAGGTTTGTTTCTGTTCTGCCATTCTTCCTGTGAGTGTGCCGTGATCAGAGACTGTGAGAGAGTGAGCTGAGAGAGCCTTGGTTTGGGTGACGGGTTACTGGGTTTGGTTGAGCTGTTGGATCACCTTCGTCGTTCTTGGTTGCCGGAGTGGGTCTCGCCTGATTTGGTGGCTTTGACCTTGGCATCTGGGTTGGTTCCCCATTTGGATTCGTCGGTGGATATTGGTCGTGAGAGGGTATCTGAGCCTAACGAGAAGCATAGCCGAGGTCCCTGACCAGTGACGGCAAGTCGAGTTCTATAACACGGCGCTTGATTGCTCTTGTTCGTAGCTTTACAGTTACTGTTATTTCAACTGTTTTGTATCAGCCTTTATTTCTCGTTTAATACTTAGTGTATTAATCTCTGCTTTATCATCCCTGTTATACTGCTTTGTTCTGTTAGAGCAGCTCCAGTGGCAAATTTTTCAACCTTTTCCAAAGCTTATCAACCAGTTGACAATTTGAAATGGCGTTGGAGATGATCACGTGTAATCAACCGGTTGTAAATTTACAACCGGTTGAAACTTCCACCTCATCCTACTTTATTGACTTTCTCTCCCAATTTTTCTACCGTTTTTTTATACCGTTTTTTCTACCGTTTTTTTTGTTACCGTTTTTTGTTTTTTTTTTCAAATTTATCCTATAAATTCTCCTATAAATAGATTTGTAAAAAAAATCATTACATTCTTCTAAACTTACATTACTTCTGTATTTAATTACTTTGTTTTCCCATTGTATTATGCAACTTTAATTATAATTTGTATGATTTTATGTTGATTTAATTCAATAAAATCTATATTGTTACATCGGTATTTTGAATTACTAATAAATATTTATAAATAAAAATATTTTTTTCAAAGATAAAATTTAAAAATATATAAATTATTTTTTGGATATATTATATTTGTTTTATAAATATTTATGTTTTAAAACGATATATTTATTTTTGAAAATAAATGTATATTGGGAAATAATAAAATATTTAGTTGTGGGTCCATGCTATAAAGCTTTTATGGGTTTATGTATTGTGGAGAATAGGTTTATAAAGAAAAGGTTTATAAGCTGATGACGTGGCATGACGTGGCAGTGAGAATAAACCTTTTCACAGGTCCATGACTGTGGATGCCCTTAGTTTCTTGGGTAGATTTCCGCAGTGTATTTCCCAACTGTTTAAATCATAAACAGGTTGGTGAAATACTGGACTGTGTTTCCAGAATATTAGTATGTTCATTTACTGTTTATTGACCCCTAGTGATTAAAATGTTACCCCCTTCCCAGGTTGTAATGTCATCCGCTTTATTTTAATCTTGGGTCTGTAATGTGATATTCTGGTTACTCCGATTTTGTATTTGGAACTGGCGCTTTTACGTGCGTTTTACGTGTAAAATTACACAACAAGGGTATCGAGCCACCATCCGTGTTCCAAAGATTTGAATTCCAAGGTAGAGTCCCCTTCGATTCAAACTTTTAGAAACTCTATCCTAGAGTTTCTTGGTGAGCTTCCGTTACCCTTGCTTTATTTTACGATGTTCGTTATATCTGTCGATTGATATATCTTCGTATTTTATGTGCTTGGTTTGTTGCTCTGTTTGGATGGTTTAATTAGTGTTATTTATTTATCCTGTTAGTAGTATTTTTCCTTAAATCCTGTTTAGTATTTTAGATCTGTTTACTACTTGCTTGTTTTTTTTTAAATTTAAAATATGTTTTTTAAAACTTGGATATTCTGTGGCTGTTCTGTGGTGATTTGGTTGTTATATTGTTTCTGCGGTAATTTCTTCAAAAATGGCTTCGTCGTCTTATGCTTTGGAACCCTTTAATGGCAAAAGAAACAATGATAGGGAAAACAATCAAAATCAGAACCGATGCATAAATCAGAATTCTGGAAATGGAAGAAATAGAAGCAAGAGTAGGTCTGAAGGAAGAACTAAAGGTAGGAAATGTTACAACTGTGGAGAAATTGGACACTTTAGGAAAGATTGCCCCAATCCTAGAAAGAAAACATGAATCAAAGTGGACACTATCGGAAAGATAACCATCATAATGAAAGAATGTGGCTAGTGCTAGTGCCGATGTTTTTGTGGTTCTTGTTGTGAACTTAATTATGTGATGATGCTTTGAATTCTGTGCATTCCTTGTTTTCTTGCGAAAATGAATGGTTAGTGGATTCTGGTTGCTCATTTCACATGTCACCTTATAAAAACATTTTTTGCTCTTACAAGGAATTAGAAACTGGTTTTGTTTCTGTGGCCAATGAGAAATTTTGTCCTATTGCTGGAATCGGTGATATTTGTTTGAAATTTGATTCGGGAAATGTTTTTACTTTAAAGAATGTGAGACATGTGCCTGCTTTGTGCAATAACTTGATGTCTTGTGCCGCATTAGAAGATGATGGGTTAGAGGGTACATGGGGTAAGGGTATGATGAAAATTACTAAGGGCAATTTGGTAATTTTGAAAGCTGAAAAACAAAAGAACTTGTATGTTTGCAATGCGGTCCCTGTGTCTTTTATTGGAAATCAAACAAATGCTTTTAAGAATGAAAATTATGATTTGTTGCATAAAAGACTTGGAAATTTGAGTAGTAAAGGCTTAGGAATTATTAACAAAAATGAATGTTTTGTTGATGATGAGATTTCTTGTGTGCCTTTGTGTGATACTTCTGTGACTTGCAAACATCGTAGGGTTAGTTTTTCGCCTCCCCCTCTGGAAAAATTCTCTTTTAAAAATCATCTTGAGTTGGTCTATGCGAATGTGTGAGGTCCTATATGTGCGCCCTCGCATGGTGGGAATAGATATTGGTTATCTATTATCGATGACTTTTCAAGGAAAGTCTGGGTTTTTCCTATGCAAGATAAAAGTTGTGTTTTTGATAAATTTAAAACATGGAAACTTTTGGTCGAAAATCAAACCGGTAAGAAAATCAAGAAACTTAGGACGGATAAGGGGTTAGAGTTCTCAACGATGAGTTCGAGATTCTCGCGTGGAGAGTGGATTGATCATGAAATATCTTTCCCTTGCAATTTGGCTGAGCGTATGAATAGAACTCTGTTAGAACAAGTGAGGGTTATGCTTGCTTCGACGGGTCTTCCCATAGGCTTTTGGGGAGAGGCGGTTGTGTCCGCCGCCTATGTGCACAATAGGTCCCCTTCTATCCCGCTTGGTAATCGATGTCCTGAGGTTGTGTTTTTCGGTTGTGAAATTGATTTTTCGAATTTGCATGTTTTCGGCTGCCAGGCATACATTCATCGAGAGAATAACAAACTTGAACCTCGGCTCGGTTCGTTGTGTTTTCTTAGGTACTCTGGAGAGGGTGAGAGAGTATAGATCGTGGTTGAGAGATGAGGATGACGAGAGACTTGTCATGTGTAGGATGTAGAGTTTGACGAACCGAATTTCCTTACTTGTTGCCCGCTCAACCCAGCTGTTAATGCTATTGTTGCCCCTCCCCGCCCAATTGTGGTGGAGCAACCCTATGTGTTGGACTCTTTTGATGTGAATTCGTGTATGCTAACTGAAATTGTGGGAAAACGTGAAACTGTGCTTGATAATCTGGAAATTGTTGGAAAAGAATGTGAACTAAATGAGGTGGATGAAAATGTGATTGAAATTCCTAGACTTGAAAATTTAGGTGCGTATCAAATTGCTAGTGGTAGGCCTAGACCTTTTGTTAGGAGGCCGTCTAGTTTTGATAGAAATTTTCACATTTCCTCATTTGTGTTTGATATGCTTAATTCTTTTAACAATTTGAATGATCCCATGATTTACAACAATGGTGCTTTAATATGTAGAAATCCTAGTGATTGGTTGAATGTTTTAATGGTTAATATTAATGATTTGCATGTGAACCATTCTTGGACTTTGGTGCCCCTTCGTGTGGGTGGACTTACTTATTTTAAAGCTAGGTTGGTTGTAAACGGTTTTTTCGAAACAAGGGATTTTGATTAAGCTTGCTTTAGTTGTCCAATTTGATTGGGAGGTTGAACCTTTGGTGATAACAAAAATTCAATCTTGTTTCGAAATGCCTGATTTTGATACTTGTGATTGATGGTTTTGTTTTTGGGTTACCCGAAAATCCCCGACGTACTTGGTGTGTGTCGTGGTATCTTTCTTGTTCTTACTTTGTGTTTGAGAATAAGTTAGATTGGCTTGCTTTGTGTGAGCGATGGTGATTTCCTAAATTCCATGGGCTATTCTTTGTGATTAGTTATGGTTTGTCTTGACTAATTTTACTTTGTGTTTTAAATTAGTTAATGTTGTCCCCGCTTGGTCCTCCTCAGGTTGGATCAAGTGCGGGGCTAAGGCGATGATGACACCTTTTTTGTTTAAAATATCCTCGAATTCATTGGTTGGAACCGACACTTGATCCAAGGTGGAGATTGTTAGAAATTGGTAGGAGGCCCAAAGTGTGGCAGCCCATTTTCATACCTTAATATCTCCCTAAGCCCAAACACCTCCAGCCCAATTCCAGCTTGTGTAGCCAAGTGAGCCTTTTGTTGTCCAAATCTTGTCGGTGATTTAAACTGAGGTTTTGCTTGGTGTTTAAATATCATGGTTTACAAATGCCCACTTATCCACCCTTTAGTAACCGCCATGTCCCCTCGTTGCCCCTTTCTACCCGTGCGCCCATATATATTCAGCCTTCGCCATTCCGCAATGAGAGGAGCGGATTTAGGAAAAAGATAGATACGAGAGTATCTTTGGTCGCGAGAAGAAATTCGAGAAGAAATTCCCCGCTTGTAATCGTCTGCCCTCTCTCTTCATCTCAATCCTTCTGTCACCGTAGATTTAGGTGGTCTTCCCTCTTCATCTTCTTTCTTGGTGAAACAGTGAGTTGAGGGTTTCCTTTATCTGGTGGGTGTTTAATCGGTGAAGGTTTGTTTCTGTTCTGCCATTCTTCCTGTGAGTGTGCCGTGATCAGAGACCGTGAGAGAGTGAGTCGAGAGAGCCTTGGCTCGGTGACGGGTTACCGGGTTTGGTTGAGCCGTTGGATCACTTTCGTCGTTCTTGGTTGCCGGAGTGGGTCTCGCCTGATTTGGTGGCTTTGACCTTGGCATCTGGGTTGGTTCCCCATTTGGATTCGTCGGTGGATATTGGTCGTGAGAGGGTATCTGAGCCTAACGAGAAGCATAGCCGAGGTCCCTGACCAGTGACGGCAAGTCGAGTTCTATAACACGGCGCTTGATTGCTCTTGTTCGTGGCTTTACAGTTACTGTTATTTCAACTGTTTTGTATCAGCCTTTATTTCTCGTTTAATACTTAGTGTATTAATCTCTGCTTTATCATCCCTGTTATACTGCTTTGTTCTGTTAGTTTCTTGGGTAGATCTCCGCAGTGTATTTCCCAACTGTTTAAATCATAAACAGGTTGGTGAAATACTGGACTGTGTTTCCAGAATATTAGTATGTTCATTTACTGTTTATTGACCCCTAGTGATTAAAATGTTACCCCCTTCTCAGGTTGTAATGTCATCCGCTTTATTTTAATCTTGGGTCTGTAATGTGATATTCTGGTTACTCCGATTTTGTATTTGGAACTGTTCTTGGCGTTTTACGTGTAGTGGTGAAATTACACAACAGTAGTATTTATGCTTTTCGTGTAATATTTATTTTCGGTAATTTTTCGTTCGTAAAAGAATGATTAGCTTATTATCAGTCATTTTGAGCTGTAATATTTACCTAATTATTTGAGTTGTTCGTGAATTCATTTATTCACAGGGAATTTGTCAACTTTCTTCTTTAGCTGAATTAGTAGCCAAATTATAGAAGATCTAAGAAGAATGGTGGATGATTATTTCATAATAGATCTCATGAATGATCCAATTTATTCCACCCTCTATGAAGATTTGAATGTTTTGAGCCTCAGAGGCTCAGATAAACTATCTCCATTTGTAAGGGTAAAATAGGCATGACTTATTTTATCTTGTTTTCACCTTTCTTGGTCAAAGAAGAATTTTAAATTAGTCAATGTTTATTTAGGTGTTAGATTTTGTTTAGAATACTTTTGGTAGATTGGTTTTGATTTTTGATAGGAAAATCTTTCAAATCTTTCAAAAGATTTGATCTTTCAAATCTTTCAAAAGATTTAGGCAACATATTTTTGGTAACTAGATTTATGTAAATAAATTAGTTATTTGATGTATCTTAGATTTATGTAAATAAATTAGTTATTTGATGTATCTTAGTTTTAATAGGAAACATAATCTTTCTTAATATTGTATTAATCTCTTTCCTAGTAGGAATTGGTTTCCTTGTACCGTGTTCCTACAGGTTGATGGCCTATAAATGCAGACGGGATTTTCATGGATTGGCGACGCTGCAAGAGCTTACAAGAGAGAAACTACGCAGCAAGACTGAGAGAGCATAGAATCAGATCCTATTCAGAAAGCAGTAGGTGTAAGAGAGATTCAATCCAGAAGTCTTGTGTGCCGAACTTGTGAGAAGAAATCAACATCTCATACACGAAGATCATTCTAATAATTCGCATATACTACTCATACCGGCCGGTGTGCCGCCAGTTGCCGTTTAAAAACTTCGTGAACACACCAGCCTTGTGTTTCCTCGAAGTTTTGTTTTGTGCTTCCAGTCGGTGTGATTGTTTTGGAAGTTGTTCTTGTTTGATTCTTTCTTCCCACGTTTGTTCTAGTAGTTTATGTGGGTTTTTCGGTTCTCCAAGATTCTATATCTTGTGAGAATTTTGTGTTAACTGTTAAGGATTAAAAACAGTGTTGGTTTTAATATATTGTGTTGCCTTGAGGCTTGATCTACAAGTTTGATACTTGTAGATTGTTTTGTGTGATTTTCTCTGCCTTCCTAAGTCTGCTTGATTTTAAATCAAAACAAAACTTCGCCGCTATTTTCATGATACACTTTCGGTTCACATTGTTACCGCCATTGTTGCAACATTCATCGCAACATTGGCGCAACATCGCTCCATATTGAGATTCCTTGGCATCGCGTTCTTTCAATTGGTATCAGAGCCTTCTCTTGATATCACTAAGAGTCGATTCTGTTTAAAGACGTGATGGATTCTCAGTATGAGAACGTGGTTCGTCCTCCTACTCTCACAAATGTTAATTATTCTATATGGAAAGTCAAGATGCGCATCTTCATCAAATCCATTGATGAAAGAGCGTGGCTTCTCTGTTTAAATGGTTGGAGTCCTCCCAAAGCCGTAGATTCTGGATGGTGATGTCAAGATCACCAAAGAATCCGAGTGGACCAATGATGATAGGAATACCGCATCTTTTAACCTCGAAAGCCTTGTCTCGCTATTTATAAGGCCTTGGATGCAAATACTTTTAGGGTAATAGCAAATTATGAATCGCTAAAGATGTGTGGGAGGCCCTTCGGACTTTTATGAAGGACTGCCACCGGTGTTCGCTCTTCTAAACTAAGAATGCTCACCACCTCGCTTGCCTTGAATCATGTCGCTTGTGATTCTCGATTCCGAAAATGATGTTTCAAATTATGTGTCACCCGATGTTGCAACATCGGGAGCAACATCGGGAGAGACATTGAGCAAACAGAAACATTTCTTCTGCTTTAATTCCACAATTGCGCGAGGATGATGGTGACCGCACGATTCACTGGCTTGAAGAGGCATGCTGAGTCTGCACAAGGATTGGGAGAAGAGAGCCCACCAAGTTACACTACTTGGTAAGGCAAATGAACTATTAAAAAGGCAAATGCTGATAAAAAGAATGCATAGTGAAATTTGGCTGGAGAGGTCCTAAGTAGAAAGGATGTGGAGATTGAGAAGTTAAAGGAGCAGCCTTTACTCAAGCAAAAGAGACCATGACCAAGTGGAATTCTAGCAAACAAAAGGTTGATGATCTTTGAATTACCTCGTAATACTTCTAGATCGTATTGGTTTTGTCCCTAAGGTATTTGACGTGAAAGAGGAGAATGAACATCCTGAACCGGCAAGGCAGACCAATGAAAGTTTTCTGAACTGCTGTTTTACGTGAAAAACCGAGAGTAAGAAAAGAAAAATTATGTTTGTCATACTTCGCCATAAGCCCGGTCACATACAACCCTTTTGTTTTCTCAAAAAGGTCATGTATGAGAATGAAATGAGGCAAGATTTCTTTGAAAAACTCATTAAGGTAATCAGATGAAGTAGCCTATCGCGCCAGCCCAATGTCAGCAAATATGGCGCACACATTGGAAGCCTCATTCAAAGACAAATCGAAATTTTTCAAAAATCTCCAACCCAAAGTTTTTAAACAGATGTGGTTCCTATGGGTAGTAATGACAAAGGCAGTCCAAATATTGTGAACCCTTTGATATATGTCCCGGTTCTAAGCCGGCCCTAATGATTGAACCTCCAAAATCTTCGAACAAAGATCCGAAACCAAGAATCTGCACATGATCGACTAACTCTGCATATTCTCAAAGTTCAGCCAATGTTATTCACAATGTTTCACCCAATGTTTCACCCAATGTCATGAACAACGGGAGCAACATTGGACAAAAACTCGCGTATTCTAAACAGTCCGCATATTCTAAAATCACCAAATTTGAAAGGTTGCAGCCATGATATTCTAGCCGTATCTCGAAAAAACCATCCATCTCTCAAGTGATAGGTGATATTCATGATGGGATATACATGAGAAGAAGTAAGGTTGAATCTCAAAAATTTGCATGCTTATCAAAATATTTTGAGAGAAGCCTTAAATCTTTTATG
>CM028383.1:75867313-75994763 GCA_013146195.2 Codonopsis lanceolata
GTAAACAAGTTACAAACATAACATAGGTCTTCCCTAGCCTAGTTTAAACATCAATAAAGAAGGGAGCATGCAAGATAACATAGCATACAAAACAAGTGGATTATTAGCATTTTTTAACACTCAATTCAGATTTGTAATCATCCATTTATGATTATTTCAAAGCTAAGCAAATTTCCAGATTCACTATTAAAACTTATTCTGCGCAACCATCTTGTAAATTCGACCATTGTTTGCTCACAACTCAAAAGAAGGTGATTCTTGCTTAGTCTGAAACTAGACTCTTGAAAGTATATTTTAGCTTTTTAAATTACTCCATTTGGACTTGTATTCATCAAAATATTGTCATTCCAAATTCATGTCGAAAATCTGTTTTTACGTGAGACCTATCTTGCATGTCTATCTTACAAACTTCACCAAAAATTCCTCATTGATCCAAAAGACACATATTTTACATTTTCGGAAACTATAGACTCTTTGAGCTAGAGTTTACCATTTTAAAACACTCCATTGGACTTGTATTCATCAAATCATGGTCCTCTCAACTTCATGACATAAATCTGATTCTCTACTATAACTTATACTGAGTGTCTGTCTTAGAAAATTCACCAAATATTCCTCATAAATCCAAATATCATAAATCTGACATTTCCAGAAACTAAACTCTTTGAACTACAATTTATCATTTTAAACTTCTCAATTAAGACATGTATTCATCGAATTATGGTCACCTAAATTTCATGTTAACAGATTGGATTTCTGGTAACAACTTACTGGAATAACCACGATTTGTGACTAATGAAAAATACTTCCCGAATTCCAAAATCTATGAAGCTTTACAGAGAGTTACCTAACATGTATAGGCATAACATACTTTAATTTTAGAAAATTCCCTTTCGTAGATTGGTACCAGTATTTTTTCGAAATTTACCCAAAACAGAGATTGAATTTGTATGGTTTGTATTCCCAACAAGTTCATGAACAAAAGTGCTTCCAAATCAAAGCTTGAACATATTTCAAACTAAACTCAAGACCAAAATCATCGAGTAAAGATCCATGGCAAAATTTCCAGATTTCATATGAGCATCAAAACGTGTTATAAACTTGATTAAACTTTTCCTTAGCGTGATCTAAGCAAGTTTAATGAAGACTAGCATGCCAAACAATCTAGTATACAAAATTCTGGGAATTAGTAACATACCTTCAGTATAGATCAAAAGAATGGATCATAAAACAAACAAAGGATTAATGAACTAGAGAGCAAGGGCTTCAATTCGGTGGTCTAAACTCTCCGATCGGGTTGCCGGATCTCTGGGAATCGCCGGAATACTCCAAGAACACCTTCCAAGCTTCCATGGCAGCCCTCTCTCTCTCTCTTTCTAAGAACACGGTTGAAGAAGGCTGGAAAATGAAGGCATTCTTTGGCTGATAGAATGGTTTACTTCAAGTTGTTGAAGTCACCAAGTGGTTCAATCCATGTGACTTGAGTTATGAAGGCTTTGATTGGTCAATTAATGTGTACCCTTGATTAACAACCATCCAAGGTTAGGAATTGGTCATACTTGAGTCAATATAAGTGTCTAGGACTGAATTGGGTGAGGGTTCAAGTGTGCAAGGGTCAACAACCTAAAGTCGAAAAAAAACAAGGAGGTCAAATATTGTAGACTAAATTTTTGGGTCAACTTTAAAATATTCATGTACTGAAATACAAGTCTAAAAATTACGAGAGAATGCGGTTGGAAAGCTCTCGGAGTCTAGTTTCTAAGGCACCAAACATATGAATTCCGAGTTTCCTTCACAAAGTTATGGCCAAAATACTCTGAGACCTATCATGGCTGAGGGAGTCTGAGGAGTTAAGCCAAAATCGAACAGAGGCGTGCAAGCGTATATCGATTAATCCAAAATAATTCTAAGTTAATCCCAGGTCCCAGTCATCTTAGGGCTAAACTTAGGGTTAAAATTAATATCAACCAAGTAAAACAACAATAAACACAATCGGTACGACATCACTGCATAATTGCGGCCCATCGTTGCTATAATTATATCAAGTTAAGTAATAAGAATTCGAGGTTCGTACATCCTCCACTATAAAGAATTCGAGTCCTCGAATTCACAATTCCATAAATATTTGACCCCTCCTTGTGTTTTTTTTGACTTCTTTGGTTGTTGATCCTTGCACTCTTGAACCCTCACCAATTCGGTCCTAGACTTATATTGACACAAAGTATGACCAATTCTAGCGGATGGTTGTTAATCAAGGGTACACATTAATTGACCAATGTGAAACCTTCATAACTCAAGTCATGGATTGAACCCTTGGTGACTTCACAACTTAGAAGTAAACCATTCTACCAACCAAAGACTGTCTTTATTTTCCAGCCTTCTTCAACCGTGTTCTTATAAAGAGAGAGAGAGAGAGAGAGAGAGAGAGAGAGCTGCCTTGGAAGGTGTTCTTGGAGTGAGGCGATTCGAGTCCAACGTCGAAGAGTTTAGACCATAGAATCCCCTTGCTCTCCAGTTCATTAATCCTTTATTTGTTTTATGATCCATTCTTTTGATATCTTTTTGATATGTTACTAATTCAGTAATTTTGTAGACTAGATTGTTTGGCATCCTAGTCTTCATTAAACTTGCTTAGATAGATGCTGCTAAGGAAGAGTTTTATCAAGTTTATAACACGTTTTGATGCTCCTATGAAATCTGGAAATTTTGCCATGGATCTTTACTCGATGATTTTGGTCTTGAGTTTAGTTTGAAATATGTCCAAGCTTTGATTTGGAAGCACTTTTGTTCATGAACTTGTTGAGAATAAAAACCATACAAATTTAGTATCTGTTTTAGGTAAATTTCGAAAAAATACTGGTACCAATCTACAAAAGGAAATTTTCTAAAATTAAAGTATGTTATGCCTATACATGTTAGGTAACTCTTAAAGTTTCATAAATTTTGGATTTAGGAAGTATTTTTCATTAGTCACAAATAGTGGTACGCACATTCCATTGAAGTTGTTACCAGAAATTTCGAGGCAGGATGGTTTCTCCTTGGCCTTTTGGCATTCAACATTCTTTGAGGAAGTAGTGAAGACGACACATTACAGAAGGTTTTTAATCATTTCCACGATAACTTTGGTTTTGAGAAAGAGTCGAACTCTACCTTTATTGTGTTGATTCCTCAAAAAAAGAGCCGGTGGCGTCAAGGACTTGAGCCTATCGGTCTAGTTGGCGGGAGTGTACAACCTCATCTCCAGGTGATGTCTCGGAGGTTGAGGAAGGTGTTGGGCAAGATCATCTCCGATTCCCAACATGCTTTTGTCATGGAAAAGGCAAATTCTTGATGCATCTTTGATTGCCAATGAAATTGTGGATGCTAGATTAAAGTGGCGTTTCGGGGATTCTTTGCAAGCTGGATATAGAAAAGCCATATTATCATGTAAATTGGGATTTTTTGTTACACCTTATGGAAATGATGGGTTTCGGTTTCAAGTGGAGAAGATGGATCCAGTTTTGCGTATCTTCGGCTAGGTTCTCGGTGTTGGTCAATGGAGATTCCGAGTTTCTTCTCGAGCTCGAGGGGTTTGAGACAAGGAGATCCTCTCTCCTTTTTTGTTCATCATAGTCATGGAGGCCCTTAACAAACTTACGAGAAAGCTACTTTGGGTGGCTACATCGGTGGGTTCAAAGTGGGTGGGAAAACTCTAGGGGGACTTTGGTGTCTCATCTCCTCTTTGCGTACGACACTCTAGTTTTTTGCGGTGTGGAGCGTCCCAACGGATATCTTAGGATGGTGTTGCTTTTCTTTCGAGGCGGCTTGGGTTCCTGCGCATTAATATTTCCAAAAGTGATATCATTCCGCTGGGCGATGTTCGGGATGTTAACGCTTTGGCTTCTTTTTCGGATGCAAGGTTGCCTATCTTCCGTCAGTGTACCTTGGTTTGCCTATCTGAGCCACGTATAAGAACAAGAATGTATGGAACTTCGGTGGTTGCTAGATTCGAGCACGTTGGCTGGGCCGGAAGAAGCAAGATTTGTCGAAAGAAAAGGATTGGTGTTGGTGAAAATACTCTCGAATTTGCTCTACGCTTTAATCTGTCACTCTTGTAATCATTTAGGTTCGTAATAGATTAGAGAAGCCGGAAAGGGATTTTTGTGGGATGGTTGGTCTTCGGTCGGAAACTTCATCTTGTTAATTGGGACATAGTTTGCTCGATTTGGGGAAAGGGGCTTAGGAGTGAAAAATCTCAAATTGTTTAATGAAGCCCTGGGGAAGTGGTAGGTACTTGGTAGATAAGGGGGCCTTATGGAGGAAAGTGGTGGAGAGTAAATATGGCTTAGGGAATCATTTGTGGTTTCCATCAGAGGTCTGAAGCTTTGGAAGCGGGGAGTACGGAAAGGTATTAGTAAAGGCCGAATGCTTTGGTAGGAATATTTCATTCGAGATTGGGTCGGGGCGAAGGTGGAATTTTGGAATGACTTATGGTGTGGAGACGAGGTGTTATCCGGATCATTTCCGAGCTCTTCTCCTTGTCTAGGGAAAGGAATAGTTTGATCGACTCAATGCTCTCTTTGAGGGAGGTCGAGTATCCTGGAACCCGGCGTTTAGAAGAAATTTTCGGGATTGGGAGATGGATTAGGTGACTAGATTCTTTGAGCTCCTTTACGCTCAAAAGTTGGTGGCGAGTCCGATAGGTTGGTTTGGAGAGGGTCGAAGGACATCAAATTCTCGGTGAAAGGTTATTATGCCAAACCGTCAAATAGAGATCGGTCATCTTTTCCATGGAAGTCGGTGTGGAAGGCGGTAGCTCCAAATCGCGTAGCCTTTTTGCATGGGAAGTGGCGAACAAGGCTATTCTAACCGGGATAACTTGAGGAAAGAGGGATCATATATGTTAACAGATGCTTCTTATGCAAGGAGAGTGAGGAGAGTGTAAATCACTTGGTTTTGCACGCCCGGTGGTTGGGGAATGTGGAACCTTTTGTTTCGCTTGTTCAAAGTGGAGTGGGTACTCAGGAGACCTCCAAAGATTTCTTTGTGGAGCTGGAGGTATTTTTGGCGTAGGAAGGAAAGAAATCTTTTGTGGGAAGTTGTTCGTCACATGTGGGTGTGGTGAACAATATGGAAGGAAAGAAATCGAGAGCTTTTGATAACGAGGAAGGACCTATTTCAAATTTGAAGAGTGCTCTACTTCATCTCTTGTTTGTGTGGTGCATGTGGGCCGGGCACTTACATTCTTCCCTCGTCTTCCTCTTTTGTAGATTTTGTGCAGAACTTTCCTTTACGATAGCTAGTCTTTTGTCTTTTTTCTTCTTTGTATATAGGACGCGTCACATCTGACGCTCTGATATTTATATACATTTACCATTATAAAAAAATTGTTACCAGAAATCCAATTTGTTAATATGAAATTTAGGTGACCATAATTCGATGAATACATGTCTTAATTGAGGAGTTTAAAATGATAAGTTGTAGTTCAAAGAGTCTAGTTTCTGGAAATGTCAGATTTATGATATTTGGATTTATGAGGAATATGTGGTGAATTTTCTAATACAGACACTCAGTGTAAGTCATAGTAGAGAATCAGATTTATGTCATGAAGTTGAGAGGACCATGATTTAATGAATACAAGTCCAATTGGAGTGTTTTAAAATGGTAAACTCTAGCTCAAAGAGTCTAGTTTATGAAAATGTAAAATATGTGTCTTTTGGATCAATGAGGCATTTTTGGTGAAGTTTGTAAGATAAACATGCAGTATAGGTCTCACAGAAAAACATATTTCTGATATGAACTTGGAATGGCTGTATTTTGATGAATACAAGTCCAAATGGAGTAATTTAAAAGGCTAAAATATAGTTTCAAGAGTCCAAATGGAGCAAACAATGGTCGAATTTACAAGATGGTTGCGCATAATAAGTTTTAGTAGTGAATCTGGAAATTTGCTTAGCTTTGAAATAATCATAAATGGATGATTACAAATCTGAATCGAGTGTTAAAAATGGTTAATAATCCACTTGTTTTGTATGCTATGTTATCTTGCATGCTCCCTTCATTATTGATGTTTAAACTAGGCTAGGGAAGACCTATGCTATGTTTGTAACTTGTTTACATGATTGTTTAAATTCTAGAAATTTATGGGCAGCAACATACACTTATTATTATGAGCTTGTTTATAGCATTAAACATGTTCAAATCATTCTTGGGAATACCTATTGTTCCTGGATTCATTGCTATTGCAAACTTCAAAGTAATGACAATGCTAGGATTTCACAAATTGTGGAATTGAAGTCTCGTTAGGCTGAAGTCATGGATGACTTTGGAATTGGGTTCTAATAGAATCGAGAACATAGAAAAGAGCATTAAAATGTATATAGCATTCTATCTCTACTTGGATGAAAGTTTAGAAATGACTCGGCGGAGTGGATACTAGTGAGCAATTGAACAATACCAGCTCAACGATCGATCCTTACGACGTTTGAAATTCGTTTAACTAGAATACTAGTGTTGAGATTTTTGATTTGATTCATGTCCATGCTTGATTATTAGTCGTAGAGTAGCCTGACTTGGATGAGATCGCTTTTATCGAGCTCGTCCCTACTTCATTTCATAAGTGAGTAAGCATCTACTTGACTCGGATCAGTTTGCTCTTGTCGAACTCAATCCTCTACATGTTCATGATTGGTAAGTTAACATTTACTTGTTTCCCCAATAAGTTCAGCTGGCATACTTGTCTTGTCTTGTCTTCCCTGGTTGACAATTCATTTACCATTACGAATCATGAGATTCGTGATAGTGATGGTTTGCCGAACCAGATACGTACAAACCCCTCCATTCTTGATCACTTTGGAGAAGAGTACCTTGTGTAATCATTAGGGCGCTTGGAATAATACTATCCTTGGTCGATGTACCATCTCGTACATCCGATAACACGTTCCTGTTAACATTTTATATTGCAGGAGCTACGTTGCGACACCAGTTCTATATTATATCCTCTTATATGTGGATTTCCTCCCAGTACTTATGTAAAATCAAAGTGCTATTATGAATATGTAAGCTAAGTGTTTTATATGTATTTGTTCTTGATTGCTTAATATTCGTGATGAGTCTGTGAACTGCTTGATATGTATATATGTAGATATACATATTTCTACTTGATTATTCCATGATTGTCTTCATATGTATATATGTAGATGTGCATACCTTTACATGATAAATTCCATGAATGAATTATTAGGTATATAAACGAGTTTATACACCTACACCTGATGATCCTATGAGAGACTTGATATATGTATATATATAAAAATGCATACTTCTACTTAATTATTCTATGGGAGACTTGAGATGTTCTATATTTTAAGATATACGTTCATAATTATGATGATTCTTGTGACTTGCTTCCTAACTTGCTTGATTGTTTATGAACAGGGGATTTACCCTGGTTCATCTTGGTAGTCTGGCAAAGGAACGATTTCTGAACAGTACAACTTGACTTACTAGATCTTCGTCGTCGTAACATGATTTCATTTCCACTTATGACAATGTTTCATTTATATTATATTGTTTTGTAGTAGCTTACTGAGTCTCTTGACTCGCTCCGTACTTTGCCTTCTAGTGTGCAGTTATTGATAACCGTGTTGAGGCCGAGTAGATCTTGACTGTAGTAGCAGTGCGCAGCTGATCGATAGATCGTGTGTTCGTGCTTGTAGCAGCCGACATCCCCGAGTAGTAGCTTGTGGATTCGTATCTCATCTAGTATCATTGACTTGTATATTATACTTTTCTATTCTTGTGAGCTCGTTGTATTGTAAAGTTATTTAAACTTTACAGTTAGGTAGAACACTTGGGTTTTGATTTTGGTTCTTCTTTTGGCCGACGTGTGGTGTTGTGTCGTTGTTCGTAGTCTTGGTTTTTATATTCAGCTGTCTCCCGGGCACGCAGTAAATTTGGGGCTTTTCTTTATCCTAGTTGTTATCATTGCTGGTTAACCCCGGTATGCTTTAGATGTGGGTAATTGTTATATCAGGTTGGTTCCTTGTTGAAACGCCGGCCTGGAGTGCCGATGGTTTATTCAACGTCTACAATTTTGCGGCACGTGAGTTTTGTTTTTCCCCTTCGTGAGATTAATGTCTCTCCTGATTTCTTTGCCCTTAGGTTTCGAGTTTCGTAGCTCGGGATTCTTTACTTATCGCTTTTGCAGTTTCGTCATTTTTGTAAACTCGTATATTAGTACGA
Source organism: Codonopsis lanceolata (assembly GCA_013146195.2). Lineage (NCBI taxonomy): Eukaryota > Viridiplantae > Streptophyta > Magnoliopsida > Asterales > Campanulaceae > Codonopsis > Codonopsis lanceolata. The sequence continues at coordinate 75,875,537 of CM028383.1, forward strand.
CTTTATATTTGTGTTTCGAGCTTGTTAGCTCGATTATCCGACTCGCACTTCTGGTTTTTAAGTGCTTACCCTCTTCTAGCCTTGTCTTAGCGTAACGACCTTGAGATTCCGTTCTGGTATCCAGGTCGGGTCGCCACAACATTGGTTCCCCTTCTCCTCACTATTTGGCCAATAGTGAGATGTGGTCTTGTATTAGCGCCATCTAGCCTGATATCGAGCTCCCATTTCTTCATCCTAGGTTGGATGAAAGGTAACAAGTACGTATTAAAGAAAACTGATGACTTAAGATTGTTCACTAAAGAAGACTAGTGAAAAGTATTGGTTATGGTTTGATTATTGGGCTGAGCATGAGTTCCGATTCAGTTGCATTTCAGCGTGTGTTTAGCAGCAGCGGCATAGACAGACAAATGTATCATGTTATACATGTTTATTTATGAGCACTTATGTGAAATATAATATGCTTTGTGATTTATATGAGATTATGTGTCTTTATGACTTGGTACATGTTTTATTATTGTTGGTATACTATTATGATGATATGATTCATATATATATGCATGAGAATTATGTCATGTCATGTAGTTGCAAAGTAGCTTACTGAGTCTTTATAACTCATCTCATGTGTTTGTTTTCCTTAGTGTGTGGACTGTGGAGTGAGCTTGTTAGTATGTGTTGCGGCTGCGGGTTCGTGATTGATAGTAGGTGGTCTTCCTGACAGTAGCTTGGAGTTATTATAATTATATTTAGAAATCTTGAGATACACAGATGTAAAGTTATGTAAACTTTATTTGGGTAGATTGTGTTAGTTTTATGTTGTTGTATTATTTTGGAGCCGATTAGTATGGTCGAGTTATTGTATCTATTTAAAAGTTATTCTCGTTGTCTTTCCAAGCAACAAATCTAGCTTGTTGGTTCTAGTATTGTTATTCTAGATGTTGTTATTGTTATCTCCGGCAAGTTTAGTTGTGAGACTTTGGTTCAGTTGTAGAGTATTTAAACTTTTTATCTTTTTGTTGATGTTCCCTCTAGTATGTTATAGTCGTCGAGTGTTTTATCAGGTTGGGATCTTGTTGCTTCACCGGCCTTAGGTTTGTCGATGGTTTGTTGCATGTGCGCAAAGTTATGTCACATGCGTCGTAGAATTGTTAAAAGATAGTTATCTCTTAGCCTTGCGTTCCGTTATTTGGAATTGAAGGTTTGAGTTTCACTTATAAATTGCTTCCGCAGATAATGATTTTTATTTTCCTGTATCGTCGTTAAGGTTTTACATTCATGTTTAAAGCTTATTAGCTCTACTGTTGACTCTCGTTATTATGTTTAGTTTATGCTTGTCTGTCTTTCTTGATTGTTCTCACAGTGTGACTTTGAGATTTCGTATTGAGATTTGGGTCAGGTCGTGACATGGTATTTAAACTCGTATCTTCTTTTTGAAGAGTTTTAGTATTTTGATCCAAAACATTGTAAGGTTTACTTTGTACGATGTCATAGTTGTTTACCTTGTTTTCATTAGTAGATGAATTATTAAGATCTTGAATACATTCCACCTTAGGCGAAGAACACTTACTTCCAGATAGTGGGTCTAAGTCCTTGAAGTATTACGATTATTCTTCATGTTAAGATATTTTTCAAATATTTTAATGATTCAATGAGTCAGTACCCTTATTCAATTCCAACTTGCTCATATCATTGCAAGTATCAACAAGTGTAGTCATCCAAAATTCGTACATCTAAATTATAAATGTCCAAAAAGTATAATTTATAAATTGATTAACAAATGTCAAGTTTATGTTAAGTTTCAAGAGGACTGAAGTGTCAAAAGGAGAATCAGGAAAAGGACAAACAATGAACAACAAATGAGGGAAACTGTAAAATATCCGAAGGCAAAAACAAGTAGGGGCGCGGCCTATAACACATTTGGGCGCCGCACCTGTTTCTGCATAAGGCAGCGCCAAGAATTGTTTCGTCTGCTACTTGTTCCTTCTAAGGTACCACTCCTCCAACGTAGGGTACAACTCCTCAAAGCTTAGTGCAAAATATTTCGGCCTCTTCCTTCGTGGTTAAGACTTCCTCCTCTGCCTATAAATAGAGGCCTCCTCACATTAGTGCAAACGGACGAAGAAATCAACACATAAATTTAACGGAAAAACTCTATCTCGCTATGGTCCTTAGACTACTAAAAAATGTTCGACAGAGGTCTATTTTTTTACTAGAGCAATTTTACCACTTTATTATTTATAGGTAAGTTTGACTTCTTGTTGGTATGAGAATTGGAACCAAAGATATCAGTGTCTTTGTCTGAGTGCCCTTGCCATCTCTCTGACCCCTTGGGTTAAACAATGTTACCACTTACCAGTAGTACTAGTATATGATGATTTTGTGCAAATCGAACTGTTCCATCATGTTGAGTATAATATTTACAATCGATTCCAGACGCAAAAGAAAACAGTTGTTCTGTCCGATTCCAAACTCGACATCAGCATAAATCAAGTAAGAACAAGAAGTTCCGCCACTCGGATCCCGAGGCGAAAAGTAACTAAAAGAAGCAGTTACGCTGCCCTAATTCCGACAAAAAAAAAAGACTCTCTCCCTAAGGATAGAGCAAGCACACCTAAAAACCTGCAAGAAGAGAAATTGGTTCGGGATAAAACCCACACACTTCAAGAGGTAGGTACCTTAAAAGTTATTATTATTTTCATTTAAAATAAGTGCTATTTAATTATTAATATATCACGAAATAAGTTGTTATAATGGTAAAATTTCTAGTATAAATAGCACTAAAATAAGTTGTTATTATAGCCTAAATTTAATAGGCATTATCTACAACCCTAAAATGAGACTGTTGTAATTTTCTTTATTTCTATTGTCATATATATATATATTTATTTAAACGTTTTATTTAAATTGTTAAATTTATATAAAAAAAGTATATTTAGCCAAATATCTATTTAGAGACCGAAAGGGCGAGTTGAGTGCCTAACCCGTTCCTAACTTGTAACTTAGCCTCCGAACCCTTATAAATCAGGTATATTTGTTTTTTTTAATTATTCTTAAAATAAAGATGACGACCCTGTTATACATTTTTTGAGTCCACAAATTGAGGCTAAGCATATTCCACGCGTTTCGAAGTTTTGAAACCACACCGCCTTTTCACGTGGCGCGGATCCGATTCAGAATGGGGCACTCATACAAGCATCAAATAAATGTTTCATAGAGGTATACCTACTGACCATCTGAAAATGCCGAGCAAAATGAGACCAAACTACCTGGGCCACCTCAAATCGAAGGAAAAGATGATCTATTGATTCTTGAGAATTAAAAGTTCGACAACAAACACATTTAGACACCAAAAAAAATTCCTTTTGTATGCAACCGAAGATCAACCGAAACCGCACCATGGAAGGACTTCCAAATAAACCCACTAACCTTCATAGGAATCCACTTTTGCCATATCTTAATATCCCAAGAAAACTGCTGTCCATGCACTCGATGATGCTCCAAAAAATCGAAGCCCTGAACTTTCCATCCTTGGAAGGGGTATAAATCAGCTTATCATCTTCAATCTCCTGAATCTGAACTTTAGAGACATATTTGCGGAGATTAAAGGGGATTAAAGGCATAAAATAGGAGATCTCGGGGAGAGCATCCTTGACCTTCAAACACGCATCAACCAGGGACGGGCCAATTAAATAATCGCCACACCGATTGTCTACCCAAAAACGAACGTCTCCACGCCCTATAACCCATTGAGACTGATGCTGAACATCTTCCATCACTCTATGAACCGCCTGCCACACATGAGAACCCATATGGGTTCTCCATTCATTCATCTCCAAACTATATTTTGCTCTAGCATAGTTAGCCCATAACCCTTTACCTTGCAGCATAGACCATGCAACCTTAGCATGCAAAGAGAACATCACCTGAGATAAAGAACGAAGACCAAGATCTCCTTCCTCCATTGGCCGACAGACCACATTCCAAGCCACACAATGAGTGTGTTTCACCCCAGCAACATCCCAAAGAAGCCCGCCATAAGGAACTCAATTCGACAAAGAACCACCTTCGACACTCTAATGGCAGCTAACGTATATATATGAATACTACTTAACACTGCTTTCAACAAACAATCCTTCCTCAAAAAGATATCAATTTAGCTTTCCATCCGCTGATTTTCTGAATAATACGATGTACAAGATCTTCAAAATATTGAGGACGACATCTCCCTTGAAACAAAGGAACACCTAAATATTTCAATGGAAAAGATTGTGCCAAACATCCAAATCATCTCATAATCAATCTCTTACGACTTCTCGAACAATTATCTATCGTATAAAAACCTCTCTTAGCAAGGTTAATCATCTGACCCGAAGTATTGGCATATTCTTCCATCACTGCCCGAACAACACAAATAGATCGCTGCCCACCGTTACAAAAAAGTAACATATCGTCTGCACATAGCATATGAGAGATAGTCACGTTACCCCTACCATGATAAAAAGCCGTAATACTACCTGATTGGACATAATGATTAATATTTAAAGTAAGAATATCTTGAGCTAGAATAAACAACATCGAAGATAACAGATCACCTTGTCTAACACCTCTCATAGAATGGAATAAACCATGATTCATACCCTGAATGCGGATTGAGTACCATACGAAAGACAAGCGAACAACTATTGTCATCAAAGCTAAATGCTTTCATAGCCCTGAGCAAAAAATCCGACTCCAATTTATCATAGGCTTTTGACATGTCAAATTTGAACACAACATTGCCTCCAAGACATTTTTTATTAATCTGATGAACCATCTCATGAGCTATCACCACATTCTCTTGAATATTACGGCCCTCCACAAACCCATATTGTTACAACCAAATCAGATTAGGAAGCAGAAATGCCAGACGACTAACGAGGATTTTTGACATAATTTTACCAGAAAAATTGCAAAGACTAATTGGGTGAAAATCCCCCAAGCCCACATGATCACTAACATTCAACAGAAGAACCAATATAGTCGAAGCCAAACCTCTATGCATATTCAATCTTGGGAAGTCGAAAGTCAGGTGGAATACGAAGGTCCTATACTATGCTGAAAGAATCCATTATTCAAGGTTTGAGTCCTAGACTGTCAAAACAAAGCAAATGCTTGTCCGACCAATTTTTAGGAAAAAGATACAAAAGTTAATTACAAAAGCACATTGAATTTAAACCAACTCCCGGAACCTTACCTTCTTACCTTCGACCCTGTTTCTCAGAAACCTCGCTCGAATTTGGAAAGGAAGAGAAAACACTGGTCAGTTGATAGGGGATACAAGTACATAGATCAGGTCAGAGAGTATAAAGATCAGTTCAGAGAATACCGATTTGGGTAGAATTGCTATCAAAGATGAACATACTTCTATGGGTACAGAGATAGGAGCTCCAGGGTATGCTCCTACTCCAGCCATGCAACATTGGTTAGATCGAAATTTGGGTGCATATGCCGATCGCCTAAAGGGCCAGATAACAAATCTCATGCAAAGCTTGAGACCCAATGTGGAAAGCACTGCTCCCCCTGCAGCACATCATGAAACATCAACCTCAAGCATTAACCTCGAATGCTCCCCCAAACACCAAACCTCAGGTCCAAAAAACAAATCCTCCTCCTGTAGACACCCCAATTTTGTATCCCTATTTGTAACATTCTATAAATGTTAAATCCAGTCGAAAGGACTAATGAACGTTAAACTTTCAGGGGGTTCAAAGTGTCAAAGGATGAAACCAAAAAGGAAAAAGATAAACAATGAACAGTAGAGGGGGAAAGTGAAACTTCCCAAAGCACAAAACACAAAATGGGGCAGCCCAATGCAGTTTTGGGATCTGCGCCCAAAATTGTATTTGGGGCGCCCAAAACTGCTTCAAACCATGTTGCTTTCCTTCTAAAGTACAATCATTTCAACACAGGGTACGACCATTTTAAGCATAGATGGAAAATATCTAATGCTTCCTTTGTTGTTAAGACTGCCCAGCCTATAAATAAAGTCTCTCCCCAGTGCACAAACAACAGAAAAATTGAGAGAAATTTTACGGAGAAAATATACAGAGAGCGGAGAGAAATTACCGATAGCTGTTAAGCTACCAAAATCAAATCTTTTCCTTAGGCTGAGTGATCCCTGCCTATACACTTACACCCACTATCCAAATGAAAACCTAGCTAGCCGATTAGGTTCTCTCCCTAGACACCGGTTCTAAAAATCCATCTACGCAGCCATTACGCTGCCAAAATTAAGACACGACATCAGCCAAAAAACAAGTAAACACAATAGTTATTTCGCCCGGATAGAGAGGTGGAAAGAAACAAAAACATCAGTCATGTCGTCCAAATTTCGACGTGAAAAGGAACAAAAACAAGTAGTTACGCTGCCCATGTTTCAATAACAACAACAAAAAAAAACCAAAAAGACTTCCTTTCTCGGAAGGACAGGGGAAGCAAACATAAAAGCATGCCTTAACAAAGTTGTCTCCGGTATAAACCCTCACGCTTTAAGAGGTAGGTACCAAAGTTATTTTTATATAGTCTAAATAATATAAAATAAGTCGTTATGCTGGTAAAATATTTATCATAAATAGCTATAAAATAAGTTGTTACTATATAGTCCATTTTATATATGCTTTTATTGCAAATTTAAAATGTAACTGTTGCAAGTTTTCCTTTATTTTAATTTATCTCCTATATATATATATATAAATGTTGTATTTAGATTAAATATTAAAAAACACATATTTAGCATAAAAACCCATTCTGAGACCGAAAGAGCGAGTTGAGTGCCTAACCATTTCCTAACTCGTAACTTAGCCCCCGAACCCCTACATTCTGGTATATTTGTTTTTTCTCTATTTATTCCTTCAAATAGAGGTGGTGGCTCTGTTAAAATTTTTGAGTCCACAAATGAGACCGGGCGTATTCCACGTACTTTAAGTTTTAAAACCACCCGTTTTTCAGTAGCGAGAGAGGGTGTGAAGCGGGGCACTCACAGTGGTGACTCTGCAGGAGTTTTTTTTAATATAAAATAAAACGAACAAAGGGCTAGACTCATTTGTTTTTTTATATACACATAAAAAAAAGGTTACTGTGGGTTTTTTTTTTTGCTAAACATGTTCTTATTTATATATTTACAATCTAAATATTGCATATAAATATATATATATATATATATATATATATATATATATATATATATATATATATATCTATATATATATATATATATATATGTGTGTGTGTGTGTGTGTGTGTGTGTCATCTTGAAATCTTACAGCAGATTCATTTTGATGTCAGTGCAATCCACCAAAGAAAATAAAAAAGAAGCGGGAGCAATTTTTTATGTTTATTTAATTATTATATTAATTGGAAACGTAAATATTCTTTTATTTTGTCATTTTTATTTTGGGGATTAGGACCAAATGTAATCAATAGGAACAGATAGATCACTTTTCTTTCTATTTATTGATCTAAATGGCCATTACACTCGCTCATGCCGCCCTTTCAGGGATTCAAACTAATCATTCGATATAATCAACAAATGAACCAAAAGACAGACCAAATTTATTGCTTTATATCTGAAAAAGTAAAAAAAGATTTTACTGCTTTTTAGCTAACTCACACACGCACACTGATGTAAAGATATTTCGACTATTATCCTTCATTCCGATAAACACACCCGGATATCCATGATCTTGAAAAAGAACTACGGAAACTTATGCCGAAATTATCACACCTTGCGTCCCTTACGAAGGGGCCAACTCGGTGAAACCAACCTAGCCCTTCATCAACCAATGTTAAAAGCATATATATATATATATATATATATATATATATATATATATATATATATATATATATATATATCTTTTTGGACACTTGATGGATCGATCAATTTTTATACCTCAAAATTAGTGACCAAATCCCTTATGCAAAAATATATGTAAATGAATAAAGATATATGCACATGGGTTGATTAATAACTTTGATGGTATTTCCTAGACTATTCGAATGATGTATCTCGGAAAGAGTATAGACCCTTCGCCTGAGATCTGTCCAATCTTGGGAAGTCGAAAGTCAGGTGGAATATGAAGGTTCTATACTTTGGAGAAAGAATCAATTATTCTAGGAAAAGTTCCAGACTGTCAAAACAAAGTAGGTGCTTGTCCGATCAATTTTAGGAATAAATAAACAAAGTTAATTATAAAAACATACTCTACTTAAACCAAAATTCTTGAAACCTTGCCTTATGATACCTTCAATCATGTTTCTCAGAAACCTGGCCCGAATTTGGAAAGGAAGAGATAGCACTGATTGTTTGATACGAGATATAAGTATAGAGATCAGGTCATAAAGTATAAAGATTAGTTTAGAAAGTACAAATTTGGGCAGAATGGCTGCCAGTGATAAAACTTCTTTGGGTGCATAAATAGAAACTCCTGGGTACGTCCCGAACCCTGAATTCCTGGAATGGCTAAAAAGAATGATTGATGCCCATATAAAGGTCACAAATCTGATAGTTGGGAATCTCTTGGGAGGTTTAGCAGAAATCTTCACCCAGTTCTCTATCAAAACATGAATTTACAAACCTCATTTGATAACCCCTTCGCTCTCCCAGGAATCACTTTTCTGGAGAATGCCTTCCCTCATAACACCAACATGATTAATGGTTGTTCCTCTCAGCCAAACACTAAACCTTAGTCAAACACCAACCCAGTTATCCAAAAAACCATCCCTCCAACTACCCGTGGTCACCTACCACAAACCTTTCCACATTCAAACATCAATGAAACTCCTTCAAAAATCCCACCAAAGGTCATATCTCCTAAAAACAAGAAAACCTGATCCATCCTAAAGCACCAATAACAGTGGTCAAAAGGGCCTCCACATGCAACACTTTATCAGGACAAGGGCCTTCAAAGATCAATGCGTCTCTCGCATAGGGACAACCAGATCAAAAACACAAAGTCCTAGAGGATGGTATAAAACCACTAATACCTGGAAACAAAAGTAGTGCCAAAGACAAATCAAGTACTACAGGGGAGAAGAAACAGTTAGAAAACAAAAGGCCATGGAAAAATCCAACAATTCATATTCAACTTATGACCTATGAAACACAAGTCAATCCAGTACCCCCAACATGACAAGAACCTCATAAAGTCAAAATGTTCCCCATATTATGTCAACATGAGTAGAAGTAAATGAATGCAGAGTCAAAAAATCTAGAAACCGGCGTAAAATCACCAATACCTGAGCATAATGATGGCTTTACATCTCACCTGAAGGGAGAAAAGGGACAACATGTAGAGCATACGCATTATGATACCTTACTCGATCCAAGATTCGTAGTTTTCCAAGTATTGGTAGCATAAGGAAAGCTCAAGCTGCTCCAAAATTTTAAACCGCCAGCCCATTGAAATCATTCTCAATAAAGAGTATCACCAATGCAGCGGACACACTACGGACTCATGCGCATGCTCAGAGATGTTGTGAGAACCCCGTTTCAATATTGAAACATCTAAGCATGTGGAATGCGCCCGGTCTCGTCGTAGACTCCAAATGTGTATGTAAAGAGTAGCCACCTCTATTTTAAGGTTAAACAGAGAAAAACCAAGTGTACGACAAAGTGTGTAGGTCTGAAGGCTAGGTTACGAGTTGGAAAGAGGTTAGGCACCAAACTCACCCCTTCGGTCTCATTTTGGGGTTTAAAATAAATTAACATGCTTTTAAAAATATATAGTTTAGGAGAAATATTTATTTTATACTAGGAAAAGGCACATGCGTTGCACGTGCTGTCTTGCTTAAAACAGAAATCTATTGCATTGGTTGTGAAATGTATTTTCATTAAGTTAAGGGGAAGAGAGCTAAGAACATTTATTGAAATTAAGAGAACAAACATATTAATTTTTTTTTTAAATGTCCAATGATGAAATGTATACGAATGCAAGCTATGAATAGGTATTCAAATTCTGAGAAAGTAAACATTTTAAATATATAACGATTGTCTAATGATCAAATGCATATGAATGTAAGATGCTAAGGTTAATATTGTCTAAGGTACGAATACGAATAAGATGCTAAGATTAATATTGTTGTACATATCGTATCCCTATCGATTGAATGAGAAGGATGTCGCATTCAAAACTTTATTAACATCGTACTTTCCTCCATTAAAATAAAAAACATGAGAAGAGTAAATTGGGAATGGCTTGGCTTCATACACGTTGGTCCAGTAGGCAACTGGAATCACTATGTAAATCATGATGACATAACCAGCCAATATGTTAAGAATAGCAAATCCATGTGTGGCTAATGGGCTTCCACGAAAGCCAGGCATAGTTGCCCAATCAAGGGAAAATGACCCAATGCCTAGGCCACGAAGATCTGAACCAATTTGTTGAGCTGTGACTGAGTACTACCAAATCAAACAAACAAAACAAATGGTTGTTATGGATTGAAAGAGATAGTTCTACAACCAGTTCAAAGATATTTTCCAGCTATTATGCATATTACCATTGAGCTGTCAAGTTACTTGACCAAGCATGACTGCACATTATACATGAGAGAATTAAAGAGAACGCTCATGCGCGCAGTTGGGGAGTAGGGGGGCTGAGAGAGCAGTTAAGACAGATGCATTGAAAAACAAAACATACACATACATATAGGAATCCTTACATCAATTTCTGAAACTTGTATGCCAACTTTAGAGGCCACAATGCCAGTAAAAACATTAACTTTTGGTTTAAAAGCTTTTGCAGCTGGTCCGCCATCAACCCCAAATTCATTAAACCTAAAAGGATGAAAACAACCAAAGTGTTATCTAGAAACTGGCATCTCATAGAGGCATCTCGTAGAGTCTGTATCAGAACCAAGCATGTCATAGAGTCGAGATTCAATCTGATCTGAAAATAAGAGATTGCATTGATGATAGTATTTGTCAAGAAATTTATCTTTTGCTCCTTAGATGGAGATCAATTTTTCAATCTTTTACAAATGTGCTTCTTTCTGTAATGACCAATTTCTTTGTTTAGATTACATGTAGATTTGTTTCTTGGATAAATAAGTAACTACACGCTAAGAATCCCATGAGGAACATTCCATAGAGACACGATGCATGCAGGAATCACAAGCAACACGAAAAATGACAAATGGAAAGTATAGTGGACACAATCTTGGTAGGGAAAATTATTAGCGAAAGCTGTAATGAAACAACAATCAGGATAATGTTCTCAACTCTTCCAAACTAAGTTGAAATTCCTTAGCATTACAAATGGTGCTAACTCCAAATGCATAAATAAATAGTTAAGGGACTGGTATAGTACCACAGAGAAGATTTTAACTGCAACTTCTTATAAAATTTCAAACATTAATTTACTTTCTCTGCAAAGAGTCCACTATTCTACTTGAGATGTTTCACTTTAAGAGTATTTTCAAAGTTGTAACTACAACTTTTATACATCATCTTAATTTTACTCAAAAAGTGATACTTATATACCTTAATTATTAAACCTTTCATGTGAATTCTTTGGGTGGAACATCGAGAGTATTTATTTACTAACGTGAGGGACAACTATAGTTATTGTCACTACAACTTTTCCAATATAAGGATTTTAGATGTAGATTGGCATGGAAAAAACATTTTGTTTGGTTTCATTCATGGTCCATGTTAAATGATTCTATCTGCTTACTTTGAGGGGAAGGTAGATGCACCTGGCATTTTTCTTTTTCATAATCGAATTGCAGGACATTGGTTCATGATTTAAATGATGAAGAATACATTTTATCAAGGGCATAAATTATAAATATGTCAAAATTGTTTCTACAAGGAACAGAGGAAATATCACACACTGTATCAAGAATAAACTGAAGTAAAATTGTTTTCCAGCACTAATTATAAGAGTTAAAGTCAACTGAGATTCTTACTTCAAGATTAAGGATACCAAAATGCCACAACCTAATTGTGGGACGAAATTATATATTAAACCAATTTGAAGTAAATGAGAATGGGCAAATAAGCTTCAAATTTTACAGCAAAAATAAAATAGGAAGAGAAAATTGGTAACAAGGCTTGGAAGAACAGAAAAAATTTCAATATCTTGGAAGGATATCTGTGATTTTCCCCAAAATCCAAAAAGAATTCCGCTAAAATCTCTTACCTAAAATTGAAATTGATTGAGTTATTTTCTTCACTTCCATTACAATCTCTTCGATTGTAATTTCTTCTATCTCCTCAATCCTGTTTTACCAAGATCAATGCCGAGCAATAGCAATGGGGAAGAACAGGGTCATAAGTAAGATCGTGAGCAATTGAGCATGATGAAGAAATCATAGATGAATATGATCGGCTAAACAGCTACGCACAGAATGTAGATTGAGTTTCCTCAAGATTAGAGCAGAATGGAAATGGGGAACAACAGTTACAGAGAAGGAGATGTAGATATTAGGAGATGGGGAGATCGACTAAAGAGCTGTCCACACAATTTTTTGGTTAAAAAGTAGGAATTTTACTTACGTAACCTCATTTAAAGTTTTGGTTAGGTATTAGATGAACGATATTTGAGTAAAATTATTTTTACGTTTATTGCCCTTAATTAAATGATGTATGATGTATTAAGTCAAGGGGTAAAATTGTCCATCTATTAATTTGTAAGAGACATCTTAGCCTTTTATAAGAAGTATAGATATAGATATAGATAATTAAATGATGTATGATGTATTAAGTCAAGGGGTAGACTTGTCTATCTATTAATTTATAAGAGACATCTTAGCCTTTTATAAGTAGTATAGATATAGATATAGATTAAATTATGTATGATGTATTAAGTTAAGGGGTAGACTTGTCCACTTATTAATTTGTAAGAGACATCATAGCCTTTTATAAGTAGTATAGATATAGATATAGATATAGATAATTAAATGATGTATGATGTATTAAGTCAAGGGGTAGACTTGTCCATCTACTAATTTGTAAGAGACATCTTAGCCTTTTATAAGTAGTGTGTGTGTTATGTGTGTGTGTGTGTGTGTGTGTGTGTGTGTGTGTGTGTGTATAGATATAGATATAGATTAAATGATGTATGATGTATTAAATCAAGGGGTAGACTTGTCCATCTATTAATTTGTAAAATACATCTTAGCCTTTTATAAGTAGTATAGATAAATAAATGATGTATGATGTATTAAATCAAGGGGTAGACTTCTCCATCTATTAATTTGTAAGAGACATTTTAGCCTGTTATAAGTAGTATAGATTAAATGATGTATGATGTATTAAGTCAAGGGGTACATATGTTCATCTATTAATTTGTAAGAGACATCTAAGCTTTTTATAAGTAGTATAGATATATATTAAATGATGTATGATGTATTAAGTGAAGAGGTAGACTTGTCCATCTATTAATTTGTAAGAGACATCTAAGCCTTTTATAAGTAGTATAGATATAGATAGTATAGATATAGATTAAATGATGTATGATGTAATAAGTGAAAGGGTAGACTTGTCCATCTATTAGTTTGTAAGAGACATCTTAGCCTTTTATAAGTAGTATAGATATAGATATAGATACATATAATTAAATGATGTATTACGTCATGGGGTAGACATGTCCATCTATTAATTTGTAAGAGACATATTAGCATTTTATAAGTAGTATAGATATAGATATAGACTAAATGATGTATGATGCATTAAGTCAAGGGGTAGACATGTCCATTAGTAGTATAGATATAGATATAGATATAGATAATTAAATGATGTATAATGTATTAAGTAAAGGGGTAGACTTGTCCATCTATTAATTTGTATGAGACATCTTAGCCTTTTATAAGTAGTATATATATATATATATATATATATATATATATATTAAATGATGTATGATGTATTAAGTCAAAAGGTAGGCTTATCCATCTATTAATTTGTAAAAGACATCTTGGCCTTTTATAAGTAGTATAGATAATTAAATGATGTATGATGTATTAAATCAAGGGGTAGACATCTCCATCTATTAATTTGTAAGAGACATTTTAGCCTGTTAGAAGTAGTATAGATTAAATGATGTATGATGTATTAAGTCAAGGGGTAGACTTGTCCATCTATTAACTTGTAAGAGACATCTTAGCCTTTTATAAGTAATATAGAATATATATATAGATAATAAAATGATGTATGATGTATTAAGTCAAGGGGTAGACTTGTCCATCTATTAATTTGTAAGAGACATCTAAGCCTTTTATAAGTAGTACAGATAGTATAGATATAGATTAAATGATGTATGATGTATTAAGTGAAGGGATAGACTTGTCCATCTATTAATTTGTAAGAGACATCTTAACCTTTTATAAGTAGTATAGATATAGATATAGATATAGATACAGATAATTAAATGATGTATGATGTATTACGTCAAGGGGTAGACATGTCCATCTATTAATTTGTAACAGACATCTTAGCCTTTTATAAATAGTATAGACATAGATATAGATTAAATGATGTATGATGTATTAAGTCAAGGGGTAGACTAGTCCATCTATTAATTTGTAAAAGACTTCTTAGCCTTTTATAAGTAGTATAAATATAGATATAGATTAAATGATGTATGATGCATTAAGTCAAGGGGTAGACATGTTCATCTATTAATTTTTAAGAGACATCTTAGCCTTTTATAAGTAGTATAGATAATTAAATGATGTATGATGTATTAAATCAAGGGGTAGACTTGTCCAGCTATTAATTTGTTAAAGACATCTTATCCTTTTATAAGTTTTGTAAGAGACATCTTAGCCTTTTATAAGTAGTATAGATAATTAAATGATGTATGATGTATTAAATCAAGGGGTAGACTTATCCATCTATTAATTTGTTAGAGACATCTTAGCCTTTTATAAGTAGTATAGATATAGATTGTAAGAGACATCTTAGCCTTTTATAAATAGTATAGATAATTAAATGATGTATGATGTATTAAATCAAGGGGTAGACTTGTCCATCTATTAATTTGTTAGAGACATCTTAGCCTTTTATAAGTAGTATAGATATAGATATAGATATAAATAGATAATTAAATGATGTATGATATATTAAATCAAAAGGTAGACTTGTCCATCTATTAATTTGTAATAGACATCGTAGCCTTTTATAAGTAGTATAGATAATTTGTAAGAGATATCTTAGCCTTTTATAAGTAGTATGTATAATTAAATAATGTATGATGTATTAAATCAAGGGGTAGACTTGTCCATCTCTTAATTTGTTAGAGACATCTAATCCTTTTATAAGTTTTGTAAGAGACATCTTAGTCTTTTATAAGTAGTATAGATAATTAAATGATGTATGATGTATTAAATCAAGGTGTAGACTTGTCCATCTATTAATTTGTTAGAGACATCTTAGCCTTTTATAAGTAGTATAAATATAAATATAGATTGTAAGAGACATCTTAGCCTTTTATAAGTAGTATAGATCATTAAATGATGTATGATGTATTAAATCAAGGGGTAGACTTATCTATCTATTAATTTGTTAGAGACATATTAGCTTTTTGTAAGTAGTATGATATAGATAGATAATTAAATGATGTATGATATATTAAATCAAGGGGTAGACTTGTCCATCTATTAATTTGTAAGAGACATCTTAGCCTTTTATAAGTATAATAATAATAATAATAATAATAATAATAATAATAATAATAATAATAATAATAATAAATAATAATAATAATAATAATAATAATAATAATAATAAATATAGATATAGATATAGATATAGATATAGATACATGTTGTAAATAACATTACTTTGGTTAATGTTAGTTGTGTATAATAATGGCTTTGTGTGTTTTATCCCTATATATATATATATATATATATATATATATATATATATATATATACATACATACATACATATACATACATTAATTATTTACAACATGCATAAGTATTTTATTTACATTATTATTATATTATCTAATAATAATACTACTATTTACATTGCATGCATAACATTAATATATATTTACGAGACGAGACAAGTAAATTTGTACTTACCTCTGGTAGCGTGAATGTCTGACCCAGCATATATGCCTAGGCTTAGGGCAATAGGCCCTCGAAAATTCTGATTGTGTTTCCCCTGTTCTTTAAAGAAAGGAAGTCTTTTTTTTTTTTTTTTTTTGGTGTTGTTGTGTTGTGTTGTTGTGTGATCGGCTTGCCAGGGGCAAAGACTGGATCTCCGGATGACTCGCTTCGGGGCGAGGACGCTTTCTTCTTCTTTGGCTTCTTCGGCAGAGGAGGCTTCGAAAGGCGTGTGAGTGTGAGTGATGTGAATGTGGTATGTATTTGTGGGTGTGGTGTGTGTTTTGTGGATGTGGTATGTGTTTTGTGGGTCTGTGATGGGTGTTTGATGGTGTGTGTTGTGAATGGGGGATGTAGATGTGGTGAAAATGAGGGAGCCGAAGCCTCCTATTTATAGGGGAAAAGACGGTCGATTAAACGACGACATCTTTACATTTCAGTGCATCAAGTGGAGGCCTGGGACGAAGACATCACAAAGAGGCACGAGGTGGTTGAGGAAACGACAATGTTTGGCATGCCTGGAGAGGAACGAGGGCATGGAGCAGCTCCTTGGTGTGGGGAGCGACTACAACTTGTTTGGAGCGGCTACATGTTGGTTTTGACGGCCAATTTGGACTTTTAGTCATGCCCTTTTTGTTTGTTGTTTTGTTATGTTTGTTTAACACCCGTTAAGTCCAGTTAGCTGTAACTTTAACGGAAATTAACGTTTGTTTGTCCAATTGTTTTATAAATTATATGTTTTAATTGTTGTGGAACATTATATCGTAGGGGTACGAAATTTGGGTGTCTACAGAGCCCCTCAACGACAGAGTTTGCTAGTGAACGCGAATTCACAAGCAAACGAATGTCGTCGATAAGATATAGACTCCCGATTTCGGGACATGCATCACAAGAAAGACGTTTTAAAATATGTGTTGTGAGTTGTAGGATGTGTGTAATGCAAGTCGGGGCGTGGTGAAATTTCTCCTCATCTCCTCCTTTTCTTCTTCTTCTTCTTTTTCATTTTTTTGTTTTGTATTTTTTTTGTGTTTTTTTTTTGTGAATTGAAAGACATGTAATCGACAGAAATTTAAAGGTAAACGATAAGAATTTAAAGGGTAATCGACAGGAATTTAAATATGGTAATCGATAGGAATGTAAATGTAGTAATCAACAGAAATTAAAATGTGGGAATCAACATAAATTTAAATATAGTTATCGACAGAAATGTAAATTTGGTAATCGATAGAAATGTAAATGTGGTAATCGACAGAAATGTAAATGTGGAAATCGACATGAATTTAAATGTGGTAATTGACAGGAATGTAAATGTGATAATCGACAGAAATTAAAATGTGGGTGTATGTGAAGAGGCGGGTGTATGTGTATATGTGATGCATATGTATGTGATGGTCGGATCTACCGGAATAGACTGCCTACATATCCTCATTAAAGGAATCAGACCAATCGTAACTCATTTGTTTGTCGTATCATGTTGTGTCACTCAGAGGGTTTTTCGTGATTGTAGGAAAGTCTATGTTTCTAGGGGTGGACATAGTAAACATGATACTGGAATGTCTATGTTCCTAGCGCTGAACCTAGTAAACACGATGTGGGAAAGTCTATGTTCCTAGGAGTGGACCTAGTAAACACGATGTTGGAATCTTTATGCTTCTAGGAGAGGACCTAGTAAACATGATGTTGCAATGTCTATATTCCTAGGAGTAGACCTAATAAACACGATGTCGGAATCTTTATATTTCTATGAGTGGACCTAGTAAACATGATGTTGTAATGTCAATGTTCCTAGGGGTGGACCTAGTAAATACAATGTTGGAATTTATATATTCCTAGGAGTGGACCTAGGAAATATGATGATGGAATTCCTATATTCCTAAGCGTGGACCTAGTAGGCACGACGATTGAAAGTCTAGGTTCCTAGGGGTGGACCTAGTAATTAACATGATGTTGGAAATGTCTATGTTCCTAGGGCCGACCTAGTAAACATGATGATGGAAAGTCTATGTTCCTAGGGGTGGACCTAGCAAACATGGTGTTGGAAAGTCTATGTTCCTAGGGGTGGACCTAGTAAACACGATTTTGGAAAGTACATATTCCTAGGGGTGAACCTAGTAAACATGATGCTGGAAAGTATATGTTCCTAAGGGTGGACCTAGTAAACACAATGATGGAGAATCTATGTTCAAAGAGGTGGACCTAGTAAACACGATGTTTAAATGTTTTATTCTCCTAGGAGTTGTCCTAGTAAACACGATGATCGGATGTCTATATTCCTAGGGGTGGACCTAGTAAACATGATGATGAAAAGTCTATGTTCCTAGGGGTGGGTCTAGTAAACACGATGCTGGAAAGTACATATTCCTAGGGGCGGACCTAGTAAACACGATGCTAGAAAGTATATGTTTCTAGGGGTGAACCTAGTAAACACAATGATGAAAAGTCTATATTCTTAGGGGTGGACCTAGTAAACACGATGCTGGAAAATATATATTCCTATGGGTGGACGTAGTAAACACAATGATGGAAAGAAGGGGTGTAAAAGAATCGAATATTGCATTATTCGATTCGTATTTATGAAATTATTCGAGTATTCGTATTCGTTTATTATTCGAATATTAAAATTGATTCGTATTTGATTTGAAATTAATATTCAAATTATTTGATTCGATTCAAGTATTCGATTTAAAATTTTATTTATGGTTTTTTTACAAAATCTATTTAGCAATCAATGATTAGAGTATTCGAGTATTGAATTTTCAATATGAATTAATATGAATAAATCATCAATTACATCGATTTTCCATAATAAAAACACATAACATTAAATATCCATAACAAAAACCAATAACATCCATAAGATCAAATATCCATAACATCCACAATAATTATCAAATACATAAATAAATGTCAATTGTCAAATTCATAAAAAAAACAACAAATAAAAATTTGACTAGCATCTGTAACCCAACTATCATGTTTGCAATATGACATGAATCGATTCATCCTCTTCCTAAATAAAAATAAAAATCAATTAGATATCAATTTTATTGTCATAATCATGCAAATATGCAAATATCTTAAATGAATTTTAAAAAATAAAACTCACATTTGACGCATCCATATTCTACCTAAATAACTTTAGAACAAAGATTAATAAAATAATAATAATTAGTAATAAACATAACAGTTCTAATAAATGAAACAAAACATAGCAAATAGGTAAGTCAAATACCCTTTTTAATTTGACATTAACAAGAGTATGTGTATTTGGGAGCCCTTGAATATATCCAAAGCCAGAATCGTTAACTTGAGAAAGGAAACAAGGGAAGAATTGGTAGCTCGTAGAAATCGTGAGAATGACTTCTAATTGTTTTGGGAATACACAAGGAACTAGTAGATATGTGTAGAGTTTGCTTTGATTTCTCAAGACCTCCATCAATAGATTTAACAAATAATAAAAAATCAAACGAAAGACAGATTGCAGAGCGATGGGTATTAATGGTATTTTCTTCTTCCAATAAAGTTTCTAAATTTACCTATAATTAGCCCCAGCCTAGAGCTGTTAAAATGGGTTGGGCCCGTTGGGCTGGTTTGCCGTGCTACTTAAAAAAAGTGGGTTGAGTTGGGAAAATATAAACTCAATAGGAAGTGTCAAACGGGTTGAGCCCGCGACGGGTTGTGGGTTGACCTGCCATATACTAGTTTCAAATAAACAAGTCACAAGTTTGAAACAATTATTTTAAATTATTTTAACTCAAAATGTAAGATTATTTTTTATATCTGAAATATTATTTTAAATTCGTTCAAAAAGTGGCACTTATAGCAACTAAAGATGTCAGAATAATGTATATTAACTGTAATATTTACAGATAAATGATTATAAGAACATACAAAAATAGTAATGATAAAATAGTTTCTTACTTCTATTTTTTTTCATTTTATACTATTAATATTAAAGAAAATTGTTAGAAAACACTATTAAAAATATAATAGTAGAAAATATAATTTTTTTAATGAATTGTGACATATTTTTGTGTTACGTATCATTTTTTTATTACTTTGATTAATTGAAGGAAATGTTGGTGGGCTGGTCCGCCTAACCTACAACCCAAGATGAGTTGGGTTAAGTTGGTAATTTCCTGGTCCACCATATTTCATGGGTTTGATCCGTCCCGCTCCATCAAATGACGAGTTATAGCGGGTAGCAGGTTAGCCCGTCCTGCCAACTCACCTTGATAGCTCTACCCTAGCCCCAGCGTGTGGAGTGTTTTGTAAAGTTACTATGTACTAGTAAAATTGTTTAAAATTGAACTTGGTAGAGCCCCTTAAAAACTAAAACTCGTTTTGGACAAAATCAGCATTACAATTACATTTGTTAAATTACTTAAACATTTGCCTGATCACTACTCACTATTCACTAGTATGATATCCAAGTGAGTTCTATAACTTTAAACGAAAAATAAGTGCAAATATTAAGAAAACTAAAAATTAAATTGGAAAAGGAGAATCTTAGGAGCTGTTTGGGAAAATTAAAGGATAAAGTGAGAGTTTGGCATTAGGTTTTTTCAAGAATCACCCATTAACCCTAATCCTATACCCAATGTCTTTGATATTTGACCCATGCTAAAGTTACCCACTCCATTGGCAATCAGTCATATTATATGTTGTCTGTTGAATGTTGATGTTCCATCGCACTTTTTTGCTAGCAAGTTTTTGTGGCAAACAAATTAAGTAGTTGATGGGAAAAAAGTATATACTCTTACTCAGGAATCAAGATAAGAAAAAGTAAAATTTTTGCTAGACATTCAAATCGTTTTTACAACAACAAACAATCTCCAAAGCTTAAAAACAAAACTTTATAGTTCTTTACAACTTTATGACTACATTCGAATCTATAAAAACAACCCTCAAAGGCTCAAACTCTCTGCTAATTAAGGTCTCTCTCAAACGGACGTAATCTATGTATCTCACTCTGTAACGGTCCCAAAATTTGAGACCAACTATAGGGGCTCACATAATGACCAAGTCATCAATAAACTCAAAAATCATACTAAAACCCAAAACATAAATAATGTATCTTTCACTTAAACATCCAATATTCGAACATAAACCTCTTAACAAAATTTACTTACAATAAAAACATATGTCTAAATAAATCTCCTAAAAATCCAATTAACGATTATAAATAATAGTTCATGACAAAACGAAATTTTAAACTCTTCAATTTGACCGAACTGAACCGAACCAAATTTTTCATGTTCCCATGCCTTACTTATGTCCTGAAAGAAAAGGAGTAGGAAAAGGGTGAGCGAACAAAAGCCCAGTAAGTTCATTGATCGAAGAATAATTAACGAGTTCGCAAGGATCAAACATGTCAATATCAAATATTAAGGAAGATGTTATGATCACATAAGCGGTCATTTTAGACCAAACAAAAGTGGCTCCAAGGAACCCCAAATATCAAAGTACCCCAAAAGGGTCAAAAGCAAAATGGTATATCCGGATTACCCCACCATAGTTCCTATGGTGTAATGTCGCCTTAACAGGCCAAATGGTCATTCAAATTATCTTAGTAATCATAACAGAGTTCTTAAAAAAATATAATACAATTTCAACAAAATCAATAACAATGATAACCGAATAAAATATCGAACATCGAGTTTAAACAATTTATGAGATTCATAAAGTAATTTCACAATTAAGAATAACGAAAGAACGGTACGACGGGATTTCAAATTCAAAAACCAGCCGAAGGTCGGCACACATTTTCAAAGAAAGTTAAATGTCAAGGAGATAGCGGAAGCCTAACAATTTGGAATCAAGAATTCAAAATAACCTAAATGATGTATAATCTCTTACCTTAGCAATGTGACGAAAAGTTTGCTTTGAGAATGACGTACCGCTACCCGCGCGTATCCAAATCTAAATTAATACAGTACAAAACACAATTCTGACTTTAAGAGACCTTCTAATGATATATAATTTTAACAATATTCTTATAATATCTATTTAGAATAATTATATAAAGTCTACAACAACTTTTGTTACTTGGAAAATTTCAGAAGTGAAAAAAAAACATATAATAATACTATTCATTTAGAGCCCAAAGTACACATATACAAATTTATAAAAAAATAAAATTTCCAGCCTTCTTAACTTCACTAAGGATATATACTAAGGGTTTTTAAAATTCTAGGGACCATCCTGCAACTTACAGAATTCAGTAATTCACAGAATCCAAAGTTCAGGGGGGTGGTTGAAACTTATCATCATCACCTTCACCAAAACAGTTCTTCTGTTTTGGTGATACTACCCACATTGGAGACCCTAAAATACTAACATTTAACTACTAATCTACTAACCAAACAAAATTCTAACTTTGTTTTTTTTAAAAGATAACATTATTGTAGGAATTCATTTGGAAGCTAATCCATGCATTTCGGGTTTTTAAAAAAATTTACAGCTTGTTTTCCAAGAACCCAGTTACAAATTTTTTTGAATTCAGAATTATTATTAAACCGAGAAACAAGGAATTCGGGTTATAACAGTTGAAGCTAATTTTTTTTTCTTTTGTCCAATCTTCTTTCTCGGTTTCAAATACTCACCCATAAAGATTTGTATTTCGTCTTCATAGAACAAAATCGATTATCTCCGACGAACACAAGCTTCGACCGAATACACTCAACCGTGCCTAATATCTTATGAACTCAAGAATGGAATTTGTTAACATTGTAATAGGAAGAGGGACGAAAGGAATACCTTAGATTGTTCGACGACGTGCGACCGAGCACTCTGCCACTCGCCACTCGCCACTCTCTCTAAGACTCTTCTGCCGTGCTCTCCCTCACTTCCTCTTACTCACAATCTTCTTTTACTTTCTAATTTTTGCAAAACAAGGCATCCAAATATTCGGCCCTTCTTATACACTCACGCCGGCGTTTCTTCTCCTTCTCTCGCTGAATTTTCCCATTGGATGATTCCAAGGCATGTAGTCTGTTTCACTTCTCTCATTTCCTTATTATAATACTATTATTATATTATTATTATTATTGATTATTATAACTATTTTTTTATAAATGGAAAGGGGTTCAATTTGATGGGTCAAGCCCACTTCATAATCTACAAATTAACTAGTATCAAGCCCACTCAAATGAAGTTTAAGTGTACTAGGATCAAGCCCACTCAATTTGATGGAGAGGGAGAGGGAGAGGTAGATACCCACCAATGAGATCGATAAAAGACAGAAAAGAGTTTGAAGGAAAAACAATTTACCTGATTTTAGAAGAAGTGAGGGCGGCGGTCAGGGATTCCAATCGGCGGCCGAGGCTTTCAATCGGCGGTCGGGAAGGATCGAGGTCGAGGACGAGCAGGAAGTTGCCCGCTACCGTCCCATGCACCGCACTTCGGTTGGGGGATCACGAATGGATTCTGAATCTGGTCTCTGCCTCTTTGAGTCTTTGGGTTTGAAAATTAAAATGTTAGGTGTTTTTTACTTATATATATATATATATATATATATATATATATATATATATATATATATATATATATATATATATATATATATATAAAATATTATTCGAATACTATTCGTGAATACTCGAATCGAATACAACCAAGCTCGTATTCGTATTCGAATTCGAATCTTTATCGAATATTAAAAAAATAGAATTCGAATTCGAATATTTCGAATACGAATACCGAATTCGAATTCGAATACAGAATCGAATAAAAAAGATTGGATTTGTTTACAATCCTAATGGAAAGTCTATGTTCCTAAGAATGTACTTAGGAAACATGATGCTGGAAACGTTCATGTGATGTTCAGACCTTCCTATTGAGGAAGCTTTGACCGATGAAGAGATTCATATTCCTTACCGGCTCCCAGAGGGTGTGCGCTCAGTATAAACTATGTTTTTTTTTTTAATCTTGTATTTATCATTGTATTTGTTTTGAATTTTATTTGTATCTGAAATGTATTTGTTTCGCATGATTACAGGTGAACGCGCAGTCATATCTTCAAATATTGAAGAATTTCTTCAATGTATCTCGACGGTGCCGCAAAGCAAAGGCGGCACTTTCGTGTCGGGGTAATGATGAAGTTGGCAAAGTACGTTGCGGGGACGATTATGTTCCAACTTACAATCCGGGCCGGAAAGGCCCTCGGGTTATGGGTGCTGGGACCAGCAATCCTGGTCCGCGAGCTGCGGTAGTGCAGAGGAGCATGTCGGCACGCGCACACTGACATTGTTGTATTTGATGTATCAACTATATTAGTTATTGTATGTATGTTATTTTAAATGTTTTAGTGATGCACAACTATATGCGATGCATTATTATTTTGAAAGAGCTAAATGTTTTGCGATGCGCAATTAATTCAAAAAATTTAAACATTAGTGATGCATGATAAATTATAAAGAATCGTCATGTGTGAGTGATGCATGATCATGTCAAAAGAAATAAATATCAAAGATGCATTTATTTAACTTAAAAGAATTAAATGTTTGCAAGAAAACATGTAATGGGCAGTAAATATCAGGGATGCATATTTTAACTCAAAAGAATCAAATGATGCATATGTATAAATCATGTTATGGGAGATAAATATCAGAGATTGACAATTTAACTCAAACGAATTAAATGCTGCAGATGTATAAATCATAAAAATATATGTGATGGGTAATTTAACTCAAAGGAATTAATTGTTGCATAAATCATGTTATGGGAGATGAAATATCAGAGAGGGACAATTTAATTCAAATGAATTAAATGCTGAAGATGTAAAAATCATGTTAATAGCAATACGTATCAGAAATGCATAATTTAACTCAAAAAAAATTAAATATTTGCAATAAATTATATCAAATGAATTTAACTATCAGAGACACATAATTTAATTCAAAAGAATTAAACGCCTGCAAAAAATCATGTCCGAAGAGATGCATAATTTAACTCAAAAGAATTAAATGTTTGTAAAAATCATGTTATGAGAGATAAATATCAGAGAGGGGCAATTTAACTCAAACGAATCAAATGCTTGCAAGAGATTATGTCAATAGAAATTAACTATCGGCGATGTGTAGCTATTTAGGGGAGACACCAAATAATGTATATCCAATAAATTTGACTTGACATTGGACCTAGAAATTTATACACAAGTATATGTAAAAAGACCCATTTTTGTTTTGTTTGGGAAAACCATTGAATTTTTTGTTACGCACACTGTATTTGGAGGAAGCAGGGGCTCGTGGGCGGCTGCTTTGGCTTCTGAGTGATTGTGAGATGGGATTTATTTCGGCCGGTAAGGGGCTGACGAGCTGGAATAATTGAGCTACGAATGTAGCCTGTGGATAGGTTACAATTTGGCCAAATTGTCAGGCAGAATGGCTAAATGACTGTGCTGGACAAAGAGGTCAAAGGGTGCGACTCCTGGAAGGGAGTGCAACTCCATGTGGAGTCAATTCTCTTGATATTATCTGGGTAATCACTCATTTTGAAAATCGAGCGATTCCATATTGATGTGCGCGAACGCAATTCGGGCAAGAATACCCGGCCGTATCAAGTAGTAAAGTGTACCTAAGTACGAGTTATCGATCCCACATGGAATGCGCGTAATTCTCACTCCAACTAAGTACCGAAATTATGTTAACTAATTATATTTGAGTGAAAAGAAATTAAATTAAAATCTAAAAATATAAACAACCTAAGAAAGCAATTAAAATCTACACTACTGCGAAGGTGGTTTGGCAACAACAAATCAAGATAAAAATATAGGAAAGCATTATTTCTAGTCTAGCTGATGTTTAATTTAATCCTCTTTTTGCTTTTCTTTAACACAAGTTTTGGTAGTCGGGTGCACTATAATATTCGCTACGTGCTCTCGCAACATATAGCAAATCTAGCTACAACTCCTAGCTACGGGCTCTCGCTTCTTATAACATAGGAGAAAATAGCCGCGTGTCAAAACAAACACCCAATGACTATCTACGCACGATCTCCTCTCGGTCTCATGTAACGTAAACAATTAATGTGATTTTCGGAATCAATAGGACGGGCTCTCGCATCTTATCCTATAATTCTAATGATCATCTAATGGTTCGCTACGCCATTAAAAGCATGAAGATCACACAATAATAACCAAACACATGGGTAATACTTCGTAAAAAGAAAATCTCTAAATTTTTCTACAAGTCATATTGGTAGCCGAGACAAATAAAATTGATTAACTACAGGCTCTCGCATCTTATAGTCAACCCTAACCTCCCCGACCTCGCGAATGGCTAAGGTGGTTTGATCGCGTGTCAAACCTAGTCTCATTTTGGCTATCGGTGTGTGTCACAAAACACCAACTATTAAATTGATTGGTCCGAAATATAAAGGTAGCTCTCGCGGATCCTAAATATTTCTAAAATCATTTAATTAGTGATCAATTAATTAAAGGCATTAAGTGCACAAAATAATAACCAACATGAATGTGTACTAAACAAAGAGATAGATTAAATTAAATCACTATATTGGACATAGAAAAATAATTGCATTTCCATAATAATTTAAGCACAAACCAATTCTTCAATTACAATATTAATCAACCCAAGAAATTATACAACTATCAAAAATAGAGATAGAAAGAATTAAACAGGGCAAAGTTCGTTTCCGGGGTTGAAATCAATTGTAAATGCGCCCTTGGTTCTTGAAATGGTGCTCCAAACCTTCGTTGACGAACAATTAAATGGAGGAATGGAAGAAAATTTGGTGGAAATGGAGGTGGTGCCCCATTTAGGGCTAACAGCCCCAAATGGGGACTTAGAAAAATTCGTGAATGAAGGCTGGAAGTATAAGGAGAAGGCAGCAAGGAATGGAGGGGCATTTCTGGAAGAACATGAGATAATTGGGGGCAAAAAAGGGAAGGGAAAGAGGCTGGGCACGCGGCTGGGCAAGACGGGCTGTCCAGGAGAAATCGCGGGTCAACCACGGTGAGATGGGTTGGAGGATGTGAGGTGGAGAGGGTTGAATGGTGGGCTAATGGGCTGGAGAGGAACGCGGGTCATACCGGATCCGAATGCTGAACCGCGGGTTGGGTGAGTGGAGGGGAGCTGCCAGCGCGTGACAAGTGGCACCGCTAGTGATCGACAACGCGCTGGGCCATGTTTGGAAATTGCGCCGGCTCCCTTGTTCTTTCTGAAATTTGCTCCGGTACCCCTCATCTTCTAATTGTTGGCGCCGCCTGCCTGATTCCTTCCAGGTCATCAATTTGGTCCTTTGTTAGTTCTAGCAGCCACCGTTAGCCTCAAATTGCCTTGGATTCGTTGACGGACTTAACGGACGTTGACCAATTAATTTCTAAAACAACTTTTAAGCCCGGAATTGTCTCTAACTTCGTGCTAAACGCCGTATAAAAGCTCGATTATGCATGGAAATCTACATTAAGCACAAAAACACAAATAATAATATTTCCAAAGTATAATTAATTCAAAAATAGCACAAAATAACAGAAAATTCCTGGGAAAATTAGTGGAAATCTTGCGCTCATCACATATGTATACGAGTGTATATGCAAAAGTCATCTTACTTAGTCTTCATAGGACGACTTTCTATCTGTCGTATAGAATTATATGGTAATTTAGTAGGGAGCAGGTTGTACGACACCAGGATCGTCCCCTGATGGCACTGTAAGGGTGGGAAGGTGATATTTCGGAGTTAATCTTTGATATGTGGGGTCCGAGCGAATCTAGACGTGCCACTGCCAATGTGTTCCTAGAGAACATACTGTTGTCTCGTGTCTATCTCGACTGGGCTGTTGTGATGATGGAAGAGCATTCTCGCATAATCAGACGTACTCTTTGGGTCATGTTGGAGCGTCGATTCACAAACGGGTTAGATGCTCATCTATTAGATATTGGTGAAGATCCAGGGAGCTCGGGTACTCCTATTCCCGTGGTATCATGTCGGTCATCCCGATATTTCTAGGAAGGGTGTGGTGATGCTGGTGCTAGTCCCAGTAATGCAAGGAGACTTAGTAAAGTTACATGAAGAAGTAATGAGGCCATGCCAAATAATGGCACGGGACCTAGTAATGTTGTCGGACCTGATAACGGATATGCTAGGAGCAATGAAGGTAGCTCGGTGCCTCCTTCTAAGGGTGATGTAGAATCATGGAGGGTTCCTCGGAGGAGTATTTGGTCTCGACTGAGGCGTCGGTAAAAGATGGGCATTTGGTCATCGGGGATGTTAATGACTACCCCGGGGGTTCAGTGTATGGGTTAATTGTTTAGGGGATGTTAATGACTACCCCTAGTGTTCCTAACAGGTACTCAATGGTTGCCTGTGGTGGACCTAATATTATATTTATGTTTTATTATGTTATGTAGGGGTTTTTCTTCCCGTTGGTCAAGGACCCTGTTGTAATGTTGTAGCACATGTAATATATCTCTGTTGTGAAGGAGGAGCATCCTGTGTATGAAAGACCGCACCCTATGCATGTTGTTGTCAAGGGTTCCAATCTCAAATTCTCGCAGTGATACTACAATATTTCTTTGGTGAAGGAGGAACCCTCTATGTGTGTTAGACTGTACCCTATGTCTGATGTTGTCGAGGGTTCCAATCTAAAACTTTTTCAGCGATGCTGTAATGTTTCTATGGTGAAGGAGGAGCCTTCTATGTGTGTTAGACCGCACCCTATATCTGTTGTTGAGGGTTCCAATCTCAAACTTTTGCAGCAATCCTGCAATATTTATGTGGTGAAGGAGGAGCCTTCTATGTGTGTTAGACCACACCTTTAGGTTGCCTACGTTCCTCATTGCGAGGCTCAGGTCTACGTAGTTTTTGCCCTATTTGGAGACTAGCTTGTTGGAGACCTGTTCTGTCAAAAACTGTTCTGTCGGAGACTGTATCTTGTATACTATATGTTTAAGACTATACGTTGTATGTTGTATGCTATATGTTGTACGTTGTAGACTATATGTTGTATGTTGTATATTGTAGACTGTACATTGTATATTGTATGTTGGAAACAGTGCAGGAGACTTCTCTCTCTCTTCTTTTCTCCTGGTTTTTTCTTTTATGTGCTCTAACTTTTGCCTAGGCCGCCCTTTCTGGTTTTCGACATACCGAGCCCTTATTTCTCCTTATTTTTATTCTTTTTTTGATTTGCTCTAACTTTTGCCTAGGCCGCCCTTTCAGGTTTTTGACCTAGCGAGCTGAAGAGAGAGATAAGTATTTTAGCCATTATAGCATGCTATATTAGTACTACCCTGGCTTATGCATAGTATCGCTTGAGTTTATCCATGCTGAAGGGATGAACCAGGTCTTCCCCATCTTGGTTTCTGAGGAATACTGCGCCTCCTAACAGTATGTGTATCACTAAGTAGGGACCCATCCACCGAGATTTCCACTTTCCCCTACTGTCGATGTAGCTTGGGGGTTTTTCTTGATGTACAAAATCACCCATTTGAATGTTTCGGTCTTTGACCCTTTTGTTGAACTCTCAGGCGATTCTTCTTTGATACGCTCGAGTGTGTTCTAAAGCCAGTAGTATGCGTTCATCTAGGAGAGCCAACTCATCTTGTCGTTGTCCGAGCCAATCAATTTCAACTATGCATGTTTCCATCATTACTCTTATTGAAGGCATTTTAATATCAATTAATAGTACATCTTCCATGTCGTAGGCTAGGGAATATGGTGTAGCCCCAATATGTGTGCAAACCGATGTGCGATATCCCCAAAGGGCTAATGGTAATTTATCAGGCTAGTCCCTTCCGGTTTCAGCCATTTTTCTAATAATGTTTTCAAGTGTTTTGTTGGCTACTTCGACTGCCCCATTGGCTTGTGGTCGGTAAGGTGAAAACTTGTGTTGCTGTACTTTGAGTTCATCTAGCAAGCGATTAACTTCTCCTTCAAAGTGTGTATCATTGTCGGAGATTATCTCAAACGGTACCCCATATGTGTATATGATGTTGGTTCTGATGAACTGTACCACTTTCTTGGCATTTAATATTTTGTAGGAAGCTGCTTCTACCCTTTTGGTGAAGTAGTCGATGTCCACTAAAACATATTCATGACCCTTTGATCCTTTGGGGTGGACTTGTCCTATGATGTCGATTCACCAGGTTGAAAAGGGCCAAAGAGAGATTGAATTGTAAAGTATATGTGGAGGCACATGTTGTAGGTTGGCGAAACGCTGGCACTTGTTGCAATGGCGTACCCACCGGATGTAATCGATTTCGAGCGTACTCCAGTAGTATCCTTATCTGATTGATTTCTTGTAAAGCATATGTACGTTCATGTATGGTCCACAGGTTCCACCATGTAACTAATCCATGACTTTTTTTTGCTTTTGTTTGGTCTATACACAAAAGGTTTAGACCCTAGTAATGTCTTTTGTAAAGGTTGTTTCCACTGATGACAAACTGCATAGTCCATCGTCGAAGAGCAATTCTTCCTTTCTTATATAAGATGTCTGGATATTTTCCATCTTTAAGTAAATTCCAAATGTCCAAGTACCACGACTCATTATCTGTTTCTGGGGCTGTGTTGATTGTGAAGCAGTAGGCAGGTGTGACCTTTTTTCCTACTACAAAAGGTTGTACTGTTATGTTGTTATGTCTGATGGAACTTCGACCAATGAAGCCAAAGTTGCTAACGCATCTGTAAATATCTTTTTGTCTCGTGCCAGATAGTCAAATGATATGTCATCAAACCCTTGGGCCAGAGTGGTCAAATGGGTATGATATAGTTGTAGACAGGGGTCTTGGGTTTTCCATTCCCTTCGACCTGATTTATATGATTAGAGCTGAGTCATCGAAAAATTCTAACTCTTTTGCCCCACTGGGAAGGGCTTCTTCTAGACCAGCGATACATGCCTCATATTCTGTGGTGTTGTTTAAACATTCAAACTCTAATATGATGGCTAAAGGTGTATGAGAGTCTGTTGTGTCAATGAGCAGTATCCCTATGTTGAAACCTCGTTTGTTGGCAGCCCCATCAAAAAATAGTTGCCATTTGGTGTTATGATCTGTAATCTCAAAAATGACTTCATTTGGAAAATCTGGCTCCTCGGCACTTTCTGTGTCTAATGGCAATTCTGCCAGGTGATCTGTAATTATGCTTCCCTTTATAAACTTAAGGGTAGCATATGTAATGTTGAACTCGTTGAGCAGGAAGGACAATTTGGCTAGCCTGCTGGATAGTGATGGTTTCCTAAAGATGTATTTTATTGGGTCCATTCTGAAGATAACTTTGACTCATCGAGCTTGTAGGTAGGCTTTGAGCCTTTGTGTCACCCAAACTCGACCTGTGCAGCTTTTGCCCAAGGCTGAGTATCTATGTTTACTACCTTCTAATTTTCTGCTTACAAAGTATATGCCATTTTACACATATGAGTCTTTCTTTTCCTGTGCGAGCATGGCTCCGACTTCAATGTCTGTAACGGTGAGGTACAACAATAGGGGTTTGTGTGTATGGGGAGGAGCTAGTACTGGAGGGCTAGCTAGGTATTATTTGGCTTTCTCAAAGGCGAGCTGGCGTTCTGTATCCCAGACTCTGTTAGTATCTTTTAATAGTAGTTTGAAGAGTGGTTCACTTATGGATGTCAACAGTTTGATGAAACGGCTAATGTATTGTAATCTTCCAAGGAAACCTTTGACTTCGCTCGGTGTCCTTGGTTGTGGCATATTTTTTACGGCTTTCACTTTTGCGATTTTATCTCAATTCCATGCTAAGTTACCATGAAACCTAGCACTTTTCCTTTTGTGACTCCAAAGGTGCATTTGGTTGGGTTGAGTTTCATTTGGTGCTTGCGTAACCATTCAAAAAACTTGCGAAAGGTCTCTGATGTGGGCACCATCTGTTTCATCTTAGTGAATAATCATATCATCCACATATACTTCTATTTCTTTGTGAATCATGTCATGGAATAGGGCCGTAGCAGCTCTCTGATATGTAGCCCAATGTTTTTCAGCCCAAATGGCATAACTGTGTAGAAGTATGTCCCCCAAAGGGTGATAAAGGATGTTTTCTCCTGATCTGTTGGTGCCATTTTGATTTGGTTGTATCCAAACATGCCATCCACAAAGGATCTTACTTTGTGGGACGCTACAGTGTCTACTACCATGTCAGTGTTTGGTAGCGGGAAGTCATCTTTTGAAGATGCTCTGTTGAGGTCGTGAAAGTTGATACAAATCGAGAACCTTTCCATTGGGTTTCAGTACTGTTACAATGTTAGATAGCCAGATTGGGTATTCAACCACCCAGATAAGCTTAACATGTAGTTGTTTCATGATCTTTTCTTTCACTTGGAGAGACCATTTAGGTTTGATTCTGTGTAGTTTGTGTTTCACTAGCTTAACGTTAGGGTATGTCGGAATTCCGTGTTCAACCACGGTTGGATCCAATCTAGGTATGTCTTCATAGGACCATGCAAACACATCTGTAAACTCTCTCAGCAAACTGATCAAAACTGATCTGTCATGCCCTTGCAGATAGTTGCATATTCGGACTTTTCTGGTTTAATTGCTCAACCCCAGATTTTTGACAGACAAGTCTTCTTCCGTTGCTACTGATATGTGATTTCCCTGTCGCTTGACCAACTGGGCGAGCTTGATTAAATAATCTTTATCTTTTGGCTCCACTTTGTTAAGTAATTCATTATTAACTGATTCAATTATGTTCTAATTATGTTCAGTTAATTCATTTTTTAACAAATTGGCAACCAAGGACTACATGCAAACATTGACACTTTCATTAAAAGGGGAGGTTACATAGTTGGCTATTTCGTCAAGGTCTTCGGGGGTAAGATCCTTGATATTGGTATCATGAAGCGGGCTGGTAGGTGACTAGTCTGTGGCATAAAGGATGTAAGAAGGGTATGGTGTATCCAAAACGATCAACCAGGTCCTTAGTAGTCAAAAGAAGCCCTGTGGTGGTGTACCAATTTTGCTGTGGACTGTTTGTGATAGCCACAAATTCTGTTGGTGGTTCGACATAGTCAACACTTCCGTAGATCATTCCTAAAAAGCTATCTTCCATGAAGTCACTGTCAAGTAATGCTAAACCATCCTTGATTGCGTTAATCTGAGGTGAGGGGTTGTTCACTATGTTTGGTAATGGGTGATGCTTTACGATGATTTTGTCGTCAATGAGATTTTGTGTGGCAGTCTTGAATGAGTAGCAGTTGTCAGTGAGATAGCCACTGTACTGATGATATTCACAGTATTGGGAATTTTTCCAAGTGTTGGGTAATGGGTTTGGAGGTCTGTAGTTTTCCATAGGTTTCAGGACCCCTTGTTTTTTCAGACTTTGCAGTATCAATGACATAGGAGCATGCAATTCATCATAGTGTATGTTGCCTTTTTTGAAGGACCTTCTGGAGTTCCCATTGTTTTCATTATCCCTTTCAATAGTATTAATAGTCTTATTTGTCTCATATGACCATGATACACTACCATAAGTTTGATTGGAAAAGTTGATTGGTGGTGCAGTTGCAAACAACATTAACTGCAGTCCCTGATGCTGCTGCTTTTCCTTTAGAGTAACGAAACAAGCTTCGAGGCGGGTTACTTTTCAAGTGCCCTGTGCGAATATCTTCGTCAATGTGTATTCCTACTTCAGCAATGGCATCGAAGTTTCCATAAGGAAGGTACCTCATACATTCTAGGTAGATGGGTTGGAGGTTTTTTATAAACATTCTTACCGACTTGGCTGGGTCGGGCCTGTTAGAGGTTTGGGAATTTTCCTTTTCCACCTGGCTTCAAAATCAGCACAGGTTTCTTTACCTTTCTGGGTACACGACTCGAGTTCTCTTTTGTTCTCAGAGCTGCTATTGTCTTTGTGTCTCTTTTGAAATTCTTCGGCAATCTGATCCCAAGTGCCCATGGAACTATTATCTACCAGCATTAACCATTGTTTTGCTGCTCCTATCAGAGTCAAATGAATGTTAGAGGCCATAGCTTCAAAGCTAGCTCCTCTTGAGTGCATTGCAGTGGAGTAGGACTTAAGGTGAAAGATAGGGAAATCGGTCCCATCAAACTTTTCTATGTCTGGCATTTTGAATTTTAATGGTAGGATGGTCGATGGTTGTAGAGTCAATGATCAATTGGAGAAATCTCCTTTGATTAGGAATTTGAGCATCATTTCTTTGAGATTCTCAATATCTATCTCAACCTTTGTGGGAAGAGGTGTATTTGAGAGATTAGCTGTGGCATTGTTCATTCCGGTGGCTAACTAGGATATGGGGTAAACATTGGGATGAAGTGCTATATTTGAAGCCCCAGTCTAGTGACCAAAGTTATTGGCCGGGAGATAAGTGGTAACTTGTCCCTACTGGTTGTAGCTTCTGGGATCGATATGTGAGCTGTTTTGTAATGGGTTGGTTGTGGGGAAAAGGAGGTTTCCCAGATATTGCTTTAGGGTATTAGTGTTCTGAGGAGGGTAGATAGTGTTTCGGATGTTGGTATTTGGAAGAGGGTTGCTATACTGATATGGAGGGTAAGTGTTTGGGAAGGTGTTGTTTCTCATTTGTATCTAGATTTATATCTGTTCATACATTACATTAGTTTTATGCATTAGTGGCTAATTGGACTGCGTATCAATTAGCGTGGCAACTGTGTATAGAACTTTGCCATAGAATAGTTTGTTTTATAGGATTCACAGGTTCAACGGAAGACTTCAATTGTGCTTCACCGGAAGACCTTCAACAGCACCCAACGGCAAACCTTGTTTGCACATGGTCAAGCATGACGTGTCCAGTCAAACAAATCTTGAGTGAATTAATTGAATTCATCCTTTATCAGTTTGAATTTAAATTAAGACATTCCAATACCCAGAGACATGCCTAAACAGCTTTAAAAGCGGGAAGACTTTTTGAGCGGTCGAGCGATGAGCAGTGAACGCATCAGCTCTCTTACGATGCTGTACCAACTCTTGTGTGTCTTTACGATTGCTCTCCTACCAGCCTCTGCACCAACTCCCTTCTCAATATCAGAGAAGACGAAACCCTCAAGATAGCTCCATGCATTTAATGCATTCAACCTAATAGAGCTGTTACACTTCGTCTTCCCCAACGGATCTCCAGAATGCTCTAGCTATAAATACCGCCATTAAAGACTGAAGAACCGTGGTGCTTTGGCTACACTTGAAAAACTGCTCTGAAAATATTCAACAACTCTAAGTCTTATTCTCAGTGCATTCAAGGAGATCTTAAACTGATCAAGAAGTCCTCGACATCAACAAGAAGATCAGCATCAACTTTTATCTTTCAGCTTCTTGTTGTTATCCCTTAAACTATTCTTCTGCACGAATTAAATATCTTGTTTACCCAGATATTTAATTCCCAAACCCCTAAACACAAGTCAATATTTTTGTACACGATCCATTAGGTATATTCCTTGTAATAGAACTATTGGAAAACATAGTGCACATTTTAAATCCAAGGTTGACTGCCTTGGTGGTGGACGTAGCACTCATTATAGTGTGAACCATCTCAAATACTTGTGTTCTTCCCTTACTGTTTGATTACTCTTGAACTGTTTCATATTTCCTCTACTTAACTTCTCAACAACGGACTTGAGTATTCATCAAGTCTACCCAGGTAGGTCCTTAATCGGCAGGACTTTGAACTGGTTTTCTTGCAAGACTTCCGCTACTTCAATCTTCTCAATAGATTGCAAGTTCTTGTTTAAGAAACTTATACGAAAAGTTTTTAAGTGTCTAATGAGCTATTCAACCCCCCTTTCTAGCTTATTATTAGAGCTGGCAAATGGACGGGCATGGGCGGGCGTGGGCGGGCCCAAATGGGCGGCGGGCTCAAATGGGCGGGCAAGCAAGTGCCCATTTACTAACATGGGCATATATGGGCGGGCACTAAATGGGCAATGGGCGCCCATGGGCGCCCATTTACTCATTAACATACAATTATCAAATAGCTACAAAAATTACAAAAAAAATCATTTCCATCTACAAAAAATTACTCGAAATTTATAACCAACCATACATATTCATAGTTGCAACCTGAAAATTACTTGTAAGTATACAACTAACCATACATATTATACAAAATCCAAAGTAGCAATTTCTTATACACACTAATAGTATCCGTTACATGTTTGAATATGTTTTTTTCCCAGTACTAGTAGTCATCATCTTCATTTTCGAGGCAACGGGAATCAGTACGCGATCATAGAGAAAAATCCAAACCATTGCAGTTATGATTGTAAAAAACACAAAGGATGCTGATGGAATTTCAAAGCTTTTGGTCAGGTGTCTGTCCATGGAGCGAGCTTGGAGCGTTGGAAATGATCCTTGGCTCAAGTTTATGGACAACATTATCGAGGCAGACCACATTGGGATGACTCTAACAAGTCTTTTAGTTGCTCAACTTGCTCTACTGTCAGAGAGTCCACGAGTCTAAAGCCATTCCATCGGACCTATGTCTTCGATTTCTGAATGATGCAAGCTTTATTCAGAAACCTAAAAGAGAAGCGAAACAAGTAGTCAATAGTATTCTACCAAGAAACCCCCAGGGTGCCTTCACAAAACCTGAAAATGTATACCTTAGTTTCTCAGTTGGAGCAGTGTACTCGGAGTCCTTGTGATAATGGTACCCCTCTGAATTTTGAGGCGGGAAGGGGAGCTTTCTGTTCCTATATGCTGCCACAACCACTTGTGCAAAGCTAGTGAATAACAAGTTTTTATTAACTTTCACTTTGATATACAAAGGAGAAGCAATGAAAAACAAGAGGGTCGATAAGAACATGAGGATTGCAGGAACACCAAATCCCACTTTCCATCCCAGTTGTTCTTGAATATAAACAATACCCAAAAATGCGATCAAGACTGCGACAGCTGATGAAGCATAG
Organism: Codonopsis lanceolata; assembly: GCA_013146195.2. NCBI lineage: Eukaryota > Viridiplantae > Streptophyta > Magnoliopsida > Asterales > Campanulaceae > Codonopsis > Codonopsis lanceolata. Next base: position 75,912,484 of record CM028383.1, read on the forward strand.
TACCAGCTAAAATAGGTTTCTAAGAGCCTGTCGCTCTTGGGATTATTTTTGTTGTCTATTTGATCTGCACCAAATGCCAATGAACATGGTCTAATACCACCGGCACCAATAGACATGACCGCAAAGGCGGAAATAAGAAAAGCGTACTGGCCTGATGTTGCAGATTTGCAATTGTGGCTAGTTTGAATATTACAAGAGGGAGGCCTCACTTGTGGAATCGTTATTGTCAACCATACAAGGATCATCCCCTGTAATAAGTCAAAAAAAAAAAAAAGAAAAAAAAAGCTGTGATTAGTAGAACAATAATCCAACTGTATAGGTTATCACTTTAATTAGCACAGTGTATGTTAAACTTATAAAGATTCAATATCATCGGTATATGTTTTACTTTTGCGACTTTTTGAAATGAAAAGCAAGAAACAGTGTGACAATGCTAAAGGAACAGCGGTAGCAAGCAAAAGACGACAATTTATAGGAAAGATAATATGATTGATGTTAGTATGTTACCAGGAGACTGAAGAGACAACCGATACCAATAGTGAGGAAGCGACCGAGATAGGAATCGGAAATAACAGCACCAATAACCGGCATGAAATTGTTAGCAGCAGACCAGTAAAACAATATGTTTGTGGCTGTGGCTACCCCTATCCTGTAATCTTTAATCAGATATGATATCATGTTTGGACCCACCCCAAAGCTTGCCACCTTCTCAAATGCCTCATTTGCTGCATTATCAATCAATTACGCTTTTACTATCAGATAAGCTTAGCTTTCCCATAATATTGTTTTGAAAGTCAGTGTCCGAGTGTGAAAGTAATCACTGGACCATAACTCAGACCATACTCGTCTGCAAGCAAAACACAACCGCGTTTTTAAGAGGTGTATTCATTTTGCCAGACTCTTACATTTGTGATAAAGATACGTACGTAGACTGGTTGTTAAACAACAATTAACAACCATAACATCAAACACCGAAACTCAAACCCAAAACAACACCAATAAAAACCTAATCTAATATTCACCTCACTAATATTCCCTGAACTTTCTGAAGAGATTTATTAGAAACCAACTACATCTCCCTATTTGGATCAAGTTTTCTTGTAGGATCCAACATTTTCGACTCATCAAGTTTGGAGTTGTTCTTTCTTGAATGCGGTCGAGACTAGTTTTTCGGAACCGAATTGGACAAGTGGTATATAACGAAAAGGAAGACCTATGAATTAAAGAACTCACAGAGAATGGAACTTTTTGCTACTGTATGACACTTCCAAGGAACTTATCATCTAGCTAAAATAGTGACCTAAACATGATGCAAAGGATGCTATATACAAATCCTTCTAAGAAAGAACAGTATTTAAGACCTTGTTATATTGCTCTAGCAGAGAGTCGGCTCCTTCGGATCTGAACCAATAGCTTTTCCATTGCGTTGCCAAAACGCGTGCGAAGGATCTGTATAGTATCTGCATATAACAAGTTCAATTACTTGAGAGTTAAACTCAAGAGCACAAATATGAGCCGAAATCGACAAGACACACACATCTAAAAAAAAAACTACATCACACATTAAAGTTGGGACACAACTAAACTGATGGATTGCTGAAAATGGCAGACATGGCCTTTACCATTACTCTAGTTTTGCCGAAAGAATCATGTTATAAGCAATTATACCTTTGATTTGATTTCTTTGCCTTGATATCTCTCAAAGGCAAAATTTCCTAGTAACACTAACCTAGAAACAATAAGTAAACTGTCACTAAACCTGTGCTAAACCGCGAGAAGAGAACCAAATTAAGAGTACCTAATCATCAACAATAGTCAAGGAATCAATATGATCAATAATGGGTGCGAAATCTACACACATTTCTTCCTCTTCATCATCTGAGTCTACAATATCCACATTTAACAATCATTAGTATGCTCAATTAGATACAAAAAAGTAATCAAACGATTGAAAACAAATACATAATAGTAAATAACTTTACCACTCATCTTATATAACCAATCCCGTGTGCATAGCAAAGCCTCAACATTCTTTGGCAAAAGTGAAGTGCGATATTTTCCAAGAATACGCCCTCCAATGCTAAATGCAGATTCTGAAGCAACACTAGTAATCGGAATGCTCAAAATATCACGTGCCATTAATGAAAGATTGAGATATCGAATTCTATTTGCCTTCCAATAACTTAAAACATCTATAGGTTGTTTGTGATCAAGCCTTTTCTCTTCCAAGTATAACTCTAATTGAGATTTGTTCCTATTCAACCCATAGTGCTCACTTTCAAACCAATCAAATTCATCCATTTCACCACCACATCACCATTGCCCCGTCCAAAGAAGATTCACAATCGTAGGTGAGACGCATGTAGTCACTAAAGATCAAATCCAACTTCTCACGCAAATTTCTAGCCTTTTCTAAATACGTGATAGGATATATCTTTTTGAATGAGTACTCCACATATTGCATCTTATAACGAGGATCCAATACGATTGCCATTGATAACACCACACTATAACAATCCCAATACTTTTCAAACTTTGATTTCATCGCCTTAGCCATATCACTAAAATCTTTATCTTCATTGTTCATCTCCTCTAGTATAAGTGAATGAATCTTCCACACCCCATGAAAATACAAATTTGCAGTCACATATTGAGATCCCGAGAAAAGTGTGGTAATATCATAAAAAGGTTGCAAAAATCTAGCAATACGCTCAATTTTATCCCACTCCTCATCGGAAGGACAATGGTTATATTGTGTGTCAACCAATTTCAATTCATAATAAGCAAGGCGATATGCAAGTGCACTATCGAGCATGAGATAAGTTGAGTTCCACCTTGTGACCACATCTTGTCGCACTAACTTCTTGCACTCAAAGATTGTTGAACAATGCAACGAGCAAATTTGATCTTTCTCGCCTCGAACCCTTGACATATTTCACACTTTCTCTAACCTTATAAATGCAACCTTCTATAACTTTCAACCCAGCGTGTACAATCAAGTTAAGTACGTGTGCACCACAACGTACATGAAAGAACTCTCCATCACACACTAATGAACCAGTCAAACGCATGTGCCTCTTCAAAACACCAACCAAGCCATCATTATAGGAAGCATTGTCCAAAGTTAATGAAAAAATTTTTCTTTTCAATGCCCCAATCTTTCAATAAAAGAATAACTTTTTCACCAAAATCGGACCCTTGTATGGAGGAGGCACGTGGCGAAAATTCAAAATCTTCTTTGCAAGACCAGTCTTCATCCACATAATGAGTTGTAAGAGCTAAGTAACCATCATTGTAATTGAAGACCATAGATCGAAGTAAGACATATCCTACCCTTTACACTTTGAAGGATATTCTTGATTCTCCTTTGTTTTTGAAAACTTCTTTAAAACGTCTGCTTTCCTTTGTGTTCCTTGTAAGGTGTTTAACTTACAGGTGTAAATAGCTATGCAAGTCACGGTTCCCTTCATGTTCCACATAGCTAAAGGGGTAATTATGTTTAATAATTGTTGTGCAAAGTTTCTCACGATATACTTCTTGATCAAGATGTCGTGAAGTTACATTCTCAGAATTCTCTTCGCGATTAGGACAAACATCCAAGTGACGTAGCAAATTCTTTGTCCCGAATTCCTTTCGTAAAATTACTTTGCATTGCCTGCATCTTGCCTTTTGTACCCCATTACTATCTTCCCCTATCCGTTCAAACACAGTCCATGCTATTGAAGTCTTCCCTCTAGAAGGCCTAGCACGTTTTGAACTAGTTGAGGATTGATCCACTTCCACCTCCGTATGTTGAAAATCAGAGTCATGCTCCATAGCCTGATAAACAAGTCGAGTGATGATTCAACATATAAGAGAGTACATGAATTTAAACAACAGTGTCCAAAAGTTCAATGGCAGAAAACCGCAACCTTCTTGTACGGCATAAATACATAACTGCTGTAGTCAATAGCCCAACATCAGACTACCTAAAGCTTGGTGTTTTTTCTGTTTCTATTTTCTATGTAGCAGGCTACTGATTCTTGTTTTAGTTGAAAGATCACCGCATTGCCAGCGGTCTCCGTTCCTTCTATTTTCTCGTTGTGCTGTCAAGGAACCAATTTTGGATTCTAGGTAAAATTTCTGATTGTTGTTTCTGATTGTTTTTTCCATCTCTTTTATAGGGATTCTTGGGCTGTCATTCTGTCTCTCTAACTCTGCCACTCTCTCTCTCTCTCTCTCCTTCCTTCTATCTTAATCCTGTGGATTTTGGCTGCTCACAATGGATAGTAAATATGTCTCTTTGTGATTTAGAGCGCGTTGATGTTCCAACTGGGATAATCAGGTTGGTTCATTTTGAGTTGGAATAAAAATTTAACGTTTGCATTTGGTTTATGCAGGGGATAAAGAGCTATAGGTGACACATATTTCCCGCTATGCAGCCCCACTTATCCATGGTTTTGTTCATTGAATAACTCGCATCGAACTAGTAGCACTAGCAATTTTATGAGAAATCGTAAAGAATTAGGCGATTCGATCATAAATCTGATTGAGTCTCCTGGAAATCATCCTCAAACATCTAATAACAAGGCAAAGGTGAAACTGAAAAATATAAGGCAGAAAACCATTACCCAAGAGTTACGATTAAATTAAACTTACGAAATTGCATGGGTACCTAACAATGAAAATGGAGACCATTTGTAAGATAGTTGGAAAGTATCAATTCTAGAGTATACTGTGGGAATGAATTACAGGGAAATTCTCATAGATGCATAGCAACAATCAAGCAAGAATAAATCCAACCACGCATGTGCAATTTAATTTGTCCATACATGCATAGAAGTTGCAGATATCAAATTCCAACGAATTAGAACAACTGAGCAAACACATGGTTTTCACAAAGAAAACCCCAACCAGAAACAAATGAGCAAACACATGGTTTTCACAAGTCATGGGTCCAAAAATATGTAAAGAAAACCGGTAAGACACAAGATATACCCATAATATATTAGATTCAAACCATAAATCCGTGGTTAACAGACAAATTTGAACCTACAAAACCACAACATTCCAACGAATTAGAACAACTTACCTGAGACGAGAAATAGAATTTCAAACCCTTGACCTTGATTTGTGCACGCGAGCAAGGAACGAAATAGGGATTTGAGGTTTTAGAGTTCGGTTAGGGGAGTCTGATTTGAGGAACGAAACAGGTCGTCTCTCACGATTGAGAAGAACTCGCTGACAAAATGACGAACCGAAGTGAAATTGGGGGAGAGACCGAATTAGAAAATAGAAAAGAAATCAACGTGGGTGCCCAGTGGGTGCCCAGTGGGCGCCCATTTAGACCATAATATTTCATGGGTATAAATGGGCATGCCCATTTATGTCCATTTAAAATTTAAAGTGTGCCCATACCCAGTTTTTAGTGGGCGGTCTGGGCGGGCGAATGGGCATGGGCGAAAATTGCCAGCTCTACTTATTATTGTGCCCTTTGGGACTAACAATTGGTATCAGAGCTTAACTCTTTGAAAACTAGTTTTTCTGAGATTAAACTCTTGAGAGACTCGATCCAATGGCACAAACACACTACATGCTGCCTACATCAAATGCGAACCACATCCCAATATTGGACGAAGGCCACTTCGATGTTTGGAAGTGTGTACTAGTAGGACGACATGTACCAATGAAGGCCAACCTTCTAGCCTTCGTCGCTGGGAATCCTGCCGAAGTACCCAAAGAAGAATCAAAATGGACAGAGGACGACAGAAAACTAGTAGAGCTAGATAGTAAAGCAATCAACATTATAACTAGCTCTCTAGACACGAGCACATATCAACAAGTGATCCGGTGTACCACTACGAAGGAGATGTGGGAAGCTCTTGTGAAATACTTGGAAGGATACCAAGACACAAGAGACAACATAAAATATACATTCATCCAGCAGTTTGACTCCTTCAAAAAGGATCCAAAGGAAACCTTGAGACAGGCTTACGATCGCTTCAGTGAGGTAATTAATAGCTGCTTTTCTCTTGGTAAAACCTATGACAAAAAGGAAATGAATATGAGATTTCTAGGCTCTCTAGGTAGTCTGTGGCATGTTAAGACCACTGCCATGAAAGAATCCAAAAACTTAAACGAAATGAATCTCCGTAGTCTTTACGCAAGTTTGAAGGTTTATGAGCTCGAAGTAAATCAAGCTCTAGAGCAGGACAAACAGTTTAGAACTGTGTCCTTGCCAGCCATGGTTCAAGAAGAAACCACTGTTGAAAACAAACCTTCCACTACCTCCAGTGAAAACGATTTTCTTTCAGACGAACAATTTGCTATGTTTGTAAAACGTTTTCAAAAGTTTGCAAAGTATGGAAGGAAGGACACACACCAGCAGTTTTTTAGAAAGACTCGTGAAAGCTCATCTAAAGAAGATCTTGTGTGTTACAATTGTAGAAAACCTGGTCACTTCGCCTCCAAATGTCCAAAGCCAAAATTTGAAGCATACCGAAAGCCTGCTTATAAGAAATTTCAAAAACATAAAGGTATGCTAGCGGAAGACATAGAAGAAAAACAGGTTGCTACATGGTTTGAGACTGATTCAGAAGAGGAAGAGGATGATTGTGAGCAAGCTAACATATGCTTAATAGCTCATGATTTAGGTCCCACCTATGACTCTGAACATGAAGTCGAAATCTCACCTAGTCCTTCCGACAAAAGTGAGATCAACTGTGAGAACTTCAGTAAGGAAGAACTTCTTAAAGATAATCAAGAAATGCTTGAAGAGTTCAATTCCTTCAGAGTAGCCTATGTAAAACTCGCCAAGAACTGTGTGAGAAGCTTCTTCTTTGAAAAATCTCTCGCCGGCTTGAGATTCAAACTCTCAATAGCTGTCAACAAGAGAGTATCAAGCTTAAAGGAGAAAACAAATTCCTTTGTGACAAAATCGAATGTCTCATTGAGCACATCAAAGGACTTGACCTGGAGAAAATTGCCTTGCAAAAGACAATTGACTCTTGGAACAGCTCAAAGGACACCTTTGAAGAAATCCTTTCAAGCCAAAAGTCATGTAAAGATAAATCTGACTTAGGATATTGTGATGAGCCCAGTATGACATTCTCATCTGTCACAGAGAAAAGTAAAACCTCCGAGACTGCTTATGATATTACCTTCTCTAAACAGAAGTTCGGAAACAAGGGCAAACAAGGACTTGGGTATACAAGTATACCGTATGTTTATCCCAAGGCTCAAAAAGGGAAAGCCAAGATAACTGCTTCTAATGAGAAGCTTGAGAAAGGAACAGTAGAGAAACCGAAGTCTACCGACATCAACTCTGCCAAGGAAAAGTCTGCTGGCAGTAGACCTACAAAATCTCTATCGGTGCCTATCAAGTTTTTCTATGAAACAGGCAAGGCTCCTGAACCTGTTGAAAGTAAACTTAAAGGTATTCTACCGAATCCTCCTAAAAGGATTATCAACAGATCAGCCAAGGCTAAGTCTGGTGGTAACCTACCTAGGAAGATTCAAAAGAAACCAATTAAGTCTACTGTCAACAAGCTAGCTGAACAAAGGACTGCTGTTAAAATCAAGGATAATCACAAGCACTCTTCAGCTAAGGCCAATGACAGGTCTCTATGGAACTTCCATTTATGTCATTCTTGCAAATGCCTAGGTCATCTGGCCCCATAATGCCTGCTAAGGTTCACTCCAAAATCTGAGAGACCAAGTTCTCTCAAGGTTAGGCAGGTATGGGTTCCAAAAGGTTGCTAATCCTTAGGACCCAAAAGAAAATAAAGGGGACCTTGTTTCTTTAATATTTTTCAGGTATGCTTCATGGCTATAGATTCAGAAGAAAAGGACATCTGGTACCTTGATAGTGGCTGCTCAAGACACATGACAGGGAACAGAAGTCTTCTCTCAGATATAGCTGAAGCCAAAGGTCCCACAGTTATTTTCGGCGACAATGCAAGAGGGAAAACAATTGGGTATGGCTCAATCACTAGAGGAAGTCTCTCCATTAACAAAGTTTCCCTAGTGAACGGCTTAAAACACAATCTTCTGAGCATATCCCAGTTCTGCGACAAAGGACTCATCTGCCAATTCTCCTCCGACCAGTGTCTCATCAAAGATCGTGAATCCTGCTCAACAATACTGACTGGCAATAGACAAGGAAACGTCTATGTGGTGGACTTAAATCTTCTAGGGAGATTCTCCAACCTTTGCCTTGTCGCTAACAACGTTCGTGACAACAGTTGGCTATGACACAAGCATCTCAGTCACCTCAACTTCAAGCACCTCTCCAAGCTCTCCAAAGATGGGCTTGTCAAAGGTCTACTGACGGTGTCTGCCGACCATGACAGAAGTTGCAAAGCTTTCCAATTAGGGAAACTTTCCAAGTCTTCCTTCAAAAGAAAGTCTGTCATGTCAACAAACAGACCTCTTCAACTTCTGCATATGGATCTCTTTGGACCAATCACTACAGTCAGTATCTCAGGAGACAAGTACACACTTGTAGTAGTCGACGACTACTCGAGGTTCACCTGGATTCAAACAATGTCTTCTAAAGATGAGACATATGATCTTGTCACCGCTCTTTTCAGAAGACTTCAAACCCAAAAGCTTGAAGATATTAGTGACATCAGATCAGACAATGGCACCGAATTCAAGAACAAAGGTGTCGAAAGATATTATGATGACCACGGGATCGGCCACAACTTCTCTGCTGCCGAAACTCCTCAACAAAACGGTGTAGCTGAACGGAAGAACAGAACACTCGATTGAAGCAAGAAGAACTATGCTTTGCGAAGCAATACTTCCAAAGTACTTAAGGCGTAAGCCGTCAACTCGCATGTTTTACCTGCAGATCCCCCGGTAAACAAGTTTCATAACAAAACTCCATATGAAATATGGAGAGGAAGAGCCCCAAACATAGGATTTTTCAAAATCTTTGGTTGTAAATGTTTTATTCTTTACAATGGAAAATAATATAGAGGAAAATTTGATGCAAAATCAGACGAAGGAATTTTTCTGGGCTATTCCAAACACTCAAAAGCATTTCACATTTTCAACAAAACTTCTTTAAAATTTTTAGAATATGTGCATGTTACTTTTGATGAATATGACTTGTTAGAGCCTCGAAAGGCTCCGAATGTTGCTAATGATTCTGATGATAATGAGCTAGGTACAAATACAACATCTACTTCTAGTACTCCACCTCGATTATGCAACCGCACTTTCCAGCTTCGCTACCCCGCACCTGCAGGACTTCAACTCTGCTGGTGCCAACTCCAACTCTTCTATTGACCCTGAACCTATCTCTTCTATTTTACCCCAAACACCTTTGCAGATCACTCACCCTTCTTGTTCACCAGATAATGAAGGTCTTGGAGATCCTATCTCTTCTGAACCTGATTTTGGTGAATCTCCTTCTCAAACGACTCCATAATCGTTAAGGGAAGAACCCACAAGAAGTGATCTTCCTCCAACTATTATTGAAACAAAAGATCATCCCATTTCTCAAATCATTGGTGATCTCAACTCAGGAGTTCGTACGAGGAATAGAGTTCGAAATGAGACTATGTTTGCATTCGCATTCGTATCTGAAATCGAGCCAAAGAAGATTGATGAAGCTATCGAAGACCATTACTGGATTGAAGCTATGCAAGAAGAGCTGAACCAGTTTGAAAGATGCAAAGTGTGGAGCTTAGTTCAAAGACCGACTGACCATCCAGTTATCGGCACCAAATGGGTATACAGGAACAAGAGAGATGAAGATGGGAACGTCACCAGAAACAAAGCTAGATTGGTTGCTCAAGGCTACCGACAGGAAGAAGGAATTGACTTCGATGAAACATTTGCTCACTGTTGCTAGATTAGAAGCAATCGACTCTTTCTAGCCTATGCTTCGCTCGTTCATGGACTTCAAAGTTTATCGATGGATGTGAAGAGTGCCTTTCTCAATGGTGATCTTCAAGAAGCGGTATACGTTGAACAACCTCCGTGTTTTGTCATTCAAGACAAAGGGATCATGTCTACCGACTCAAGAAAGCACTCTATGGCCTAAAACAAGCTCCCAGAGCTTGGTATGAAACTCTATCCAAATTATTAATTGAACAAGGATTCGTGAGAGGAAGAATAGACACAACTCTGTTTATCCTCAAACACAAAGGTCATTCTCTTCTGGTACAAATCTATGTGGACGACATCATCTTTGGATCAACAAACCAAAGCCTGTGCAAGAGATTCGAGAAGCTGATGCAAAGCAAGTTCGAGATGAGTATGATGGGAGAACTCACCTACTTTCTAGGACTGCAGATTCAACAGACTTCCGACGGAATCTTCATCAGCCAAACCAAATATGCAAAAGAACTTATCAAGAAATTTGGTCTTGATTCAGCAAAAGGATTTGAGACTCCAATGTCTACCGATTGCCATCTTGATAAAGATGAAAAGGGAAAGCAAGAGAACTTGACCAAGTACCGAGGAATCATAGGTTCACTTCTTTACCTTACTGCCAGTAGACCTGATATTATGTTTGCTGTTTGTGTTTGTGCTAGATTTCAGACAGATCCAAAGGAATCACATTTGTTCGCTGCCAAACGTATCATCAGATATGTCTCAACAACTACAAATCTAGGTATCTGGTATTCCAAACGCAACAACTTCGATCTAGTTGGATACTCAGATGTAGATTATGCAGCCTGCAAAGTGAGCAGAAGAAGCACCAGTGGAACTTGTCAATTTCTTGGAGACAGACTTGTTTCATGGTCATGCAAGAAGCAAGGATCGGTTGCAAACTCCACCACAGAGGCAGAATATATTGCTGCCAGCAGTTGTTGCTCTCAGCTATTATGGATGAAGCAGTAGCTAGTGGACTACAACATCAAGACTGCAAATTGTCCAATCATGTGTGACAACACTTCAGCAATTTCAGTCTCCAAAAATCCAGTGATGCACTCGAAGACAAAGCACATTGATATCCGTTATCACTTCCTCAAAGATCATGTGGAGAAAGGTAACATCAGTCTGGAATACGTTCCAACTAAACATCAATTGGCTGACATCCTCACTAAACCTCTGGATGCAACCAGGTTTGCATATTTAAGGAGAAATCTTGGTATGATTGACCCTGCCGCTTAAACTCAATTTCTTAAGTTTTTCTTTCATACCGGTAGACTTCATTTAACTTCTATCGGAAGACTTAAAGGTTAGTATCTCAACTTAGTCTATTTTAGCGACAAAGGTTTCTAAATGAAAAAGGGGTCAAGGGTAAAATCTTTTAAAGTTCCAGCTTATGCGCTAAGATTTTTTTCTTTAAATAGAACCTGAACCGCCCTTTCCAAAAACTTTACGAAAACCCTTTTGTCCAATATTTCTCTCTCTACTCAAACCCTCTCTCTCTCTTTCTCTGCAACTGCTCCCTCAATTTCCAAATAATTCTTGTTTCTTCTTCTCTACAGCAACGATGGTATGCTCTTCTTTACTCTATGTCTTGCTATTCATTAATCTTTGTTTAGTATTTGATCCTTTAAAGCTATCTGTTAAGGAATCCGAAAGGACACTTTAGCGTATCTAACAGTAACCGCCATTGTTGTTCTTCAAAACCTAGAAACTAACAGTCTTCTATGCGCTTTGAGTGCTCATTTCTTTTAGAAATCATCTGTTAATGTTTCTCTAGTTCTTTTAACCAAAAACATTCAAGGGTTTCAAGGTTTTTCATCAAAGATTTCAATTAAATTCAGAAAATTGAAATCTTTGCTTGTTTATTCTGATAGGTAAAAAGCCCTAACTTCTGAATGCGTTCTTTCAGGTAAAATCTTCTACAAAATCCAAAAGTGATAGTAGGAAGGAGTTTGACCCAGAGAAAGTAATCCCTCCTAGTCTGGACATCAACCTACCAGGGTACCCTCCATTTCCCGCTTCTCACGACGTCGTAGTGTCTCTCGACCCAAAAATGTATATACCCGGCATGTACATAGACCTCAAATCTATTTGCACATTTACCGTTGGAGTCAAAGCCTGCGAAGACATGAACGCTTCGGGGATTCTACCACTCTTCTGCCTTAACGACGAAGACTACAACATCCTTTTGGCTAAAGAATTCTACCAACGAATGGTAGTCAAAAATCAAATTGCTCTGTGAGGTTGGATTCGTGGTCGACCAGTCTCCATTACTGCCAAAACAATTTCCACAATTATTGGAGTACATTTCGGTGGTGCATTAGAATCATCAATTGCTGAGGCTAAACATGTCTGGGAAGCAATGAGGGGAGTTAATACTCCAAGGAAACCTCAAGGCAAGATGCTGAGGAATCTCTTTCCGATGGACGTCTACTGCTCAAGCCATCTGCTTGACAAGGGACTGCTATTCAAAAGCGGGGCCCACGACATGTTCACTGCCCAGTAGCTGAACCTCACTAGTGCCGTCTTCCTACAGACTCACCTCAACTACGACACTATCGTGTTTAATGAGCTAAAGCAATGCGTTTAGAAAGTGAAGGACAACCCCAATTGCAAACGGCCTTTTGTCAGGATAATCAACGTACTTCTACGAGACACAGAGCTAATCAACTCTTCCGTTAAGGAAGATGAACTTATTAAGGTGTCCAAAGACAAGCAGCTGACGACCACGTTCTTCAACAAATTTGCTGAATATGAGAACAAACGACGGCAGCAAAGAGGACTTCCAAATGTCTCTCTTGAAAAGATCAACAAGCCATTGCCAATAGTCGTTACTCGTTTCGACATGGCTGCCTATGAAGCTGGTAGCAAGAGCTATAAAAAGGCGTCTGACAAGTTCAATGCTCAACTTGCTCAAGACCTTCACCAACGAGCAAAGGACATGGTGCGCCGAGTCGATCAAAACAAAACTAGCGCCAAAACAAAACTAGGCTAAGAAGGCCAAGAAGGCTTGAAAAAGCGTCAAGCCAAATGGATATGGCAAGAACTGAAGGCAGGCAGACATGGCAAGTCCGCTGGCCAATCTTCTGCTGCTGCCGGTAAGCCTTCATCTCCTTAACCATCCATCCCAGAACCACCAACCTCCTCTCCCCAGCCTTCTCCTAAATTCAAACGCCAACCCTCTTCTGACCAACCCTCACCTTCACCAAAACCAAAACGTAGGCGACTACGTAAGACTTTTGAAACCCAGCCACCAGCAGACACTCCAACTTCTGCCAATGATGCAGCTGAGTCCCCTATTCAGTTGCTAAGGCAGAAAAAGAAGTCTGCTAACCAACCCTCTACCACCCAACCCTCTACCGCTACCCAACCCTCTACCGCCACCCAACCCTCTACCGACAACCAAAACCAACACATTCCTACTGAGTCATCCACTCAGAGGACTTCAGCCCCTCCGGAGGAGCCTATCCCTCAGGAGGAGCCACAAGGACCGGAGGAGCTTACCAGAACACCTCCTCCCTCACCTTTAAACTATTCTCCTAACCCACCTACCCCTTCTTCACCCCATCGAAACCAAACCAGCCCATTTACACAAACTAAACCAACCCAAGACTCTCCTAGAAAACCATTAGACTATGCTGCTTCCAAGTTTCTCTTTGAACTTTCATCGGTAGCAGATCTATTTCCCTAACCTTCAACCCAACCTACCCTACTTAAACCCAAATCCCTTTTCTACCCTGCACCATCTTTTTGGTTCTCTACCGACCCCCTACCCGAATCTTTAATTGTTAGTGACAATTCCAACACTGACATTGAGTTAGATTCTCCACCAACCCCTCCTCCCTCCCCACCTAAATCCAACTCCTCATCAACCCATACTTTCCCCTCCCGAGACTCCACCTCTACCGAATCTCACACCCCTCGACCCCAACAGCCCTTTCGACCCATAACCTCTGCCGACGCCACCTCTTCCGCCGGTAGCGAGCATATCCATATTGGCCTGGACCCTTCTCCCTCTCAACTGGCCAACGCTGAAATTTTGTCTCGCCTGGACGCCATATACGACAGACTGGGAGAACTGACCAGCATCTCCACAGCTGCCGCTGAGCTTGCCACTGCCACGTCCAAGGCAAATGATAGAAATGCTGCTCTTCTGCGTCAATTTCAAGATGACGTTTGGACACGATTTGGATAGATGAGGCACGAGTTTACGGATGTCAAGATTAACGTCGAAACTCAACGCTCTGAATGTGCCCGCCTCTGCTCATCTCTCTTCTACGAATTGTTCCACGCCATCACTCTCCATCTCGACCACAACCGCCCGCCTGTTCTCGAGCTCAACAACCTTGCTCGCGACTCCGCTCACGATGTTATGAATGCTCGAAGAGATCGCGATCTGGCCATCACAGAGGAGAAGCGAATGAGGTCTATCAACCAGATGCTAATGGACGAGAACAACCGTCTACGTGAAGAACTGGACTACCGTTCTCGCTCCACCAGACCTCCTACTTCTGCCGATGATGAATACGTCAGAAGAGCTGAAGAACTTGAACGGCAGAGAAAAGAGAAGGAGCAGTAGACAAAGGCAAAGGGAAAAGACCTTGGTAATTATGTATCTTTTTCGTCCCTTAACCTTTGTATCTATCTAAATTTTTGAAAACTCTGTAATATTAAACTTCTCGTTTTGATACAGAAGATTAATTGACTTTCAAAAATTTTCAATTGTTTAAATTCTTGTTATTTCAACTCATACCTGCTTAGAATTTAAACACTCAGTTTAAATTCATATTTGAACTGTTTACTACTAATCTGTGTGCTGCTCCTTTAATCTCTTCTGCTTGTAAGCACCTAGATTAGATTTTACACTTGAGGTGCTCTTCTGTTTGATAGAGGCATGTCTACCATTATAAATCTAAGAACTCTTGACATGCTATTATCTATCACATAGTTGTTTATAGCCCTCATTTGTAAGTAATGATGACCAGATATAAATAGGAGGAGATTGTTGTTTCTCATTTGTATCTAGATTTGTATATGTTCATACATTACATTAGTTTTATACATTAGTGGCTAATTGGGCTGCGTATCAATTAGCGTGGCAACTGTGTATAGAACTTTGCCATAGACTAGTTTGTTTTATAGGATTCACAGGTTCATCGGAAGACTTCAATTGTGCTTCACCGGAAGACCTTCAACAGCACCCAACGGCAGACCTTGTCTGCACATGGTCAAGCATGACATGTCCAGTCAAACAAATCTTGAGTGAATTAATTGAATTCATCCTTTATCAGTTTGAATTTAAATTAAGACATTCCCTGGCTTCTCAGACACGCCTAAACAACTTTCCGAAAAGCAGGAAGACTTTTGCAGTCTGAACATTGACAGAGCAGGTGAACAGACTGTCTCTTATAGTCTGTACCAACTCTTGCAGGTCTGACTTTCTGATTGCTCTCCTACCAGCCTCTGCACCAACTCCCTGCTTAATATCAGAGAAGACGAAACCCTCAAGACAGCTCCATGCATTTAATGCATTCAACCTAATAGAGCTGTTACACTTCGTCTTCCCCAACGGATCTCCAGAATGCTCCAGCTATAAATACCGCCATTAAAGACTGAAGAACCGTGGTGCTTCGACTACACTTGAAAAATTGCTCTGAAAATCTTCAACAACTCTAAGTCTTATTCTCAGTGCATTCAAGGAGATCTTAAACTGATCAAGAAGTCCTCGACATCAACAAGAAGATCAGCATCAACTTTTATCTTTCAGCTTCTTGTTGTTATCCCTTAAACTATTCTTCTGCACGAATTAAATATCTTGTTTACCCAGATATTTAATTCCCAAACCCCTAAACACAAGTCAATATTTTTGTACACGATCCATTAGGTATATTCCTTGTAATAGAACTAGTGGAAAACATAGTGCACATTTTAAATCCAAGGTTGACTGCCTTTGTGGTGGACGTAGCACTCATTATAGTGTGAACCATCTCAAATACTTGTGTTCTTCCCTTACTGTTTGATTACTCTTGAACTGTTTCATATTTCCTCTACTTAACTTCTTAACAGCAGACTTGAGTATTCAGTCAAGTCTACCGGTAGTCCTTAATCGGCAGACTTGAACTGGTTTTCTTGCAAGACTTCCGCTACTTCAATCTTCTCAATAGATTGCAAGTGCTTGTTTAAGAAACTTATACGAAAAGTTTTTAAGTGTCTAATAAGCTATTCAACCCCCCTTCTAGCTTATTATTGTGCCCTTTGGGACTAACAGAAGGGAAGGCCAGTGTTTAGGTAGTGAGGTTGTGAGTAGGCATTCTGAGTTTGAGGGTGTTAAACAGGTTGGTATCTGGAAGAGGGTTTGTGTATGGGGGAACAGCTGAGGTTGATGCTTCATGGGGTCCCATAAGGGAAGGAGTATTGTTTGGGTTTGGCTTCAAGCCTTGTATGAGGGTTGCCATCTGGTCCATTAGGCGATTAGCATGTTCATTTAAATTTTGTTCCATCCATTGCTGCATGGTAGGGGTAGGAGCATAACCCGGAGCCCCTGTGTTTGTATCTATGGGAGTCTGTTCATTTTCAGATGCCATTCTAATCAAATATGTCTATGCTGAACTGACCTCTTATTCAAACCCAAATCTAAACTGTCTATACTTTCTTCTACATTCAAACCCAAATCTGTACTGTCTGAACTAACTTCAGTATTTGACCCTTACTCTCTTATCAAACGACCAGAATTGTCTCTTCCCTTCCAGGTACGTGCCAAGTTTCTAGGAAAAAGGGTTGAAAAAGGTATGACTCAAAGTCTTGGGGTTGAAAGGCACAGTGTGCATTTTTATTAAATGGACAAATTTTTTAGTTTGTCTTAGAGTTGGTCGGACAAGCAGAGCTTTGTTTTGACTCTCTTTATTAGGTCCTGGAATAGTGGATTCCTTCTCCAGAGTATAAGACCTTCGTATTCTACCTGCCTTTCGACTTTCCAAGATCGGAAAAATCATGAGTGAAAGGCCTATACTCTTTCGGGGATCCACCATCCGAATCGTTCTAATGAGATACCGTTAAATTTATTGATCGGAATATTCCTATGTGAGTGAGCGTGTGTGAGTCAGCTAGGAAAGTTGGAAACTTTTTATAGTTATATAAAGCAGTAAAAATGTCTGTCCTTTTCTTTTGTTTGGATTGTCTCGGTTGATTAGTTTGAATCCAATGAGGGACGGAGCGATCACGTGCGACGGCCATTCTAGCAATTACAAGAAAGAAAAGTAGGGAAACTATCAATTCCTACTTATTACATGTTTGTCCCAATCACCGAAATAAAATTAACAGAATAAAATAATATTTACATGTGGGGCATTTCTCCAACAGAAATGTAAATTACAAATGTTGGTTGCGAACGCAAACAATAATTATCAGAGAGCATGTACATTGTATTGTATTGACAAAGGAATTAATATTTTTAATAACACACACACACACATGCATATATACATATATATATATATATATATATATATATATATATATATATATATAATAATCTAGACTATATGCAAAAGCATGTCAAGTGTGTAAAAATAAATTTATCAATCCAAAAAATAATTGAGTCTAGCCCTCATTTTTTAAAAACAATATCCCTAGTAGAGTCGCCACTGTGATAACCCTGTTTCACGACCCCCCGTGCATGAGAAGCGAGTAGCTTTGGTCTCGTCGTGGACTCTAAATGTGTATGTACAGAGTCGCCACCTCAATTTTAAGGTTAAACAGAGAAAAACCAAGTGTACCAGAAAAGAAAATATGTAGGTGTAGACACCCCAATTTCGTACCCCTGCTATGTGACTCTGATATATGATATCAAGAACTGTTCAAACTTAACAAATGTCAAGTTACAGGAGTTAAAAATGCGAAAGGCAAAGCAAGATGCGCAAAACAGTAAATTGCGAGGGGTGAAAGTGTCAAAAATCAAACCTGAATAGTGGGCTTGGCGCGGCCAATAGGCTGCATGGGCGCCACGCCAAAGGAAGCATAATGCCGCGCTAGACGATGAACAGTGGCTCTTTCACTTAACGCATTGTGCACTCGGCGAAGCTCGGTGTACAATCGAAGGCAGCGGCTGAAGGAAATTCAAGAATTCCCGATGACTCCTCACTTCCACCTATAAATAAGAGGTGCTGGGTCCTCATTCCAGTGTTCAGAATGATCGCAACGAAGCGCTAAGAAATTCTCTCTGCGTCTCAACGAAGCGAATAGTTACGAGAGGTGTGAGATAGGTGAGTGAAGCCCACTAAAAGTCTCCAAACCCCATCCAAACTCCACCAAACCTTAAATCCACCGGTTATAAGTGATCCCTAGCCTAGTAGTTAGGTATCCACCTCACTCCCCCAGCCCAAACATCCCAAAGTAAGCCGTTACTCTGCCCGAGTAATGAGCTGAAAAACACAAAAACTAAGCCGTTATTCCGCCCAACCAAAAAGGCCAAAACCTACCAAAATAAGCTGTCACTCTGCCCGAGTAGACAAGCCAAAAGTCACCAGAATAAGCAGTCACTCTGCCCAAATCAAAACAACAACCGCACAACAAACAACAAAAAAGACTCCCTCTCCCTGAAGGACAGAGCGAGCACACTACCGCTCTAAAAGGTAAAAGCCTTTAAGGACATTTATTTTATTTTATTTACTTGTCAGTTCATTTATTTATTATTTAAAGTTGTTATTTAAATCCGGCACAATGTAGTCAATATAAGCCGTTGTGCTGCCCGGATTAGAATATGAAATATTATGTAAAAGAGCCGTTATAATGACCAAATATTCTTAAATACATTTGTAAATATTGTAAGGAAATAGCTGCAAGTCCGTAAATAACGTAGCCACAGATGTATTTGTTTTAATTTTCTGTCTTTTAATGCTTTATTTATTTGCTAAATAAATATAACAATAAGCATACTTCAGCCAAAAACCACTTTTGAGACCGAAAGGGCGAGTTGGGTGCCTAGCACCTTCCCAACTCGTAACTTAGCCTCCGAACCCGTTTCTTTTTCTCTGGTTTATTTTTCTTTCTTTTTGGTTTTGCTTTATTTCTGCCTTAAAATAAAGATGGCGACTCTAAAACTTTTTGGATCCAGTGGGGCCTCATAACACTCCTTCTTTGCACTTTTCCGTTTTCCCCTAAAAAAGAGAAAATAGGAATGGAAGGGTGATGTATTCCCATATCCTGATATCCCCCAAACAAGGGATAACTTGATGCAGGAAACCCAAACAAGGGATAACTTGATGCAGGAAACCCAAAGCTCCCATAGTGATCTGAAACGGGCCATAAGGCTATTTTTAATAAAATCCATAAGTGGGGGCGTCGCAATATCCTTTTTTGCACCTTTTCGTTTTCCCCTAAAAAAAGGAAAATGGGAATGAAAGGGTAATGCATTCCCATATCCTGATATCCCCTAAAAAAAGGATAACTTGATGCAGGAAATCATAAGTTCCCATATTGGGTTAAAAAATCCACTAAAGGCAACCGAGGCGCATTCCAACGCGCTAACATAGACAGCACTCCTCTCGCACTTTTGATTTCGTCTTCCCCTAAACAAGGGAGGGTTGAACGAGAGCAGTGGTGTCCTGCATCCGCACGTACGCGCACCCCTATCCAAGGAAGCGCGGGGCGCGGGCGCACCGGTCCTGGGAACGCACAGTAGGTCCGTGTGAGTGCCCCGTTTTTTGACCTCTTCCCCCGCGACTGAGAAGCAGGTGGTTTCAAAAACCTTTCAAGTGCGTATAATACGTCCAGCCTCAATTGTGGACTCAAAATATGAATAACAGAGTCGTCATCTTTATTTTAAGGACAAATAAAGAAAAACCAAAAGTAACCAGATTTGTAAAAAGGTTTCGGAGGCTAAGTTACAAGTTGGGAAGGGGTTAAGCACCCAACTCGCCCTTTCGGTCTCAAAATAGGTTTTTTTTTGGCTAAATATGCTCTTTTATAAAATTAGCAAATAATAGCTTCATTTTAGAGTTGCAAATATATTTTTATAAAAATTTCGCCATAATAACGGCTTATTTTAGTACTATTTATTATAGAAATTCGGCAGCACAACTGCTTATTTCGTGATATATTACTATTTTAAATAGCACTTTCTTAAGGTAAAAAGTAAATAAACTTTAAAGCACCTACCTCTTGAAGCGTGGGGGTTTTATCACGTACCAAACCTCTTGAAGCGTGGGGGTTTTATCACGTACCAAACCTCTTTCTGGTAGTCTGTAGGGTGTGCTCGCTCTGTCCTTCAGGGAGAGGGAGTCTTTTTTCTTTTACTGGATTTCGGGCAGCGTGACTGCTCCATTTTGTTGTTTTTGCCTCGGGATCCGTGTGAGAACCCAAACTCATTTCATGTTTGTCATCATTATAACATGTTTATAGTAGGTCTTGACATGTTAGAGACTTCATTTTATTCTTATCTTGCTTGCATTGTGTTGGCTAAGATCATAGTAGAATGATTGCCTTCCATGCGTTGCATGCCTTGTTGTTAATGCTTTGAGTGTTCGTCTTAGCGTGTTAGCACCTAACTAAGTCTCATTGGAGTCTTGGTACCTTGCATATGTGACTTATAATGTTCAACTTGATCATAGTATGCTTGGTTGAAAGTTTAGAAGATTTGTTGCTTCGTTTGTGCTTTAGGGTTTTCCATCGTTGCTCGTATTGTTTGTACTTTCAACTTGCGAGAAGTTCATTTAAGTTCTAGACCAAGTGTACTAGTATTTCTCATGCTTGCACAACCAATGTTCATAGATTTGTTGCATTTGGAAATAAGATGACCAACATATCACTTCACAGATTCAGTCCTGTTTTTGGGCGAACTTCGGGAAAATTCTGGTACCAATATACTAAAGCGAATTTTCTAAATATTTACTATGTTTTACCTTCATATGTTAGGTTACTCCCTGTAAAATTTGGTAATTTTACAAGGTGTCTAAGTACCTCATTTAGGTCTTGACATACGGCTGTGCCAGAATTCTATTTTCAGGAAATCAGCTTCTGTACTTGATTTTATTGTAACTTTATTTTGATGAATATAAGTCCAAATTGAGTAATTTAAAATTCTAAAATATATTTTAATGAGTCTACTTTCATAAAAATAAAAAATCACCTCATTTGGAGTTGTGAGCTATTTATGGTCGATTTTACAAGATTGACTGTCCAGTAACAACAATCTGGGAATTGGTCAGAAATTCACACTTACAGGATTTTGGCTTGTTTTGGTTGATGACCACAAAGCCCTTGGCCTTTGGACGTCTTTAGTGACTTGAGCCTCCTTTGTTGACCCTAGTCCAACCTCTTTAAACCCTTGGATGAACCCTTATCAATGGCTAGCAAGCCATAGCCAATAGGAAGCAAGATAACCCCCTTCACATGGATTAAGGTTTGTTTGGAAGGTATAAAAGCAATTTTCAGCCATTTCAGCCATTTGTGACCACCAACAACCAGATTTTCAGAGAGTGAACCTCCATTTTCGTCCATAGCAAGAACACCAACTTGAGGGACCATTTGCCGGAGTTCCGGTGATCCGATCGGCGATCCGAGACCGCCAAATCGAAGGCCTTGCACTCCTCTACAACAATCTTTGGTTTAATCCTCCTTTCATCCATTAATCATAGGCTTAAGGTGAGTTGACAATTTCCAGAATTTCCATGTTCAATATTATAACATGACCCCTTCATTAATGTTGTTCTAATCATGCTTAGGAACACTTTTTGTGAAGAAGAATCCTTCAATTTAACCTATGAAATGTGTGTAGGATTTTAAGATTTCTTTATGAAGTTGTGATTTTGACTTTGTGCAAAGCATGAATGTTGTTTATAATGTGCCTAGGAACAACTCTTGTGAAAGAATATGTTTCAATTGTAGGTTTAACAAAATCACCGATTCTAGGGTTTGAAACTCGGGAATATGTTTATGGCTAGGTTAAGGTCATGAACAGCTTAGTTATTAAGTTCTAAATGAACAGAGAACATAGAAGTGGGCAATGTGATGCATATAGTATCAATTCTCTACTTGGTTGAATTGTAGAAATGACTCATCGGAGTTGAGATGAGGGAGTTATTGAACAATACCGACTCCACATTCAATCCCTACAACGTTTGTAGTTCGTTAGACTAATGTATTAGCTTACGTGACTTTGGGATGAATTGAAGGGCAAGTTTGATATGTGTGCTTAGAAGACTCAATCGAGTTCTTATGTGGTTTATATGATTGTGTGAAGCAAATGCATAATTGAGAGCATGTTGTAGAATGATATATCTATTTGACATGTTGAATTCGCTCTTGTCGAATTCCTATTTGATTCCTTAATGAGTAAACACCTACTTGTTGAATAAGTTCGCTCTTGTCGAACTTGTTCCTTATTTGAGATTATATGACGAGTAAACATCTACTTGGCATTGCATTAGTCCAGCTGGCATATTTGGTTGAGTCGATGGTGTGACAATGCATCGCCGTCACGAGTTATGGGACTCGTGATAGTGATGGGTTGTTATACCGGGTTTTTATCACACACCCCTCCACTGTTGGCCACAGTAGGGAAGTAGCCCCTTTGCTGTAACCAACAGAGCACATTGACAAGTCTCTTTACCAAGTAGAGAGCTTGGTACCCGAGTAGAGAGCTCGGTAGTTTGATACACTCATCACGGGTATCATTGGCACGAAATGTTAACGCTGTGTATTACAGATGCTACGTAGCGGCACCGGTTCCATAACATATCCTCTTTATGTGTGATTTACTTTATAGCACTTATGTGAAACAATGTGCTACCATGGATATGTGAATTAAGTGTTTATATAAATGAATGCTTTGATTGACTTGATATTAATGATGATATCTTGCTATGTATGTTGCATGATGCCATGACATGCATAATTGTTAACTCACAAAGTCTTTATGACTTACCCCCTCCTTTTTACTGCTTTAGATCCGAGCCATCCAGGTACTTCTCGTTGAGGCATTGCAGGGTTCGTGCTTGTCCGAGATCACTCGAGACAAGGTTGGTGTTTATAGATGTCCTTCTTTTGATCTCTTTTGTAAGGACATTGGGATAAGCAAGTCATTTAGACTTCGCTTTGGGAACTTGGTTTTATTGTATTTATGTCTATACTTGTAGTAACATGTATCCTATTTTGAGTGTCGGCGCATGTACGCTGAGCCTTGTATAGATGTAGTTGGTTCACATGCTTTAAGTCTTCCGCTGGGCTTCACTTTAGCTCTTATTTACTTATGTTGTTTCTCAGGCATGTTGTAGCCGTCGAGGTATATTTGCATGAACTATTTAGTGTTGGGTTCCGGTTGTAAAGTCACCGATGAATTGATATACTTGTCTTTAATTGCTATATCAGGTTTAAAAAGTTTTAAATTATTCCGGCCTTTTGGTGTCCAGTCGTGCTTCATCTACAATGTTGCGTCACGTCGTTTTCTCTAATTGAGTCCTTGCATGAATTGTTGTCCTATTTGGACGGCTTGACTCGTGATTCCTCCTCGGGGTCCGGGTCGGGTCGTCACAATCCGGGCGGTACAACTGCTTGCTTTTGCTGGTTTTGCTTGCTTCCTTGCTCCTAAAATCGGGCAGAGCAACTGTTTGTTTCGACTTGATTAGACGTTTGGATTCGGGCAGGGAAACTGCTCTTTTTGGCTCTTTTGAACCAGTAAAATAGGGAGGAAACATAGTTAGGTAGCTAGGGTTCACTTTGGCCGGAGAGTTTTAGTGTTTAGGGAGAGATTTGGCAACTCGGCAGAGCTTCGGGGGTAGAGGGGAAATAACCTCGGCGTTCTCTCGGGAGAACTTTCACTAACTGCGCGGTGAAATTTTTCTCACTGTGTGAACTATGTGAACTCTGAGTGTCAGATGCCTTTATTTATAGGCAGAAATTCTACCTTTCTTCGTTGCTAAGTTTGATCTGTCGTGTTTCGATAGCTTGTATCGCGCGCTGAAAGAGTTGCACCAAAAGCCAAAAGCTATATTGATTGGAGGTCTGTGGGCGCTGCCATAGAAGATGTGGGTGTTGCGCCCAACTCTTCTCCCTTTTCTGATTTTGGCACTTTGGCCCCTACAGTTCACTATTTTATGCATTCTTCTTTTCTTTTATGTTTTAAACCGTATAACTTGACATTCGTTAGTCCTTTTAACAGGTTTTGATATTTTATGGTATGTCATATAACAAGGGTATGAAATTGGGGTGTCTACAGAGCCCCTCAAAGATGGAGTTTACGGGTAAACCGAAACTTACCGAGTAAACGAACATCGTTGATAAGAAATAGACTCCCAAATTTCGTGGCAATTATAATGGGGAGGAATGCAGTATACATCAATTTATCAGTTTAGGATGTAGCAGTTAATGTCATACCCTTAACACTTTATATGGACTGATGGGATAGAGCAGATATGATGTGAATGAAATGCTCTGATGGTCGTGCCTACTGAGTAGGCTGCCTACGTATCCTTTTTCAAGAATTAGACCAAACGTAGTTCGGCGCAAGCCGACAAGCAACAACAAGCTCTGGGTGCGATAGATGGAATTTGATCCTTTCCATGACCCGGGGTTTGCATCCATTGTGGAGAGGATCCAACACATATTCAGGTGGGACCGATCATTTCTAAGACCCGGGGTTTGCAACCGTTGTGGAGAGGATCCAACACAAATTATAGATGAAACTGATTGTTTCCAAGACCTGGGGTTTGCACCTGTTGTGGAAAGGATCCAATGCATATTATAGATGAAACCGGTCGTTTCCAAGACCTAGTGTTTGCACCCGTTGTTGAAAAGATCCAACACAGATTATAGATGAAACCGATCATTTCCAAGACCCGAGGTTTACACCTGTTGTGGAAAGGATCCAACGCAGATTATAGATGAAACCAATCATTTCCAAGACCCGGGTTTACACCCATTGTGGAAAGGATCCGACAGAGATTCAGATGGGACAGATGGTTTCCAGGACCCGGGGTTTGCACCCGTTGTGGAAAGGATCCAACAGATAACAGAGCATGGCATGAAACCGATCATTTCTAAGACCCAAGGTTTGCACCCGTTGTGGAAGAGATCCAACAGATAACAGATGAAACCGATCATTTCCAAAACCCAGGGTTTGCACCAGTTGTGGAAGAGATCCAACAGATAACAGATGAAACTGATCATTTCCATGACCCGGGGTTTGCACCCGTTGTGGAAAGGATCCAACAGAGATTCAGATGGGATAGCATGAAACCGATCGTTTCCAAGACCCGGGGTTTGTACCCGTTGTGGAATAGATCCAACAGATATTTAGATGGGATAGCATTAAACCGATCGTTTCCAAGACCCGGGGTTTGCACCCGTTGTGGAAAAGATCCAACAGATATTGAGATGGGTTAGCATGACATAACATAAAATGCATGTGACAGGTAAAGTAAAATGCAGATACTTAACCCTTTTCTTTTTTTCTTTTCGTTGCAGGCATTCCGCTGGGGATATATAGTTTTTTTTTTCTTGGATGCTAGATGGATGGCCGTTAACTTTGTTGGCGGTAGTTACCTTTGTTTAAGTCTTCGTTGGGACTTCAGGGCCATTTTGCGATTTGAGAAAACCTAAGGTTTTAAGTGCTGAGATGAATTATGGAGGGGAGGAAAGGGAAAATTCCCTCCCCTTTTAACTCTTTCGGGAAGACGAGTAGCAGGTAGTAGCAAACAACCCATTTCATTTTTGCTTTCCTCCATTGTTGCAAACTGAAGGATTTCTTCCATTTCTTCACCTTTTTTCAATTTTCTTTCACCAAATTAATTGTTTTAATCACCAGATGGATTCCTCTTCGAGATTCAGGAAGGGAAAGGCTCCAATGGACCTGGAATCAGGTGAAGGACGCCATGAGTTACCTCCTCTAAACCGAAATGTTGTTCGATACTGGTATTCGAACAACGATTGGAGCAACATACACCGAGATCGGCATACCCATGTTGCTCATCTTCCAGATCCGACTGTAAGCCTTCATTTTCTCAAACCCATTTGGTTGAATTTCTTGAATTTCTTGGGTTTCTTGATATTTCGGCACTTTTGGAGTATACTTGTTGCAATTTTGATGCTCATGCATGCATGATTTATGCTAGGATGATGCATTTGGTAATGAAAGTATATGTAAAAATACGAAATTGATGTTATTTAATTTTGCGATGTATACTCATGCAATTGACACTATTTGATTCTGCGATGCATATTTATGCAACTAATATACTTCGACTCTGTGATGCTTGCCTATGCAATTGATATTTATTTTTCTGATGATGCATATTTATGCAACTGATATATATATATATTGATGCATTCTGTTTTAAACAAGATAAAACATGTGATGCGGATAGGTGCACAGAGATAAAAGAAAAGATAATTATTTTTTTCCTCTTCTTCTTTTTTTTCTTTTTTTCTTGTGACAAGACAATAATTTAAAAATCCTGAAAATCTAAGATGCATATATTTTGGGATAAATGCACGTACTGGATGATAAAAGAAAAATATATATGCATATATATTTTTTTCTAAAATGCATAATGAGTATGGTCATGGCATAATTAATGCAATGACATGAAATATGACATGCATGATGAGATGAAAGAAAATGAGAGCTTACCTCTTTTTTTCTTTCTCTTTTTTTTCCTTTTTTTTTTTCTCTTTTTTCTTCTTTTTGCAGATAAACAACACCATTAACCGGGTTCGGGCCAGTTCTGAGAAATTGGCCGCTATTTATAAGTCTCTTCCTCCGCAGGCAGTGATTTTAGTTGAGTAGACAGGGTTGGGCACGTTCTTGCGGGCATTCAACCAATTTTGCAGCTACTTGTCGATTTTCAAGGTTTTGAGAGAGTATTGGTGGGACACCACCCATACCTTTCATTTCAGCTGGGGGGAAACCACTATGGCTCTTTGTGACTTCGCTGCTATCATGGGCATCCCTACCGGCATTGGCAAGAGCTTAGAGTCAGATTTTACCCTGCGACATCAGCATGATATGGTCGAGGACCTATTGGGCTTCGCACCTAATTATAAGAGCGCTGATGAAGTTCTTATCCGCAGTGTGAAGAGATGGCTGGAATACAATGCCAGGCAGGTTGATGATGATGATTACGAGGCTGTCGTTCGTGTGGCCGGGGTATTCCTATTCTTTTTTCCGGGGACGACGATTTTTGCCAATTCGTCCACCACTCTACGGTTGTCTATCTTGGGACGCCTCTGGTATCTGTACCAGGTTTTTGACTTTGACTGGGGGCAGGCATGCTTAGCTGGGCTGTATTCTTCCATGGACCATGCTAGCCGCAATGATTCCCCAAAACTTAATGATTTTTCTCAGGCCTGGGAGGTAACTCTTTTTCTTTTTATTCTACTGGATACTTGCTTGACTTCATACGTCATTCATTGACTGATTTTTTTTTCTTTTCTGCTGCTACTTTTTTTTGAATGATAGGTCTAGGCCTACTTAATCTTCAGCTTTGCTCCTGGCTCACTGAAGAAACATATCCACGAGCCGTCTTTTCTTGCAGGGTTCGTGAATGCGAACAGGGTGGAGGACCGAGATGGCTCCAGGATGCCTGTATCGATGATACGAGAGAGGATTGCGAGCTATCGTATAGACATTATGGATCTCACTCCCTGGACGAGTCTGACTGAGTCATATCTGACTTCCATGGAGATGAGTAGTCAACGTATTCTGATGGTGTCGATCATGGTCGATTCTTTATATATAGGCGAGCGGGTCAACCTACTAAGTATTTTCTTTTTCTAGTGGGCCCAATGACACCACCAGCACCACCCAGCTGGGTGATCGTGTCAGATTTCCTGTCGAACCGGTACCAGTGCCTGGTGAGATACACTGTTTCTCATGACGTTTATCCCGTCATGCCATATGAGGAGTTTTTTAGGACGGTACTCCACCCTGTTCTGACAGCAGCTAGACGTGCATCAGATGTCTCAGATAGACCTAGGCCTTCACATCTGGTTCCTGGCGCTCAAGCTGGTTATTTTGTGTCTGCTGAAGATTTATCCACTTTCTAGTACTCCCACGGGGGAAGACTTGTGGAGGAAACCCTGCATGATGCTGACATTCTGGAGCGGTATCAGATTCCTGAGAGGGCCCGCGCGGTATACACTTTTTTTTCTTTTTTTTTTCTGCTTTCTCAGACTTGCCATATATATTTTTTATTTTCCCAGTGGACGTCTCATCATACTGTAAAGTGGTGAAAAGCTTTTTCGACCTTGCCAAGTTGTATCAGCGGATGATAGACGAGTTTACTTGACGGGGAAATTATGTTGTGAGACGAGCCAGGCATTGGGATAATGATGATGATGATGCCAGCGGGTCGGGCTGTACTCGGGTAAGAGGACGAGAGTATAGGGTCGGCGGGACCAGCCCTCGGGTCATGGGCGGAGGCTTGGAGAGGAGCAGATCATCACGAGTCCAGTAGCTTTTCATATCTGTATATATTTTTTTGATTTTTATTTTTTGACTCTTTTTTTTTTGACATAACTGTTTTTTATATTTTCAATGCAATGCAATGTATTCTACGATGCATAATTTTTCGACTTAATTATTCTAGCGATGCCTAAAGTGAAAGAAAATGTATCATTGCCTAATGTGAAGACACGCTGTACTCATGGGTGATGGATTTGAGGGATACACTTTCGAATTTTATTGGGGTTACCGATGTTCTGCGGGGAAGGAGAAGCAGCCGCCTCCTTCTGTGCTTGATTTTTCTCCAAGGCTGGTGAAGGCTACGCATAGCCTCTACGTATCTCGTGGGAGGACAGGGGTTATTAATTCACAAACAGAGGAGCAGCCGGAGAAAAACCAGGATACCAGGCAGTTTGGGAACCAAAAATTGCGTAGCCTAAGGAAGAAGTGGGCACTGCCCTAGGGGTTTTTGGGCACGGTACCCAGAACCATGTAGGGGTGCCTAGGGCTTTTCCCTATGCTTTCCTGTTTGGTCCTGTTCATGCACTATTTTTGTTTCGACGGTTCTCCTATTTTTGTAGTATAAAAGAGAGGCCGGGGCAGCGTTATTTTCACACTGATCTTCTCTTTCTCATATCTTCTCTAAACAAATAGATCTCGTCTAAGTTGCCTTTTCTTCCTGCTTTTTCTTATCAAGTCAAATATAAATCATGCCCTATCTGAATGGCTGAGCGAATTCACACATCCCTGGACATTGAAATATATGAGGCTTCTCTCAATTACTGGGTTCTTTTATTGTGAGAGGAAGAGAGAGAGTGGTTCGACCACGTGTACAGCTTCCATTGTGTCCTTTCATGGCAGGGGCTCCACATAAACTGGGAGATGCTAAGGGCAGCATCTAGATTCTAGTCGGTTCCTTGTCATCTGTTCAATTTTTCTTTGAACGAGATGTGCCCCACCTTTGAAAATTATGTGCCATGGTGGGTATGCTGACCATTGGACCGATTGCTATCCCGTCTCTGCGAAGGCATCCCTTTATGGTGATAAGGGAACTATTCGGCTCATATCGTGATGAAACTCTGAATTATTATAACGGAGTTAGCTTTGATTTGACCATTCTCCCCACAATTTATTATGACTATAGGGACGAGCCAATATATTCTCAGCGCAGGTTGGCTGCCTTTTTTCTGTGCCTGCTAGGGTGATACTTTCTGGTGGGTCAACACAGAGTTATTGATGTTCGGGTTGTTGACTTGGTGTTGCAAGCTCGGGAACGATGGGTAAATATTATTCCCATCATCTTGGCTAAGACTTTACTTGGCCTAGATGCTTTTGCTACCGACGATGAGACCTTTCCTTCTGGCAGCCCCATTCTGATTCATATGTGGCTGGAGGAACATTTCAATCAGGTCAAGACCCCTGAGCTTGTAGGAGGGATGTATGCGCCTACGGGTTATGGGTCCGGCGGCCATTATCGCAACAATCTGATAACTGAGCGCCACTGGATAGAGCACTTTTAACATATTGGCTCTCTTGACATAGTCTGGGTCGTAAGCCATTGGCGGATCCATAACTTTTTTCAGTTTGCTGAGGCTTATGCTCAAGTTATCCTGGTTGACCTCCGTGAGACCACTTTGTATCTGCCTTACTGGATTCTTCGTCAATTCGGTAGAGAACAAGTCATTCCGGACGAGAACTATCATCTGATGGACATGCTGCGAATCGAGGGAAATGTGGGTCCTCTCATCCAAGATATGTGGGTACTTGTGGCTGCTGAGGAGCATTCTCGCATAATCAGGCACGTGCTGAGGAGGATCCTGTCTAGGCGAGTGACCAGTGGCATAGATGCCCGACTGATGGAGATTGGTGAGGATTTGGAGAGCTCTGGTCTGGTAATTCCTCGAGCTTTGCAGGAGGAATTCCAACGAGTTCACGGTCTTAGAGCCCAGATGGCACGTGCTCCTGATGAGGTGGGACCAAGCAATGTGCCTCCCAGATTGAGTAATGCAGGTCGGCGGAGTAATGCCCGATGGACTGATGAAGCAGGCCCAAGTCATGCTGGCAGACGAAACAATGCCCAACGTGGCGATGGTACTTGTAAGACCCCGAATCTTTAAGTATTTGACTCGATAAAATGGTTTCGTACTTCTTTCTTATCGGGACCTTTGAGGGATCCTAGGTCTTCGTGTACTCACTTGGATACATTTAATATCCTTATTCTCATGTCTATAATGTTTGCATGAGGTCACGACGTTCAAACTATAGTCGTCGTCGTAAGTTTGGTTTCACGATTCGTGATTCATAAACGTTTCGTCTTTCGTATTTTTGAGGGACTTAATTCTAAATTAAGTTTGAGTATGAGTTTGAGACTCTTTATTAGGCTTTTAACATAATTTAAAAATAAGTATGTATACTTGCTCGATCATTGTTTCGATCGTTAGTTTGTTCCATGTGATTTCGTTGTCATTTATTAGTTACAGATCAAATATGGTACGCGACTGAATCGTTTTGTTCGAGATATCATACAAGATGGTTTTAGTTTGATTTGAGACTTTTAAGGCTTTTAGTTTAAGTCCTTAGGTTCAGCCTGACAAAGAAATCACGTCATTTTGTCGAACGGTGTGCAAACAGGAGCCGTCAGAAGATTGTCGCGCGCTGCTGCCCACCAGCAGACTTGGGGCTGCCTACCAGCAGACTTGAAGCTGCCCACCAGCAGACTTTAAGCTTTGTACCAGCAGACCTTAAGCTTCCCACCAGCAGACCTTGAGCTGCACTACCGGTAGACCTTGAGCTTCACTACCGGCAGACTTTGGGCTGCACTACCGGCAGTCTTTTATGACTTGTCTTGATGAAATTTCCAATCCTACCCTTAATATAAATCCCTCCTTTATCCCTTGTAAGGGTATTTTGAACCTTTGACCTCCCCTTAGGAGTATATAAGCCTCAAGACATCTCTTCATTCATTTCTAATCTGATTTTATTCACATCGTTATCTCTCCAACTGGTCAACCTTAGAGAGAGAGAGAGAGAGAGAGAGAAGTGGGTTCTTGGAGTGTTCCGGTGATTACCGGAGCTTCGGCCAACCAATCGACGAGCCGAGACCACCGTTGGAAAGATCCCGTCGAGGAGATCGTTTCCCCTCTATCTATTTCAGGTTTCCTATAGGTTTGAAATTCAGATCTGAGGTACGTTACTAAACCACCTTGCTTTCTTCTTCACAAATCTTGCTTAGATCATGCTAAGGAAGAGTTTTATCAAGTCTATAAAACGTTTTGATGCTTCTATGAAATATGGAAATTTTTCCATGGATCTTAACTTGATGATTTTGGTCTTGGGTTTAGTTTGAAATATGTTCAAGCTTTGATTTGGAGTCATTGTTGTTCATGAACTTGGTGGAAAACAAACCATACAAATTCAGTCTCTGTTTTGAGTAAATTTTGGGAAAATTCTGGTACTAATCTACTTAAGGGATTTTTCTAAAAATTTAGTATGTTATACCTATACATGTTAGGTAACTCTCTGTAAAGTTTCATAAATTTTGGAGTTTGGAAAGTATTTTTCATTAGTCACAAATCGTGGCTGATCCAGTAAGTTGTTACCAAAAAGTTAATCCGTTAACGTGATATTGAGGTGGTCATATTTTGATGAATACATATCCTAATGGAGTTTTTTAAAATGGTAAACTCTAGATCAAAGAGTATAGTTTCTGAAAATGTAAAGTTTATAACATTTTGAGTAATGAGAAATTTTTGGTGAATTTTGTATGATAGACATGCAGAATGAATCACAACAGATACTCAGGTTTTTAACATGAACTTCGAGGGGCTGCATTTTGATGAATACAAGTCATAATGGAGTAATTTAAAAGGCTAAAATATATTCTTAACAGTCTAGCTTCAGACTAATCAAGAATAACCTCCTTTGTAGTTGTGAGGAATTAATGGTCGAACTTACAAGTTTACTGTGCAGAATGAGTTATAACAGAAAATCTGGAAAATAATTTGTCTTTGTGATAATCATAAATTGATGATTATAGGTCTGAATTGAATGATTCAAAATGGTGAATAACACCTTAAAATGTCTAGTATCTAATATGTGTGTGGATCACCGTATTTGAACATGCCAAGTGTGGTCTATAAATAATACATGAACCATAATGGATTTGGGAGTATAGAATGAATTATCATTCTAGAATGAGTTTTAGTGACTATAATCTAAGTTTTTTATGATCCTAGACCATCAATGAAGTCTTGGGGATGATATGAGTTGCTACTTGGTAAGTTATGGGTTTAACCTAGATTCATAAAAGAAATGAATTTCTATGCTTGTGTAGTTTATTATTTGTTAAGTTATCCACTTAACTTGGATTTATGCAAGAAATAAACATCTATGCTTACTAGATATTATGACTTATGAAAGCATAATTGTGATACTTGTTAAGGATTGGGTTTTCATACTTAATGATATGACTTATAAGCCATATTGTGTATTTTGACTCGAAGCATAATCTGATTTTGATTACTCTGTGGTTTCATTGATAATTGATTCACTAACTTGTGTTGAATTTATATTTCACTAATAGGTGAAATTCTGAAATGTTGATCTAGAGTTTCTTAATGAGACAAGAACCTAACTATACTTGACACTTGTGCTTTCGAGACTCAAATGAGCTTCAAACGTGATTTAAATGATTATTATAATTATGTGCATAATCATGAATATGTAGTAGAGTAATTCACCTACTTGACATTGGACAAGGTATTCGTTCCTTATTTGGTTTCATGGCAAGTAAACATCTACTTGTGCATTGCATATAAGTCCACCTGGCATTATTTGAGTTTATACGTTGATGGTAGGATGATGCATTGTCTTCACGAATTATGGGATTCGCGATTTCTATGTATCACCGTAGCGGAGACAGTTCGCACACCCTCCACTATTGGCCACAGTGGGGAAGTTAGCCCATTGCCGTAACCAATAGAGCTCATGGATTATGCTAATTCGGCTGAGGGGTGTCCTGAGTACATCAATGTATCAATCACGTACATCGTAGTCACAAAACAATTTAACAGTTGTGATTGCAGGAGCGACACAACGACATTGATTTGGTATCTTCTCTATCCTTTATGTGGCTTACTATGAGCACTTATGTGATAACAAAGTGTTAGTTGAATATGAGATCTTATTGACCATGTTTGTATTGGCTGATGTTATACGAAAGACTTGATGTGTATATATATAGATATGCACACTTATACATGATGATTATATGAGAGATTTGATATGTATATATAGAGATATACATACTAATATATGAGGTATATATGAAAGACTTGATGTGTATATATATATATATATATATATATATATATATATATATATATATAAATATGCATGCTTTTACATGATGATTACATGGGAGATTTGATATGTATATATAGAGATATACATACTGATATAGGTGTATATATATAAATATGCACCCTTACACGTGATGATTCTATAAATAGCTTGATTAGTATATATAATGATATATATATTTGCATATTATGTTTTATGGAAACTACCTTCTAATTCATTTAAATTTGTGTTTGAACAGGGAATTACACCCTGGTTCAGCTAGACGATGTAGTAAGTAAGAAGAAATGGTTGTCTTATGGAGTATTGAAATTATACGACGCCTCTTCACGGGTTTTTCTGTCATTTGTAAAATGACATCATGATTATTTTTATGTTACATAATTATATGTTACATATCTTTTGTAGTAGCGTACTGGGTCATTATGACTCGTCGCGTACTTTGTTTTCTAGTTGCAGTAATTGGTAGCCGCGTTGAGGCCGAATAGATCGTGACTGTGGCAGTGTGCAGCTGATCCATAGATCGAGATTAGATCGTGTGGTTCGTGTTTGTAGCAGCCGACTTTCCCGTGTAGAAGCTTGTGGAGTCCTGTTCCTTTTTCAGCATTGTCATTGATGTCATGTACTTTGCTATTCTTGTGAGATCGACATTTTGTAAAGTTATTTAGACTTTACAGTCAGGTAGAATACTTGGGTATTTGTATTGGTTCTTCCTTGGGCCGACGTGTTGTGTCGTGCCTTGTTCATGGTTTTCGTATTTATTCCAGTTGTCTCTCGGGCACGGAGTAGCTTTGGGGCATTTCTTTATTCTGTTTGTTATAGTTATTGGTTGACCCCAGTATGCTTTAGCCGTTGGGTAATTGATATATCAGGTTGGTTCTTTGTTGAAACACTGGCTTGGAGTGCCGATGGTTTGTTCAGTGTCTGCAATGTTACGACACGTGAGTTTTGTTTTTCCTCCTTTAAGAGATAATGTCTCTCTTGGTTTCATTGTCGTTGGTTTCAAGCTTCATAGCTTGGGACTTCTTTTCTTATATTGCTTCCGCTGATTCGATTGTTGAAATACCGTATTTTAGTGTGGCTTTATGTTCATGTTTAGAGTGTGTTAGCTCGACTGTTCGACTTGCACTACTGTTTAACAAGTGATTGTCCTCTTCTTATGTTAGTTCCAGCGGCACGACCTTGGGATTTTGTGTTGGAATCCGGGTCGGGTTGTTACAGTACTGGCCCAAGCAACCATGTTATTCAAGATAATGGAGAAGCTGATGACGAGGATGAGGACACTTCAAACAGTTCTCATCCAAGTGAGGTTGAGGCATCCTCTGCACCTCGCAGAAGCATTTGGTCTCGGTTGGGACGTCACGGACGTTGAGGGACCATTTCAGAGCTACTAGGAATGATAAGGCTTTGGGGGCTATGTGTATAGGCAAATATATATAAGGACCTGTAATAAAAAATGATTATCTTAATGGCTTAGACACATATTCCTTGGTTGCACCCAATGGAATTTTGTATTTTGATATTTTGATTTGTATTTATTTTTGAGCTCTGTAGTGGTTTTTCTCTTAGTCAGTCAAACACAAGACGTAACGCCTTTCTCTGACATAACAACTCTTCCTTATTTGGTCATACATGTTTGATACATGTTTGACCCTTGTTCGACCGGACCCGAAGGCTGCCTACGTTCCTCGTTTCTGAGGCTCTGGTCAACGTAGTTCTTCCCCTAAGGGAAGATTTTTTTTTGTTGGCGACCTAGTTATGCTGGAAGCTATAGACTTGTCAACTGGAGATCATATGCTAGAGACTGTTCTCTCTTCTTCTCCTGTATTTTCTTTTGTTATACTCTACCTTTTGCCTAGATCGCCCTTTTGGGGTTTTCAATCTAGCGAGCCCTTATTTCTCCTTATGTATTCTTTTTTTTTTCGGGTGCTCTAACTTTTGCCTAGACCACCCTTTTGGGTTTTCAATCTAGCGAGCTGAAAAGAGAGACATCTTGGTCACTGAATAACATCTTGGCCTAAGCATAATACCGTTTAAGTTTGTACATGTTAAAAGGATGGACGAGATCTTCCCCATCCTGATTGGTGAGGAAAATTGCACCTCCTGACTGTATCTGCTTGACGACGTAAGGTCCCATCCAAGAAGACTTCCATTTTCCCCTACTAACAACATAACTAGGGGGTTTTTCGCGAAGCACCAAATCTCCTACTTGGATACTACGGCCTTTGACTTTTTTGTTGAATGCTCGAGCTATTCGTTTTTGGTATGCTCGAGTGTGCTCTAAGGCTAGTAGTCACCGTTCGTCTAACAGAGCTAACTCATCATAGAGCTACTTGACCTAGTCAACCTCGGCTATGTCTGCTTCCATCTTGACTCTTAATGATGGGACCTCAATCTCAATAGGCAGTAGTATTTCCATGCCATAAGCTAAAGAATAAGGCGTAGCCCCAGTAGGTGTGCGAACTGACGTGCGATAGCCCCAAAGTGCTAACAGCAGTTTTTTTGGCCAGTCCCTTCCTGTTTCAGCCATTTTTCTGATAATGTTTTCTAATGTTTTGTTGGCTACTTCAACGGCACCGTTTACCTGTGGTCGGTACAGGGAGGAACTATGTCTTTGAACTTTGAATTCATCGAGTAGTCGGTTTACTTCTCCCTCAAAGTGTGTGCCATTATCAGAAATTATTTCAAAAGGCACTCTGTATCGATATATGATATTTGTTCTGATAAATTCGGACACCTTTTTGGCATTCAACACTTTCTAGGAAGCGGCTTCTACCCATTTCATGAAGTAGTCAATGGCTACTAGGACATACCCATGACCGTTTGATCCTTTTGGGTGAATTTGACCTATGACGTCAATTCCCCATGTTCAGAAGGGCCAGGGAGTTGTGGAGTTGTACAATATATGCGAGGGAACGTGTTGTAGATTGGAAAAGCGCTAACATTTGTCACAGTGACGCACCCACCGAATACAATCAGTTTCTAGCATACTCCAATAGTACCCTTGTCGAATTACATTCTTTGAGAGCATATGCCAATTCATGTGTGGCCCACAAGTACCACCATGTAGTTGGTCCATGATTCGTTCTGCTTCATGCCTTTTATATAGACTACCTCCACTAATCACAAATTGCGATGCCCATCTTCGTAGGGAGACCTTCATGCCTTGACATGGATTTTAGTGAAATGTCATACTCTAATGATAGCATGTTTTATCATTGTTGAGCATGAATGCCATGACATGATTTTTAATATAATGTTATTCTATAATGATAGCATGATGTATATTATTATCGAGCATGATGCCATGATAGGAAGTTATGTTTAGTAACTTACTAAGTCTTTATGACTTACTCCTATTTGTTGATTGTTCTCCCTAGATCCGAGTCGAGCGAGCGGATCAAAGTGATTTCGAGATCGTTGGAGAAGTTCCTTTTTTTGGCAAGGTTGCTACTTGGTTTAGTTTATTTTCTTTTGGTAAGGACGTTGGGAAAGATGAAGTTATGTAAACTTCATGATGGGTAGCAAACCTATTTATGAATTGTAATATTTATACTTATGTTAATTAGCTTATTCTTTTGGTAGCCCACTTGTAGTAGTCGTGCTTGGTGTATATTGATGGTTACATTTCCGTATGCCATCTTGATGTTGGTACTTATGATTATTAGTAATTATACCGTTGGTAGCCGACTTGCGTTAGTCGCGCTTGGTAAATATTGGTGATTATGTTTTATCATGTTACATTGATGGTTAAATTATTATGTTTGTTCTCCGACATGTTTTAAGCCGTTGAGTATGTTAGACTAGAGTCTTAGACTTAGTGTAATGTTGGGTTCCGGCTGTAACGTCGTCGATGACTTGGTATATTGTGCTATATATGTGTATTGCATGACAGGGGGTTTTGTTCTACGTGCCCAATCTTGCGGCACGTGCGTCGAATTTTTGAACCGAGAGATTAATTATCTCTTTGGTTGTTTTTAGTTTGAGCTCGTTAGCTCGGGCGCTGTTTTATTACATTTTGCTTCCGCATGTGTTTTAAGTTATTGGCGTATCGCCGTTATGGCCTTACCCATTATGTGTTATTTACTTGTTGTTATTTGTTTCCCGACGGCACGACCTTGGGATTTCGTCTTGGGATCCGGGTCGGGTCCTCACATTAATTCATAACAATTTCTCCAATAATTCGGGCTTCATTCACAAGCCCTAAAATTCACCAAGAACTCAACAGAGACCATAACCCATTTCCTACAACACACAATCTCATTCAAATCATCATATTCATGATACTAACATGTTCATACTTCCAAAAATCCCCAAAATAGGTATATAAAGCATATCAAGTGTTCATTTCCCTCAAATAGCACTTAGATTGTTTTCCTTAGGGGCCAATGAACCAAATTCAAAAGAGAGTAACTTACCTAGCTTGAGTGAAAACTCAAGAGAATCAAAATCCGAATGGTGAAGTTGTTCCACTCGTCGAGGTCGTCAAGAATCCGAAGTTTGGCGGCAATCGGACGGTTAGATCTTCGTAGATCGGAGGAATAAGAGCTAGGGCTCAAAGCTTCAAGTCTTTAAGACTCTCTCATTGAATACGTATCGAAAGAAGGGAGAAAAATGAAAGTGTTGCTGCATTCTACAAAGGGGATTTAGCTTTTATACTTCCACAACTAAAGGGGCACAAATGGAACTTCCTTGGTACAATTAGTGAGTGTGAGATGTAATTAACCCCAAATCAAACTCTAATTAACTCCCCAAACATGTTAGGACATGATTAGGACTAAGTATGAGGGTTAGGAGGGGTTTAGAGGAGGTTTAGTGGGGGGTAGAATAGGAAATAATCATCAAAAATCAGAACAGAGACAAGTCTGTCTCAACACCCATACGGTCGCATGGAGGAGATATGAAGCGACCGCTTCATGCTGGTTTTCCTTGTCTTCCAATTCTTGCAATCTTCGTCGGTTACGGTCCTTCCCGCACGCAACCGCAAGCCTTAAAGCTTCAAAACGGCCTATAATTCAACCCTTAAAGTCCTCGTACTCTTAACTAAACAAAAAAAGTCTCAAACCACCCTCAAAGTAGGTCCAGAACCCTCACAACAACTCCCGAAACAACCCGGAGCGAAACCGACGCAAGGCGCAACATCTCGCTAATGAAACGTCGAATGAAACCACAAACCGACGGGAAACAACCCATGGTTATAAACACTTCAAAAGGATATAGAATAGGCCTGAATGCCTCTTAGATGATGAACAACAGATAGGAGAAAAGAACTCCCGTAAGACGAGACGCTCACACGACTCAATCTCAAACTACGCGATAAGGAGAATTGCTATCCTCGAAGCGTCAAAACCTCTCAAGACTTAAAGAATGCATCCAACTAGAATTATAACACATCTAAACATTTTATTCATTCATCATGTAAAAATCTAGGACCAAATCGAGGTCAAGAACATGAAACGCAAGTAAACTCTCAATCGCGTCGCATTTCGACTATCGTCGAGTTACGACTTGTGACTTTAACAAGTCAATAACTATGTGGCATCTCTTAATAGCATTTTGGTGTTAATGTGATCTCTCATACACATCTAGACTCTCTCGTGAACCAAACAAGCATTCAATAAAGGAAGAAATGCGAGCATTGCACGCAATTCAAGCTAACCAGAAATCGGGGTATTACATTTTACCCCATGGATCCAAGGACGTCCCAGCAATAAAATGAAAGTGGAAAGAATGTCTAGGACTTGGAATTCAACTGGCATAGTCAGCGGCCCAATTGTCATCATCAGAGTTACCACCCCTAGGACACATCGACTTGTGTTGGCATATGCCCTTACTGTTTATGATGAAGGAATCAATTCTGAGATCTTTGTCCCTAGTTTTGCTAATGTGCTTGTGGGACATACATTCAGAGACGAGCCGTTGTCTATTAGGACCCGAGGAACCCTTTTTTCCATGACCCCTACAGTGATGTGAAGAGCGTCAATGTGGTTGGCTCCTTCCTTTGGTAAATCCAAATCGGTGAACATAATCATATTTCCAAAGTGTATGTTTCCAATCATTTGGGTTAGCTCGCTTGGAGACGCTTCAATAGGGATGACTTCCTGACTCAAAGACTTGGCCAATGTGTCACGATGATTTTTGGAAGAACATAGCAAGCCCTAGATGGATATGTTAGCTTGGGTTTTCTTCATCTGAGCTAACAGGGTATCTTCCATATTCTTAGCCCCAGTGTCTATTTCTTTGTCTTTTCCAAAGTGGTCACCACTTCCTTGGTTTGGTTGATATGCTCGACCAGATCTAGTAAGATGACTGACATCTCCACCAATCTAATTGGTTTTCTCAGTGCTACTGATAGTTTGACTGCTGCCCAAGATAGTGTCCCAAGAGAGCATGTTGCAGCTAAGCTCTTTTTCTTGCAGAGAGAGAGGAACAATGATATACAGTAACGACTTTTCATTCCTTTCAAACTCCATGGGTACACAGTTTCCTTCATTGACCTCAATCATGTTGATTTGAGGTAATGGGTTATTGACTACATTGGGCCTGGGGTGAGGTTTCTCAATGACTTTATCTTCTATCAAATCTTAAATTGCATTTCTGAGTATGTAGCACTTATCGGTGAGATGACCACCGCAATGATGATACTCACAATACTGGGCATGGTTCCATGTGTTAGACAGAGGATTCGGCGGTCTATAGTTTTCCATGGGTTCTAGCACTCCTGTGCCATCAGTTCTTGCGATATCAGTGATTGGGGAGCTTGCAATTCATCATAATGCCTATTTCATCTGTTTGGTCCTTTTAAGTTCCTGTTTGGACCATTATTCCCACCAACGGTATTGATGGATCTATCTGCTCCATAGGACCATGGTACAGTGTCGTAGTTTTGGGTTGTGAAACTGGTTGGTGGCAGAGTTGATATATTTCCCACCATGTGGACAGCAGGTCCTGATGCTACTGCTTTTCCTTTTGAGTAGCAAAATGAGCTAGGAGGTGTACCGACTTTCAAATGCCCAGTGCATATATCTTCATCGATACGGATTCCTATTTCCACTATCTTATTGAAGTTACCATAAGGGAGATATCGCATATGCTCCAGGTAAATGGGTTGGAGATTTTTGATGAACATTCTGGCTGATTCAGTTGGATCAGTCCTGTCCAAAGTTTGGGCTATCTTTCTTTTCCACCTGGCTGCAAAATCTGCACAGGTTTCCTTTTCCCTTTGGGTGCACGCCTCAAGTTCCCTTTTATTCTTAGAGCTACTATTGTGTTTGTACCTCTTTTGGAACTCCTCAACTATTTGGTCCCAAGTACCCATAGTACTATTGTCTGCTAGCATTAACCATTGCTTAGCTGCCCCTATTAGGGTGAGATGGAAATTGGAGAACATTGCTTCGAAACTAGCCCCTCTTGACTGCATGTCGGTAGGATTAGATTTTAGGTGGGAGATAGGGCATCCAGTCCCATTGAACTTCTCTGTGTCAGGAATTTTAAATTTGAGGGAAACATAGCCGAAGGTTGTAACGTTAATGCCCGCGTAAAAAATTCCCCTTTATTTAAGATCTTGAGAATCATTCCCTTTAGGTTCTCCATATCTGCCTCTATTTTCGTGGGAGGTGGTGCTGGGATTTGGTATAGATTTGAGGGATTGGGGGCAACTGGGTTCATTCCTGGCTGAGGTATTTGGTATGGATTTTGAGGAGGTGGGTTATTTGCAGTTTCTGCCTGACGATATGGATCATTCAAAGGTAGATAGGCCGTTACTTGCCCTGGCTAGGTATAGCTTTTGGGGTCCATATGTGGGCTATTTTGGAGTGGATTAGTGATGGGAAATGGAAGGCTACTTGGATTTTGGGGTATATTGGTGTTTGGGAAAGGATATGGTGGATTTGGTAAGAAAGGGTTAAAATTTTGGTAATAAGCATTTGGTGGGAAATTGGTGATTGGGGTGTTGGCGGTTGGTGGAAGGTTAGTGTTTGGTTGAGGGTTTGGGTTTAGAGGACTATGAGAAGTAGGTGCTTCTTGAGGGGTTGCAGGGAAATTGATTCCATCAACATTAGGTCTTGGACTTTGCTCGAGGTTTGTGATATGGCCCAATAAGCGATCAGTATGTGCACCCAAATGCTGGTCTAACCACTACTCCATAGCCGGAGTGGGAGCGTACCCTGGAGCCCCTATATCAGTACTCATAGTAGACTGTTCATTCTCGGCTGCCATTCTGCCCAGAGCTGTACCCTCTGCACTGATTCTTATACTCTCTGACCTGACCTCTGTGCCTGTATCCCGTATCAAAGGACCGGTACTATCTCTTCCTTTCCAAACTCGGGCCAGGTTTCCGAGGAAAAGGGTTGAAGGTATCAGAAGGGAAGGTTCCAGGATTTTATGGTTTAACTACAGTGTGCCTTTATTATTTTATTATTCATTTTCCCTAAAATTGATCGGACAAGCACCTGCTTTGTTTTGACAGTCTCGG
This sequence comes from Codonopsis lanceolata, assembly GCA_013146195.2. Lineage (NCBI taxonomy): Eukaryota > Viridiplantae > Streptophyta > Magnoliopsida > Asterales > Campanulaceae > Codonopsis > Codonopsis lanceolata. The sequence continues at coordinate 75,954,621 of CM028383.1, forward strand.
GACTTTTCCTGGAATAATGGATTCTTTCTACTGAGTATAGAACCTTTGCATTCCACCTGACTTTCGACTTCCCAAAATTGGACAGATCTCAGGCGAAGGGTCTATACTCTTTCCGGGATCCACCATTTGAATGGTCTAGGACAAATAAATAAAAATTATTGGTCAGCCCATGTGCATATATCTTTATTCATTTATGTATATTTTTGCAACATGGATTGGCCACCAATTTCGAGGTATAAAAACCGATCGGTCCATGAAGTGTCCTAAAAATGTATATGCTTTTAACGTTGGCTGATGTAGGACTAGGTTGGCTTCACCCCGTTGACCCCTCAGTAAGGAGCGCAGGATGTGATAATTTCGGCCTAAGTTCTCCGTAACCTCTCTTTCGAGATCATGGATACCCGGACGTGTTTATCGGGTTAAAGGGTAACATTCGGAAGATTTCTACATGAGTGCACGTGTGTGAGTTATCTAAAAAGCAGTAAAGTCTTTTTTTTCAAATATAAAGCAGTAAATGGCCTGTTTTTTTGTTCATTTGTAGATTTTCTCGGCTCATTAGTTTGAATCCCCAAAAAGACAGCACGAGCGAGCGTGACGGCCATTCAGATCAATAAATAGAAAGAAAAGTGGGGAAACTATTTGTTCCTATTAATTACATTTGGTCATAATCCCCAAAATAAAAATAACAGAATAAAAGAATATTTATATATTTTCCAGAAATAATAATAAAAGCATAATAAAATAAAGCAAATATTGCCTTCGCTTTCTTTTTTTTGTATCTTTTTTTTCCAGGTTGTACTGGTTCCTATGAGTGCCCCGATTTTCGAACGATCCCCCGCTGCGTTGAAGAAGCGGGTGGTTTCAAAACCTTTTAAAGCACGTGGAATACGATTGGCCTCAATTGTGAACTCAAAATGTGATCAACAGAGTCGTCATCTTTATTTTAAGAAAAACTAAGAAAAATAAAAAAATAACCAGATTTGCAAAGTGTAAGATCCCGATTCCCGGTTAGCTTGAATTGCGTGCAAAGCTCGCATTTCCTCTTTCATTGATTGCTCGTTTGGTTTGTGAGAGAGTATAAATGTGTATGAGAGATCACAATAAGACTAAAACACTCCTAAGAGATGTCATATAGTGGTTGACTTGTTAAAGTCAAAAGTCGTGACTCGACGATAGTCGAAATGCGACTCGATTGAGAGTTTATACGGGTTTTGTGTTTCTGGACCTCGACTTGGTCCCAGATCTTTGCATGATGATTAAATAACATGTTCAGATGTGTTAGACTTCTAATTGGATGTATTCCATAAGTCTCGTGAAGTTTTGACGCCTCGAGAATAGCAATTCTCCTTATCGCGTAGTTTGAGATTGAGCCGGGCGAACGTCTCGTCTTTCGGGAGCTTATTTCTCCTATCTGTTGTTTATCATTTGAGAGGCATTCAGGCCTATTTTGTAGCCCTAATAGGTGTTTACAATCATGGGTTATTACCCGTCGGTTTGCGGTTTCATTCGACGTTTCGATAGTAAGTTGTTACGTCTTGCGCCGGTTTTGCCCCGGGTTGTTTCGGGTGTTGTTTATGGGAGTCTAGACCTAATTTAAAATTGGTTTGAGACTTGGATTGATTAGTTTAATGTTTGAGGACTTTAAGGGTTCAATTGTGAGCCATTTCGAAGCTTTAAGGCTCGAGGATGCATGCGGGAACGACCGAAACCGAGCAAGGAAACAAGAAAAGGTGGGAAGCTGAGAATAGGGTGATGCGCTCGCATCAAAGAAGAGTGATGCGACCGCAAGGGGCTGAAATCAGAATTACGGGATTTTGCCTCAGTTTGTGCGCTGTCCGAATTTTGCTTACTTAAAACCATTCTAAACCTATCCTAAACTCACTTAATTAGCCTAATCTTAATCCTAATCATCTATTAAGAGATTTAGGGGTAATTAGTGACTTGATTTAGGGAATTAATCCCTCATATAAAAGCAAAAATCAGCCGCTCTCTTTCTCATTTGTTCGGCCAGAGTGCGACTTCTCCTTCAGCTGCGTCTTCTGCGAACAGTCCGCCAGGGCGTGAGAGAGCTGTGTAGGGGGTGATTCTAGGGCTTGAAGGGTCTGGTCTGGGAGGCCATAGCTAGGGTTCTTCCTTCCCCAAGTTACATCAAGAGATTGAAGTGAAGGTTGAGGAAATCAACATCACCTCTTTGATTTCGGGTATGGCAGTTTGTAAGGGCTGTGTTGAGGTAAGTTTCTACCCTATTTATCTTGCTTTTGGGCTCCATTGACCCTAGGAAAACAATCATTTGTGCTATGTGAGGTCAATGGAAGCCATTGTAGGGTTTGTAGAAGATGCATGAACCCTAGGTTTTCAAATTGATGTTAGAATGGGATTGACCTATGTGAGACCATGAAATATGTGAAATTCATGTTCTAATTAGTCTATTGAACTTGGGTATGTTGATTTTCCATGAGTTTTGATGTTGGTTTGGTTGAGATACTTGGAGGGTGTTTTGCCCAAATTTGGTTTAGCTTGCTAAATTAATGAAGTGAGCTTGATTACTATGTTTTATATGCTTAATAGAGTATATTAAACTAGGTTGTATGATTTAATCATGAATTTGGAATTATGATTAGTAAGATGAGCTAAATGAAATTGTGCTCAAAATGATGAATTTATTCTATGTTATATTAGTGAAGGTTTTGTCGGGTTTATGTGAGTTAAACGAACCCGGGATGATGACTATTGTTGATGGTTATGAACATAGAGATTATTGAGACCCATGGCCTCTATGCCCTAAAATTTTAGAAAGGGTGGATTGGACTCGACGGAGTCATTATAAGTTGATTACGTGCTAATTGAACTTGGGTTGAAATCCTACGATGATTGGATTTCGTTTAGTTAATGGAGCGAGGAACATAAGTTCCAAACTTTAAATGGTTGGTGATTGTGTTGTGTTTTGTGGATTTTTAGTCTTGGGAATTAAGCCCGAATGACTATTGAGATTTGGTTGTAAACTTTAAGAAATTATTATGGGGTGAATTTATAAAACACATAAAGAATGAAACGTGTTAGTAAGACTCAACGGAGTCGTTATATGGCTAATAAAATGATGAAAAGCCTTGGGTAGAAACCCTACAATGTTTAGGTTTGTTGGGGTGATGTTTGTGCACCCGGGTTTGTGGTTGTGTCCTATGGCGACACTTATGTTATGGGGACTAACTAGAAATATATTTTAAGCATGCTTGTTAGAGCATGGGACAATGGAGACCCACATAAGGTCACGAGATTATTTAAGAGAAGATTAAGAGAAAATCCTCTTCTCAAGGATTTTTGTTGCGTACATATGAAAACACTTGTGCGAAGTGACTACGGAGTAGTCATGATGTTTTAAGTATGGTGTTGGTGTTATCGATCATGTATGACGATTAGGACTATGATTGAGTCAGGTGCACTTAAAATAAAGACTAAAATAATAAGTCTTGAATGGTGGATATTTTGAGACTAGCGTAGTAGTCTTGGTTTGGTTTGAGTTGAGGATTATGGAAGACCTCACATTACATTTTATTAAGCTTGTAAGCTATACTTAACTGGGTTGATGACTTGAGGAATAATGAATACCTCAATATGTTGTTTTTAAACTAAACTTGTAAGTTAGTTGAACACAATGGTTATACGCAAATATATGCATTGTTCATGATGTTTGGTAGAGCATTATGTCCTACTTGTTTATATGCAATTATATGCATGGTTTATGAGATTTCGTAGAGCATTATGTCCTACGTGGTTATGTGCAAATATGTGCATGGATTATGGGATTTTGTGGAGCGTTATGCCCTATTTGTTTATGTGCAATTACGTGCATGGTTTATGAGTTGTTGTAGAGCATTATGTCCTACATGATTTAATGAGCCCGATAATAATGAATTTGGTCTCATTGGTTTAGACAAGTAAATATCTACTTGAACGTTTGGTTTAAAGTCCAGCTGGCGGGTTTTGGTTGTTGTGTCGGCAATGGGACGATTCATAGCCTTTGGGAACAATCGCTACGAATCGTTGCATTGGGTCCTTTCTCCTCACTATTTGGCCGGTAGTGGGATGTGATCTCGAGTTATGCCATCTAGCGACATCGAGCTCTCATTTCTCATCCTGGAGGCTGGATGAATGTAGCAGTACTCATTAAAGGAAATCGATGAGTTGTGATTATTGGGGACGGAACCCGAGGGTATTATTGATTGGGAATTGAGCCCAATCATGGTTTGAGATTTGATATTATGGTAAGTTGGTTGGGTTTTGAACCGGATTTGATAATAACGGTTCGATTACATTTCTTGTTACATGTTTATTTATGAGCATTTATATGAAAGATAAAATGCTACTTGATTTATGTGAGTTTATGTGCTTTAAAAATTAAGTACATGATTTATGATGGTATACTAGCATGATACCATGATTTTATGTAATTGTGCATTTATGCCATGCCATGTCATAATATGCCACATGTTGCATTTAGAAACTTACTGGGCCATTATGACTCACTCCGTGTGATTGTTTTCCCTAGTGTGTGCAGTGATCCCGTTAATGCCTTGGGATAACGACTTTTAGCGAGTGGTCTTCCAAGTCAAAAGCTTGGAGTTATTTATTATTATGTTGTATTTTTTTGCGAGGCTCGAATGTAAAGTTATGTAGACTTTACTTGGGTAGATTGTAGCGTTATATTATGGTTATGTATTTGGGAGCCGGTTGTATTGCCGAGCATTTGTACCCTTAGTATTTATTTCCTTTGTCGTTTCGAGCATGTGTGGCTCGCTTATTCTAGTTGTGGTATATTGTTGTTCCTACCTCCGACAGTTTTAGTCTAGAGTTTTGGTTGGTGGTTTAGCATTGATAATATGATTATAGTGAATTGTTCCTCCGGCATGTTATAGCCGTTGAGTGTTGTTTATCAGGTTGGGATTACATGCATTGCCGGCCTTGGTTGCCGATGGTTTGTTGTGCGTGTCTAATGTTGCGTCCACGCCGAATTTTGGGCCGAGAGATTTACTATCTCTTTGGTTGTTTTCATTCGGGAGCTTGATAGCTCGGGTCCGATTATGGTTTTGCTTCCGCGGTTTTAGGTTTTGATTTTCTGTATTGCCGTGATGGCTTTACCTTCTGTTTTGAGCTTGTTGGCTCGTCGTTTGACTCGCACCATTTTGCTTAGCAGGTGCTTGTGCATCTCTTAGTTTGTCTGATGGCACGACCTTGGGATCTCGTATTGAGATCCGGTCGAATCGTGATTAATATCGAGCTATTGGTTAGCTATTTCGCGGGGATAGGTTCCTTGGCCTAGTTGGGTTGGGTTTATTGTTGAGATTTTTAACGTCGAGTGTTCCTTGTAGGTATATTATGTCAGGAGCTTGGCGTGGAGCTAGTTCTAGCAGACGTCGTTCGGGTACCGTTCGTGGTTATGAGAGAGGAGAAAATGTTAATGATCCTCGTGTGACTCCTCAACAACTGTTTAGAGGGGAGAATGATTCCACTATGCTTGGGAGATTCATGAAGTTGGAACACGAGGGCTTCGATGGAAGGCCGATGCTTCTAAAGCCGAACATTGGTTAGAAAACATGGAAAAGATTTTTGGCGTTATGGATTGTACATCAAAGAGATGGTGACCTAGCGGTGTTTACTTTGAGTGGTGTGGTGACCATTGGTGGCACATGTTCGAGATAATTGGAGACACCTTGGAGTGCCCCAAGTGTGGGAAAATTTCATCTTGGAGTTTAGGGCACGATTTATTCGGCGTAGTTCGGAAAGAAGAGAAATGGAATTTATTGCGCTAGAACAAGGAGATATGGTGTGGCTCGGTATTCGGGAAGTTCGAGTTGGCTCGTTCTTGTGATTACTTAGTACGGATGAGGCTAAGAAGACCCATCGGTTTGTAAAAGGCCTAAAGATGAAGTATCGTAGGCGGCTTATTCCCTTACGGCTCACGAGATGCCGAGATCGTGGATCGTGCTTATGCGATGGAGTTAGACTTCGAGGAATATGCTCAGAAGAGAACCTCGAGAGTTGTTAAGAGTGATGATAATATTGAGAGGCAAGTAGCACCTCAGGAAGTTAATCAAGGAATAACACATACTGGTAGACAGAGTGATGTTCCTACCTCTAGTCGGGGACGACGAGGCGGTGAGTTGATATGTAATTTTTGTTCGAGGACAGGACATGCCAGAGAGCAGATGTTGGGGCAAGGCGGGGAAAGTGCTTTGCTTGTGGTGGTGATCATGTTCGTAAGATTGCCGAAGATGAGGGTTAATCGATTTGGGAGTACTAGTCGACAATCGGTGGCTCCAAGAGAGATGGTGATGGTCGACCTAGAGTTTGAGGTCGTGCTTGGCGTGGCGATTGGCCATTGCGGAGTTTTGAAACCTATCCGAATAGGAAGGTATGCTCTCGTATATATATTATACCGTTGCTACTATTATTGTTATTATGAGTACACGTCTTATCGGTAGCTCATGTGCATTCATACATACATTACATGGTGTATTGCATATTGTTGGTTTATTGTTTGATTGGGGATAAAACCCCAATGAAATGTTGGTTTATGGTATGGTTTGATTTGTGAATTGCCGGTAGGTAATCACACATGGTTTGTGGATTCTTGTGTAGTCTATATATTTATAGGACTATACTATATATAAAGAGCATTGATGATGAATTTGTGTTACGATGATAGTAACCAATGGTTTTATGGGGTTACGGTTTTGTCGGCCTATATTAAGAGCCGGGGTATGAATATTCGTATATATATGTATATATATATGAAGCATGAATTGTATGATGATACTTATTGATTTGATATGATACTTGTATATCCTATGGGGATATGTTTAAGGTGATGAATAATATACATCTATAATATTGTTTATGATTATTATGCGAGTAGGATACACTCGATAAGTGCGAAAGTTAAGTGTTACGATTTATGGGTTGATTTTAGTGCGTGAACAAGTATGATGTTTCACCACAATTTTGTTGAAGTTTTGGTGTTTTGGGGACGTTAGAATATACGTCGGTTGTAGCCTTGGTCTAGAGTTTAAGAAAGGTTGGATTTGTGAAGTATAGGCGTTACGACTACTAGTAGCAGAGTCGATGCGTGGTGACTTCTAGCGAGTTTTCATGGTTGCGTGCTAGGTGCACGAGTTTTGTGGTAAAATATGGTTGTTGTTTGTCAAGGTAATAGACCTTGTTACTTGACTTGATTTTATTCAGTTATGTGCATTAGTTGTAGGGAACACCTACTTGATGCATCTACATTGTGGTATATTAAATTCGCATTTCATAAATTGTTATCTCTTGCTCATTCATTTCCTTAGCATAGGAGACTATTAAAAAGGATGCTTAAAACCTTTTTATCATGAACCTTCGCATCCTTGCAACGAAAGCTTTTGAGTATCCAATTTAGCCGGTACCCTAAATTGGTGATCAAAAGTGATCGTTGTTGGACTAGGATTGGTATGAATTGTGGTAGAATCGACTATACCCATTACCAAAAGGAATGGACCTAAATGAAAAGAATTTTCAAAACATTTCATTGTTGCACTCTTATGTGTTCTTACCCGCGATATGGAGATCGCGAGTATTATTTGTGTGGCTTGAAATGTCAGCATGATTGTCTCGATTTGGTTGAAAATTGCTCTATAGGCAATTATTACTTCTTGTGACTTAAGGTGCATTATGCACGAATTTTATGATGTGCCCCGGAACAAATAGTTTCCGTAGTTGAAGGTTATGATGTGCTTGAACTTGTTTCATGTTAAACGTTGGGGTTTGTGTACAAGTTTGGTTAGTATTGTTCATATGTGTTTTCGCGACTCGAATACGAGTCATAATTTTTTCAATCTAAAGAGAGTTTAATGTTGGTGCCTATGAGAGGTTTGAAAACTGAGTTTGGATCACGGTAGTTTGATCCTCATATATATCTTGGTTTGGTTATTGTGATGGTAGACTCGGAGGCGGAGTCTAGGTTTATGGTTTTTGAGCATCGAGTGTTTACTCGAGATTGTGAGACAAGTAGTGGTGTGGGTATTCTATGTTAAGGTGATGACCTAGGCATTGGTTTGAGATACGGTTTAGAATTCGGGACGAATTCTTTTTAAGGGAAGGATGTAAGATCCGATTCGGTTAGCTTGAATTGCGTGCAAAGCTCGCATTTCCTCTTTAGTTGATTGCTCGTTTGGTTTGTGAGAGAGTCTAAATGTGTATGAGAGATCACATTAAGACTAAAACACTTTAAGAAATGTCATATAGTGGTTGACTTGTTAAAGTCAAAAGTCGTAACCCGACGATAGTCGAAATGCGGCGTGATTGAGAGTTTATTCGGGTTTTGTGTTCTTGACCTCGATTTGGTCCCAGATCTTTACATGATGATTAAATAACATGTTTAGATGTGTTAGACTTCTAATTGGATGTATTCCATAAGTCTCGTGAAGTTTTGACGCCTCGAGAATAGCAATTCTCCTTATCGCGTAGTTTGAGATTGAGCCGGGCGAACGTCTCGTCTTTCGGGAGCTTATTTCTCCTATCTATTGTTTATCATTTGAGAGGCATTCAGGCCTATTTTTTAGCCCTTATAGGTGCTTATAATCATGGGTTATTACCCGTCGGTTTGCGGTTTCATTCGGCGTTTAGATAGTAAGTTGTTACGTCTTGCGCGGTTTGCCCGGGTTGTTTCGGTGTTGTTTTGGGAGTCTAGACCTAATTTAAAATTGGTTTGAGACTTGGATGGTTTAGTTTAATGTTTGAGGACTTTAAGGGTTCAATTGTGAGCCATTTCGAAGCTTTAAGGCTCGAGGATGCATGCGGGAACGACCGAAACCGAGCAAGGAAACAAGAAAAGGTGGGAAGCTGAGAATAGTGTGATGCGCTCGCATCAAAGAGGAGTGATGCGACCGCAAGGGTCCCTGAATCAGCATTACGGGATTTTGTTACGTTTTGTGCTTGTTGTCAGAAATTCACCCAATTAAACCCAATTTAAATTAAGCCTAAACCTACCTTATTAACTTAAAACTAGTCCTAATCATTATTAGTGAGATTAGGGGTTGATTAGTGGGTGATTAAGAGGAACTAATCCCCATATAAAAGAAATCAGCCGCTCTCTTCTTTCATTTGTTCGGCAGCAGTGACTACTTCTCCCTCCGTCTTACGCGAGAACGATCCGCGAGGCGTGAGAGAGCTGAAGGGGGCGATTCTAGGGCTCGAAGGGTTTGATCTTGGGAGGCCATGGCTAGGGTTCTTCCTTTCCCAAGCTACATCAAGAGATTGAAGTGAAGGTTGAGGAAATCAACATCACCTCTTTGATTTCGGGTATGGCAGTTTGTAAGGGCTGTGTTGAGGTAAGTTTCTACCTCTCTTCCTTTGGTTTTGGGCTCCATTGACCCTAGGGAAACAATCATTTGTGCTATGTGAGGTCAATGGAAGCCATTGTTAGGGTTTGTAGAAGAAGCATGAACCCTAGGTTTACAAATTGATGATAGAACTTGATTGACCTATGTGAGACCATGATATATGTGAAATTCATGTTCTAACTAGTCTATTGAGCTTGATTATGTTGATTATCCATGAGTTTTGATGTTGGTTTGGTGGAGATACTTGGAGGGTGTTTTGCCCAAATTTGGTTTAGCTTGCAAAATTATTAATGTGAGCTTGATTACTATGTTTTATATGCTTAATAGAGTATATTAAACCGGGTTGTATGATTTAATCATGAATTGGGAGTTATGATTGGTAAGGTGAGCTAAATGAAATTGTGCTCAAAATGATGAATTTATTCTATGTTATATTAGTGAAGGTTTTGTCGGGTTTATGTGAGTTAAACGAACCCGGGATGATGGCTATTGTTGATAGTTATGAATATAGGGAGAATTGAGACCCATGGCTTCTATGCCCTAAAATTTTAGAAAGGGTAGATTAGACTCAACGGAGTCATTATAAGTTTGATTATGTGCTAATTGAACTTGGGTGAAATCCTACGATGATTGGATTTCGTTTAGTTAATGGAGCGAAGAACATAAGTTCCAAACTTTAAATGGTTGGTGATTGTAATGTGTCTTGTGGGTTTTAGTCTTGGGAATTAGGCCCGAATGACTATTGAGATTTGGTTGTAAACCTTAAGAAATTATTACGGTGTGAATTTATAAAACACATAAAGAATGAAATGTGTTAGTAAGACTCAACGAATTCGTAATAAGGCCAATAAAATGATAAAGAGCCTTGGGTTGAAACCTACAATGTTTGGGTTTGCTTGGGTTGTGTTTGTGCACGCCGGGTCTTTGGTTGGTGTCCAATGGAGACATTCATGGTATGAAGATTTATTAGAAATATATCTTGAGCATGCTTGTTAGAGCATGGGACAATATAGAGACCCACGGATGGACATGAGAATATTTAAGAGAAGATTAAGAGAGAATCCTCTTCTCAAGGATTTTTGTTTCGTACATATGAAAACATTTGTGCGAAGTGACTACGGAGTAGTCGTGATGTTTTAGGTATGGTGTTGGTGTTATCGATCATGTATGACGATTAGGACTATGATTGAGTCCGGTGTACTTAAAATAAAGACTAAATAATAAGTCTTGAATTGTGGATATTTTGAGACTAGCGTAGTAGTCTTGGTTTGGTTTGAGTTGAGGATTATAGAAGACCTCACATTATATTTTATTAAGCTTGTAAGCTATACTTGACTGGGTTGATGACTTGAGGAATAATGAATACCTCAATATGTTGTTTTTAAACTAAACTTGTAAGTTAGTTGAACACAATGGTTATATGCAAATATATGCATTGTTCATGATGTTTGGTAGAGCATTATGTCCTACTTGATTTTATGCAATTATATGCATGGTTTATAAGATTTCGTAGAGCATTATGTCCTACGTGGTTATATGCAAATATGTGCATGGATTATGAGATTTTGTGGAGCATTATGCCCTATTTGTTTATGTGCAATTATGTGCATGGTTTATGAGTTGTTGTAGAGCATTATGTCCTACATGATTTAATGAGTCCGATAATTATGAATTTGGTCTCATTGGTTTAGACAAGTAAATATCTACTTGAGCGTTTGGTTTAAAGTCCGGTGGCGGGTTTTGGTTGTTATGTCGGCAATGGGACGATTCATAGCCTTTGGGAACAATCGCTACGAATCGTTGCATTGGGTCCTTTTTCTCCTCACTATTTGGCCAGTAGTGGGATGTGATCTCGAGTTATGCCATCTAGCGACATCGAGCTCTCATTTCTCATCCTAGGTTGGATGAATGTAGCGAGTACTCATTAAGGGAAGCGATGAGTTGAGATTATTTGGGGAGAAACCCCGAGGTATTATTGATTGGGAATTGAGCCGGATCATGGTTTGAGTTTGATCTCATGGTAAGTTGGTTGGGTTTTGAACCGGATTTGATTGTAATGGTTCGATTACGTTTCTTTATTACGCATGATTATTTATGAGCATTTATATGAAAAATAAGATGCTACTTGGTTTATGTGAGTTTATGTGCTTTAAAAATTAAGTACATGTTTCATGATGGTATACTAGCATGATACCATGATTTTATATGTTTATGCATTTATGCCATGCCATGTCATAATATGCCTCATGTTGCATTTAGAAACTTACTGGGTCATTATGACTCACTCAGTGTGATTGTTTTCCCTAGTGTGTGCGTGATCCCGTTGAGTGCAGCCGGCCGGATAACGACTTTTAGCGGTGGTCTTCCAAGTCAAAAGCTTGGAGTTATTTATTATTATGTTGTATTTATTGTGAGGCTCGAATGTAAAGTTATGTAGACTTTACTTGGGTAGATTGTAGTGTTATATTATGGTTGTGTATTTGGGAGCCGGTTGTATTGCCGAGCATTTGTACCCTTAGTATTTATTTCCTTTGTCGTTTCGAGCATGTGTGGCTCGTTTATTCTAGTTGTGGTATATTGTTGTTCCTACCTCCGATAGTTTTAGTCGTGAGGTTTGGTTGGTGGTTTAGCATTGATTATATGGTTATAGTGAATTGTTCCTCCGGCATGTTATAGCCGTTGAGTGTTGTTTATCGGGTTGGGATTTTGTGCATTGGCCTTGGTTGCCGATGGTTTGTTGTGCGTGTCTAATGTTGCGTCACGCGTCCGAATTTTGGGCCGAGATTTACTATCTCTTTGGGTTGTTTATATTTAGGAGCTTGATAGCTCGGGTCCCATTAAGGTTTTTGCTTCCGCAGTTTTGGTTTTATTTTCGTATTGCCGTTATGGCTTTACCTTCTGTCTTGAGCTGGTGTTGGCTCGTCTTTTGACTCGCACCATTATGCTTAGCGGGTGCTTGTCTCTCTTTATTTGTCACGATGGCACGACCTTGGGATCTCGTATTGAGATCAGAATTAGGAATCGTCACATATATCCCTTTCTTTTCGCGTGAAGAATTCTACAGCCGGTATATCCGTCGGCAGATTCTACTCAAGGATCACGGTGACAAGAGATGGTAAAAAGCCTCACGGTCACATTCGAGGGCCTTGATCTCCTCAATGCCCGGCCGACCTATCAAGAGTCTTCAACTTCCCTCTGGCACCTCCGCCTCCATCAATGACATTCTCAAGCGAATCATGGCCGCTGCATCGCTACTACCTATCTCGAGATGACTACAATACATGGGAATTTTCAATTATCCCTTGGATATGTATTGTGTTGGTGAAATTCTCGACCAATGTCTTACGTTTCATGAACCGGACTCGAGGCGACACCGAAGACTTGAAACTCATTGGTGTTCTCGACTCTCATATCATCAACTGATCTAAAGTAGTCTTCTCTCTCATCTGTCAGTCTGTTCAGCGAAAACAAGTGAATGGGTCTAGTATTCACAAATACGCTAGGATTATCAGCTACTTCCTATGCTCCTACCACACCATTCGTTCCACGATTCACGAGAGACATACCTCATCCTTGAAGAATTGCTGATCACTCGAGAATTGTTCGACAATAGAAGTTTTTCTGATCAGGATAGAAACTATTCTCTAGACTCTAGCACTGATAGTTTTGGAGATTCAAATTAGTATGTACTATTTAAAACTTGCTAGAATTTTTATTAATGTTTTAAAAGAAGCAGGGCGGCACCTGCGGGAATTTATTAATAAATGAAAAGAATACAAACAGGAGGGGGACAACCTGCCAACAAACGGCAGGAGCCTTACCTCTAAAAGAAATACTAAGAAACCTATCTCCTGAAACTATATATACCAGCAGCATCAAAGGCCATCACCTGTTTAACAGAGACATGTTTTTTTGTATCTCTAATGACCCCCCCACCAGCAGCAACAAACCACCTGAAGCATCTCTAATGACCCCCCCACCCGTTCACCTACAATCCTTTGAGGAGCCATCTGTATTGAGTTTGAAACCCACACCCGGGGTTCGCCAGTGAATCCAAATCCCACGCCTTGTACGAACAGACTTGACCCGTAAATTAAATGCCTGAATTGCAAGACAACCAGCCCGCCCACTTGTTGACTTGGGAGAGAAGCAATCGTTAACAGCACGGACTCCCTCATAAATCCGAGCAAATAACTGACTCCGTTGCATCCTTTCATCCTAAAAAACAGAAGCACAACAGGCTTTCCAAAGCTCCCAGCATGTGTAAGCAACAAAACTGAACATGGTTACCCCTAACTAAGATCGAAGAGAAACTAAAGACCACACAGCAAAGAGATGTTGTAAACTGGAATATCTCAACACTAAATGAAACTGTGCCGCAAAACAGCTCCATAAATCAGTTGCCAACCGCGACTCCACAAATAAATGCAATAAATTTTCCACATAAGGAGCCGTTACACAACAGTGACAACGAGATGCAAGGTGAATCTTACGGCCCTGAATATTCTCATCAAGAGGCAACGCATTATGGAACATCCGCTACAAGAAACAACTCACCCGAAGAGGAAGCCAAGGCTGCCAAATAAGCTGAGCCCACCTTAAATGAGGATTATGAACCCGAAAATGATTCCAATAAGAGCTCGTGCTGAACTCTCCTGAAGGAGTTAGATCAATGACTAGACGATCTGGAAGAGAAGGATCGCAGCGAATCTGGGGAACCAAATGCTGAGCCGCGACAGGAACTGCCTGAATAATATCTTCATATTGATGCATTGCAGCAGCCACCGTGAGGTTGCGATCTATAGGAAGAGGACCAACCAACCTCGTGTCGCACCAATTGTCATCCCAAAAAGATCTCTTTCCCTGACCAATCACCCAACGGCTCGTCTGTTGAACCATCGAAAGCTGAGAGGAAATGGCTTTCCAAGACTGAGTCACATAACGAGAGCCATCTGCCGGGATCAGACCATACTTACCACCACAAAATTGAGCCCATAAACCCTGTTGATTCAACGCTTTCCATGCAAGCTTTACATGAAGCGAGGCCATAATCTGGTGCAAAGTCCGAATACCCAAGCCCCCTTCAGCCAAAGGAAAACACACCCGATGCCATGCAATCCAATGAGTGCGCCTATCTCCGCAATTATTCCACAAAAAGTCCGCCAGTTTTTGCTCAATGCTGTGGAGAACCAACTTAGAAACCCTCAAAGCAGCCATGGCGTAAACAGGAAGGCTACATAGAACCGATTTTAAAAGTGTGACCTTGGCACCGAACGAAAGAAATTTGGAGCGCCACCCTTGAATTCGACCAATCACCTTACTCACTAATTTCTCAAAATACACTTGCTTTAAACGACCTTTGTATAGAGGAAGGCCCAAATAAGTCATTGGCCACGACTTCAATCGATATCCAGACCATCCCTCGATATTCACTACCTGTCTATGAGAACACCGCTTCGAGGGAAAAAACCCACTCTTGCTACAATTAACTAACTGACCCGAAGAGGCCTCATAAGTCCCCAATATACGTTTCAAACCCATAATTGATCGCTTAGAGCCATTGCAAAAAAGCAACATATCATCCGCATACAGAAGGTGCATAATTAGAGGACCCCCTCGACCATGAATAAAGGGAAGAATGCACCCTTGTAAAACCTCCCTCTGAATATTGTGAGACAAAACTTCCTGGGCAAGGATAAAAAGCAAAGGAGATAGCGGATCACCCTGCCGGACGCCACGATCAGCCTTAAAGAAACCTAAAAGTGACTCCATTAATCTTGAAAGAATACCAACTATTGCGAAGGATGCGAGAAATTAACATGCAAAAATCGGAATCAAAACCAAATGCTTGAAGGGACCGTTGCAAAAAACTCCACTCCAATCTGTCATAGGCCTTCGACATATCTAATTTGAAAACCATATTACCTCCTCTGACTTTAAGATCAACCCGCTGCACCATCTCATTAGCCAAAAGGATGTTCTCCTGTATACTCCGACCTTTCACAAAACCTGCCTGCTGTTCAGAAATCAACTTGGGAAGAAGCGGAGCAAAACCGGTGGCCAAAATTTTGGAAATGATCTTCGCTGCAAAGTTACATAAGCTGATCGGTCGTAAGTCTCCTAAGCTCTCCGGCTTATCCACCTTCGGAAGAAGAACAATGCTAGCTGTCGATAGACCCCTATGCATTTCACCCCCCTGAAAAAATTCCAAAATCGCCTCCATAACATCTGATTTAATAACAGTCCAACAACCTTGGAAAAACCATCCCGTGTATCCGTCTGGGCCAGGAGCACTGTTAGGGTTGAGGGACTTAATGGCTAACCAGACTTCCTCTTCAGAAGGCAAAGCAGTAAGAGAAGTATTATCATCCCCAGTGACTTTGGAAGAGAACTCATCAAACAATGATTTCTCGATAGCTGGATCAGTCGAAGCAAAAATATCCTTAAAATAAATCTCTGCCAAAGGACCAATCTGGGCCGGATCTGCACTAAAACATATTTTTACGCTAAAACATATTTTTGCATGCAATATATTCACGAGACGGACTTTTCGGAATACAATTTAAGTTTTCCGAAACACATTTTTGGGCATTTTTTCGGATGAATATGGGTCAAAACGGATAATTTCATGCCCTTAAATTTGTTTTTCGTGCATGCTTATGCTTCAGGGATATAGTAAATGTCATAAGAATATTTATTTTTACGATTGGCGGCATTTTATTTTCTTTTTAGCGCACCCCTAATGCAGCTTATTGGACAATAAAATGCACATGATGGATGCATGTACTACTTTACTTGATACAGATGCAATGATGGATGCATGCACTACTTTATAGGATGCCTATTAACATGATGCATGAATATTCACTTATTATATATATATATATATATATATATATATATATATATATATATATATATATATATATATATACATATATTGTTTTTTTTTAAGCAGGGGCGGTACCCTGCACGGTTTTATTAATTAAAATTAAAGGTACAAACTTGAGGGGGACAACCAGCCTTACCCTTATAAGAAGGGGGACAGAGGAGCCTTACCTCGAAAAAGAGAATGATACAAAGACAAAAAACTAAGACATACGAACATGAGAAGTGCCACAACTATCCAAAATAGAATTCCCTCTGACCAATGATGGCAAATCAGCAAGAGAGAAGAACTCTAAGTCCGATCGAGAATCAATAGCATAATTTGCAAGACCATCTGCAACCGAGTTAGCTTCTCTATAACAGTGACTAAAGGAAAACAAAGAGTCCCTCTGCATAAATAAAATGGCACGAATGTAGTAGTGAAGGGACCAGGGAGGAAGAAAGCCTTTAGTAAGACAATTGAAAATAATCATAGAGTCCATCTCAATGATCACCTGATGAAACCCATGCACGTGAAGCCAGCTAACTCCGTGAAAAAGAGCTTTAATTTCTGCCACTGTGTTGGTGACTGAGCCATAAAAGGAGGCAAAAGCGAAAATAACTCGGCCTTCCGAATCTCGAACAATACCCCCTCCACCACTAAGGCCCGGGTTGCCCCTACTAGCACCGTCAGTGTTAAGCTTAAGAAAAGACCCAGATGGCTTGGACCAACAAACTGCCTGGATGCGGATTTTCCGAGTTGAGAAATTCCCACTACCCATCAGGAGAGAAAGGTCTTGAGAGATGGTATGGATAAGAGAGGAGGAAGACCTACTGGGACGATCATGAAAAAGCTCATTACGGGTCTTCCAAACATGCCATAGGATGAGAGAAGGGAGAAGTTTATGGGCAGTTCTGTTGGAACTCCAGCCTGCCAAGCAACGATGCCTGATAGAATTTCCCGAAATAGGAAGATCATGGGACAAATTAAAAGCCAACCAAATTGGAGAGGCCAATTGACAATGAATGAAGAGGTGATTAAACGTTTCAAAGGTGGGTTGAGAGCAACAAACACATTTGGAGACGATCTGAAAACCCTTACGAATTAAGGCTTCATCTATCGGAAGTCTGTTTAAGAACAGCCGCCAAAGAAAAACTCCAATGTGAGAGGGAAGCCAACGGTGCCAGATAAATTTAGCAAGGGAAAAGGAAGGAGCTGCCGGCATTATCACTGCTAAGGACGAGGAGAGTGTGAACTTACCAGATGACGTACCCGTCCAACAAGGAGAATCAGGCTGGGAAGAGAGAGTGACATGCTGGTCTCTAATAAAAGAGATGGCTGATTCAGACAGAATTGATAAAGCTGTGGAGTTAAAAGTATTCCCTGTTGGGTCGAATAATTCTTTAACTTTAGAGAGCTCACAATCATGAGGCCTTGATAGCAGCTGACCCGGGACCCATTGATCAAACCAAATAGAGCTGTTACCCAATTCGATATTCCACTGAATATGAGGCTCAGCGATGAGACCCCTTAACAGTTGACACAGTGGCATGTGAAGAAAAGCAATATCTGGCTCGAAGAAAGTCAGACCAAATGTTATTCGAAGTGTGGAATCGCCACCACAATTTGATAGAGTACGCTTGAACAAAGTCTAAAATGGAAGTGATACCAAGACCGCCCAAAGACTTAGGTTGGCAGCAGGCATTCCATGCAATCCAATGGTATTTATTGGATCCCTCAGAGTCACTCCAGAAAAAGTTGGCAAAAGCACGATCCAGCAGATTAATAACTGATTTGGGAGGGTCTAGGGAGGCCAGAAGGTAAGCTGAAATGGATTGAAGTACATGATGAATTAGAGTTATTCTCCCAGCCGCATTAAGAAAGTACCCTAGCCAACTCTCCATCCTGGCTCGAAGCTTAACAAAGAGGGGATTGAAAATACTTCTTGTCTTCCTCCCAAAATACAGCGGACAACCCAAATAGGTAATGGGGAGTGAGCCCAAGCAAAAACCCATAGAAGCAGCAATTCGACGGGCCCGATCAGAACTGACCATTGGAGCTACAAACAACCGACTTTTCGATTTGTTAATGGCCTGGCCGGAAACATCTTCATAGAATTGAAGAACTTCCATATGCTTGCGAATAGACCAACGATTACCATTACAAAAAATGATAACATCATCGGCGAAAGAGAGATGGGAAATCACTAGGCAGCCATTAATAGTAGAGAACCGAGTACGAGGCTTCATGAGATGCAACTCATTGAGGCTCCTACTAAGCATACAACATGTTTATTATCTATTCACACCTATTTATCACTATTGTTTATCAAAAACTTTACAAGGAAGATAGCATACTTACATTTTTCTCCTTTTTTTTTCCAGTTTGGCAGGAAGTTTGAGAGAGTTCGGGCTTTATGTTATAATGTTATGGATATTTATCACATGTTGCCCGAGGCAGCACAACTTCTGGTGGAGGGTTCTGGTTTCAGTACATTCATGCACGCCTTCAGTCACTTCACCAGCTATCATTCGACGCGCTGCGGGACTTCTGGTGGGACACCACCCATACCTTCCATTTCAGCTGGGGGGGAGGCTACCATGACCCCGTGCGACTTCGCCACTGTCACGGGCATTCCTACCAGTATTGGGGAGACCTTGGCCCCGGATTTTACTCTCCGTCGGCGTAGAGTGGAGGCGGTGGACCTCCTAGGCTTTGAGCCGGAGTTTAAATCGACGGATGAGATCTTCATCAGTAGCGTACAGAAGTGGCTCCTTAGCAATGCCGGGCGGGTGCTGACAAATGATATGGCTGCCGTGATTCGAGTGGCTAGAGAGTTCTTGTTTTTCTTTCTTGGCACCTCGCTCTTCGTCAACTCCTCTACCACCCTGTGGGTTTCTGTCCTGGCCTGCTTGGCTGATTTTGAGCAGATCTCTTCTTATGACTGGGGACAGGCGGGCTTAGCCGAATTATATGCTTCCATGGACAGGGCCTGCAGGAATGATTCACCGACCCTGAATGGATTTGCCCCGGCATGGGAGGTATGTGTCTTTTCCTGCTTATGATGCTTTTCTTTCTCTTTTATATATATATAAATATATATATATATATATATATATAGATAAATAAATAAATAAATAAATATATATATATATATATATATATATATATATATATATACTCGTTTTTTCTTTTTTTTCGCAGCACAAATTTTTCTCTTTTTTTTTACTGATAACACTTTTTTTTTTTTGCAGGTTTGGGCCTTCTCATTTTTCCATTTCTCGCCGGGTCCTCTTCTTCAGCACGTTCATTAGTCACCGTATATGTCTCAGTATGTCGATGATAACAGGGTTTATCCAACCCAGGACGGTGGTGGTAAAAATAAGGAATGAGTGCGAGAACGGATCATTAACTCGAGTCCTGGTACAGTGCACTTCCTTCCTTGGGAGGGTCTGGAGGGGCATTATGCAGTTGCCTTGGGACTTAGCCGCTGCTGGATATAGATGGTTTCCATTATGGTGGATTCCTTATATATGGGCGAGCGGGTGAATCGCCAGCATCAGTCCATTTTAGTGCCTCCTCGGCCTCCTTTCTGGGTGATAGAGCCCGATCAGCTGCCAAACATGTATCAATACCTGGGGAAATACCTCATACCAGCGACAGATTTTCCAATTATGGCGTATGAGTATTTCTTGAGATTAGTGCTGCATCCCCCTTTTCCTGCTTCTGCTGTGCCCAGGCGGCATTCTGATGCTTCTGTTAGACCAAGGCCTTCTACTTCATCTCTTGACGAGACCTGATGTTTACAGAGCCTGATGATATCTTCTCTACCTTCCATTATCAGTGGGGTGGTCACACGGTAGAGCTGGTTCTTCCTGATGTCGAGATTCCCGAGTAGCGTCGGGTCCCAGAGCAAGCTCGTTCGGTAGACACTTTTACCTTTATTGTCTTTTTATTATTATTATTATTTATATCATCATTCATTTTTTAATATATTTTTTATGCACACATATATTTTATTATTATTCTTTTTTTTTTGCATGTCTATTATTATTTTGGAGACTAATACATTCTCTCTTTTTTTTTTGTCTCACCCCTTTTATAGGTGAACGTGTCTACCTACAAGAAGCTGCTACGGGGCTTTTTCAGCATTAGCAAGCTTTATCAGAAACATGCTGATTAGTTCTCTTGTAGGAGGAGCAGCACAGTGCGGCGGCCCAGACGTCGAGATGATGATGACGATGATGATGATGTCGGGTCAAGTCGTGGTCGAGACAGAGGTTGGGGGTACAGATCCGGTGGCACAACGGGTCCCTGGGTCATGGGTGGTGGCCTTGATAGGAGTCAGTCGTCCCGAGTGCATTAGCTTTGGATTCCTGCGAATATTAGTCTCTCACTTTGTTTTTTCTTTTTTTTTATGTAAAAGAAACATGTACATACATTATTACATAATGCAATATATGATGCAAAATATTACACATGCAAACTCAAATACACACAGGAAATAAAGCTATACCAAACATCTAAAAAGTAATGGCACACTGTAATCTTGGAAAGAGAGTTTATAAGAATACACCTTCGAATGGGGGTTGGCTTTTCTGGTGATACGGGAACGGAGAGATGGCCGCCTTCCCCTATTTTCTCGGTGCATTGCGGCTATTAAAACCATGGCTATAGGTTTCTTTTATAGCCTTTCTCTTTTCTTGCGATCAGACATAGGAGCAGTGGATGGTCGGATAGACAAACCAGGATACCAGCAGAATTTCCAGGCATAGTAAAAGTCACCTGGCGCGGCCATATGGGGGACATGGCGTGGCGCCAAGGGGAGCTCATGTTGGCACCATGGTCTTCTCCTGTGCAACCACTGTTCATCACTATTCATACACTGTGCATAGAACTGTCCGTTTCCTCAGTTTTCGGTATAAAAACGGACGGAGGCTGACCTGCTTTCTCACCAGCTCATTCATCCTTCTCTCTTACAATTCTTAAGCTTTTCTCTGCTCTGTCGTTGCCCTGTTTTGCCTTATAAAATCCCTTGCATCTCTTTCATAAATGGCCGCACGTATTCCCACGGCTTTGGAAGTTGAAGTTTATGAGAATGCCTTGGATTTCTGGATTCTCTCCCTGCGATCAGACGAGCGGGACTAGTTTGATCATATTTTTGGATTCAGGTGCCTACTGTCTTGGCGGAACGTCGTTATAAATTGGGACATGTTGAGGGGAGCCGCCAAGTTTTGGTCTTCTCAAGACTATCTATTTAACTTCGGCATGAATGAGATGTGCCCCACATTTGAAGAATTCTGTGTGATGCTGGGGGTGGCACCTTCTTGTCAGATCGTAGTGCCTGCCTACAGGAGACGTCCATATATGGCTATCCGGGAGCTATTTCACACTACCCGCCAGGCTATTCTAGGTTTCTTTAATGGAGAAACCTTTAATTTAACTGTCCTCCCTGGGGTCTTCATAGAATACAGGGAGGATGATGTAGACTACCTGCGGCGTAGGCTGACGACGCTTTTTCTTTGTCTGGTAAGGAGATATCTGTTAGTGGGTCCACCCGGATATGTTGATGTGCGGGTCGTGGACCTTGCATTACAGGCTCGAGATCCCCGGTTGAATATTGTTCCGGTGATTCTGGCGAAGACCTTTGCGGGCCTGACTGCTTTTGCCAGCGATGAATAACTATTCCCTACCGGTAGCCCCATTCTGGTCCATATGTGGCTAGAAAAGCACTTTCTTTGGGGTCTGGCTCCCGTTCCACATGGAGCACCATATGATCCGGCCCTTTATGGCGTTCGTGGGCATCTTCCTCAGACCAATTACTCTGAGTTTGATTGGGCTGATCATTTTTACCGACGGGGCTCCATGGACATAATCTGGATAATTCATCAATTGGAGATCCGGCATTTCCTTTGTCATTTCGCTGAATATAGTCAAGTAGTCCTATTGGGTTTTCAGCGGACCTCCTTTTATCTACCGGACTGGATCTTGCACCAATTTGGGAGGGAGCAGGTGATCCCGGACACAACTCGTCTCATATATATGGAAGTGGAGAATATTAACGAGGACTTGGGTCCCACTATTCAGGGCATATGGCACCGGGATTCTGAGAGACTGGAGGTAGCCTATCCATTTACTGATTACATGTTTCTGTCCCCTGGGTACATGGCATGGATCATGGTAGCTGCTGAGGGGCCGTCCCGCGCTATTTGGCGCGGACTGAGCAACTTGCTGGGTAGCCATATTACTAATGGGATAGATGCTCGCCTGATGGAGATAGGTGAGGATATTGATAGCTCGGGGTTAGTCGTTCCTCAGGCTTTGGAGGCAGAATTCAAGCGGGTACATGGTTTTGATGGTCGAACAGCCCCTGGACTGAACACTGCGTGTCCCAGCAATGCACCCCGCATATTAAACAATGCTAGTAGGCAACATAACCCATGGGAACTAGAAGTAGCTGCTCCTCCTCCCCAGACTGGTTAGGGCAAGGCTTTCAGAGCTGGCAGCAATGAGCCTCGACGGCTGAGCATGGCGAACATGCAGGACAATCCATGGGAACAAGAGATATATGTTCCTCCTCCCCCACCTGTATGGGGTACTGCTTTTAGGGATGACAGACCTGGTCCGAGCAATGTGGCTGCTCAGGAGAACGGAGACGTTGATGATGAAGAAGGGGACACTTCTGGTGGCTCACACACAAGTGAGACTAGAGCTTCTTCTGCGCCCCGCAGAAGCAGTATATGGGCCCGGCTCGGTGGACGCCGTAGACATTGATAGACCATCGTGGGGCTAAAGCTGCAAAAAAAAAAAAGGATTGTTTCTGGAAAAACAAGGGGCGTATAGGCAGTATATAGATATGTACATGTAATCAATGTATAATTTAGATGTCATAATAAATATTCCTAAGTTGCACCGGAGGACTTGTAATATTATATTTTAATGTCTTGATATAAGCTTCTTGTCGTGGTTTTCCATTTCTGTCAGTTGAGCTTTCCGTAAGCTGAAGACCGGAGGTAGTATTTTGAGGATTTAAATAGTGCCTTCCCTCTCCTTTTATCTCCTTTTTTTCTTTTTTTTCTATTAATTATTTTTTCTCTAACTTTTGTCTAGGCCGCCCTTTCGGGTTTTCGACCTAGCGAGCCCTTATTTCTCCTTTTAATTGTTTCTTATATATATATATATATATATATATATATATATATATATATATATATATATATATATATTCTTTTTTCTTATTTTTTTATTTTTTTATTATGCCCTAACTTTTGCCTAGGCCGCCCTTTCGGGTTTTCAGCCTAGCGGGCTGGAGATGGAAGCAACTGCTGGATAGAATTGCTCAGGCATAGTACCTTTTGAGTTTGCCGAGGTTGAAGGGTTGGACAAGATCTTCCCCATCCTGGTTTGTGAGAAGCACGTCACCTCCTGACCGGATCTCCTTAACAATGTATGGTCCCATCCGGGGAGACCTCCATTTTCCCCTAGTATAAACATAACTAGGGGGTTTTTCTCGAAGCACGAGGTCTCCGACTTGGATGTCGCGGCCTTAGACTTTTTTATTGAAAGCTCGGGCGATGCGCCTTTAATATGCCCCGGTATGCTCTAGGGCTAGCAGGCGTCGTTCATTGATTAGGGCTAATTCTTCATATTGCCCTTTGACCCAGTCGATTTCTACTATATCAGATTCCATCATCAGTCTTAATGACGGAATTTCGACTTCTATCGGCAGTAGCGCCTCCATGCTATATGCCAGAGAATATGGGGTAGCCCCAGTGGGTGTGCGGACTGAGGTGCGGTAGCCCCAAAGGGCTAGCGGCAATTTTTCTGGCCAGTCTCTTCCTTTGTCAGCCATTTTTTTGATGATGTTCTCAAGTGTTTTATTGGCTGCTTCAACGACACCATTATCTTGCGGCCGGTAGGGGGAGGATTTGTGTCTCTGGGTCTTGAACTCGTCGAGTAGATGGTTCACTTCCCCTTCAAAATGTGAGCCGTTGTCGGATATTATCTCGAAAGGTACCCCATAGCGATATATAATATTGGTCCTGATGAATTTGGACACCTTTCGGGCATTCAGAACTTTGTAGGAAAAGGCTTCCACCCACTTCGTAAAGTAATCGACGGCTACCAGGACGTATTCATGGCCATTGGATCCCTTCGGGTGAATTTGGACTATGACGTCGATTCCCCATGTTGAGAAGGGCCAGGGGGCTGTGGAGTTATATAAAACGTGTGGGGGCACATGCTGCAGATTGGCAAAGCGTTGGCATTTGTCGCAATGTCGCACCCACCGAATACAATCGGTTTCGAGCGTACTCCAATAATACCCCTGTCGGATAATTTTCTTGGATAACATATGGCCATTCATGTGGGACCCGCAGGTACCACCATGCAGTTGATCCATGATTTGCTCAGCCTTGGCCTGATTGACACATAATAAGTTAAGGCCTTGATAGTGCCTTTTATAGAGGCTGTCACCACTGAGTACAAATTGTGAGGCCCACCTTCGCAGGGAGACTCTTCCTCTTTTATCTAGGCCGGGAGAATAGATACCTTTCTGAAGTAGATTAAAGATATCAGCATACTAGGGCTTGTGATCTGTGTCAGGGGCTGCATTGATTTTGAAACAGTATGCCGGAGTGACCTTTTTCCCGACTACGAATGGTTGAACATTAGTTTCTGCAGGAATCCGGACTAGTGATGCCAGAGTAGCCAAGGCATCGACGAATTGATTCATATCTCTTGGCAGATAATGGAACGAGATATAATTGCATGATAGAGCTGCAGCCGAGGATCCTGGGTTTTCCATCTCCCTTCGACTTGATTTATGATCGGGCAGAGTCTCCATAGACTTCGAGATCTTTGGCTCCCCTTTGGAGAGCTTCTTCTAGGCCAGCAATACAGGCTTCATATTCCGCCGTGTTATTTGAACATTCGAACTCCAACCTTATAGCCAGTGGAGTATGAGAGTCAGCCGGATCAATTAGCAAGATTCCTATGCCAAAGCCTCTTTTGTTTGCGGCTCCATCAAAGAACATCTGCCAACTGGTGTCATGGTCAGTGATTTCCAGGACACCTTCATCTAGGAATAATTTAGCTCGCTTCCTTGTAGCTTCCTACTTATGAAGTATAGAGAATTTTCAACGTAGGAATCTTATTTCTCTTGGGCGAGCATAGCCCCTACTGACGTGTCTGTGAAGGTTAAATATATGAGGAAAGGTTTATGTGTATGGAGTGGAGCTAGCACAGGGGGATTAGTAAGGTAGACTTTTATTTTTTCAAAGGCTAGCTGGCACTTCTCGTCCCAGACTTGGTCGGTATTCTTTTTTAGGAGTTTGAAGAGGGGCTCACATGTGGTTGTCAGCTGCGAGATGAAACGACTGATATACTGCAATCGGCCTAGGAAGCCTTTGACTTCAGTTGGAGTTTTCGGCCGTGGCATCTCTAGGATGGCTTTGATCTTTGCTGGCTCAATCTCGATGCCCTGTTCGGTCACTAAGAATCCCAGGACATTGCCTTTGGTAACCTCAAATGTGCATTTGGTGGGGTTGAGCTTCATTTGGTGCTTTCTTAATCTTTGGAAGAACTTTCGAAGGTATTTGATATGGGCACCGTTGGCGTCGCTGGAATGCACGATCATGTCATCAACATAGACTTTCATTTCTTTGTAGATCATGTCATGGAAGAGGGTGGTGGCAGCCCTCTGATAAGTAGCTCCAGGATTTTTCAGCCCAAATGGCATGACAGTATAGCAATAAGGGCTAAGTTAGATAAGAATAATAATAAATTGAATAAAATTTTCTCTCTCTAGGATTTCTCTCTCCCACGGCAAACCCTAATTAGGTTTTTCCTATTTTGTTGCCGCCGGGCGGCATGGCTACGGGGGATCCCCCACCGGTGGTGACATCGGCGGCCCAGGTTCCCACACCTCCTCTCGATCCTAACACGACTTCTCCTCCAGTCCCAAACACGTCCATACACCTCCAACGTCTTATGCTTCTGTCGTCGGAAACCCTAAGACTTTTGTTGGCATGTCTCAACCGGTTTTGCAAGCAATTCCTTTAGCCCCTCGACAGGTGAAATCTATTCATGGCGAACGAGGTTGCATTTTTTCCTCGCTAGAAGTAGACACTGCGGCTAAGCAATTCTCTAACACCATAGTTTTGAAATTTTCGGCTGGTCGGCCATCTGTTTTTTCTATTCAGACGGACATTGCCCAATCTTGGAGATTGAAAGGTCCTTTTGTTGTCGGCTTATTGGATCCCCGCCATGTTATGGTCCATCTCTCTTCCCCAGAAGATTTGGTCTTCGCCTTATCGAGAGAATCGCACATGGTCCAGTCTAGCATGTTCCGTTCCTTTCGTTGGTCCCCCGAATTTACCTTCCGTAAGGATACAACTACAGTTGCCGTTTGGGTGCGTCTCCATCAACTGCCATTGACTTATTTCAACCCATCTTTCCTTCAATGCATTGGCAACTCGTTGGGTAAATTTCTTCGAGCAGACGACAAAACACTAGCCTTAACCCGCCCCATGTTTGCTCGTATCTGCGTTGAGATGGATGTTTCTGAACCCCTCCCGACTCGTTTCTGGATTGGTACTAGCAAGGAGGAGGGATTTTGGCAATCGCTTGATTTTGAAGGCAATATTGACTATTGCGTGGGTTGTGGATTACTTGGGCATATCAAAGCGTTTCGTCGAAAGGGACAGCGCACTAATGTTCGTCCACCCAATTCTAAAACAGATATGCATAAGGAGAATAATCAGCCTGGAGTCAGTCCGCCGGCTCCAATTAACAATGGTAAGAATGTTGTCGTTGATAGTACACCTAAGCCTACCAATGGTGTAAATGGGACGGTTAACAAGAAGACTTGGGTTCCAGTTGCGCCCTCGATACCACAAAATGAATCGACCTCAATGGAGAAGGATTCTCAGGGTTGTGTGAAGGACAGCGAGCCTAATAAGAACACTCATATGGGAGGAACGAATACCGTACTCACTGGGACAAATCATACATCAGTTCCAATGACATTTCCCAATAATCCGTTGCAAGAGATTGCCTTTGATTCTGTGGCGACGGATACTCGGGGCAGCGATACTGTAGTCAATTGTAAGAAGGGCACTAATACGTCGGGAGGGAAGAAGACTGTGATCAATAATTCTTCTGTGCCATCGTCCGCTAATCCGGTATCCAATAATGAAGGTGTCACTTTGGGTAATCCTTTTGCCGTGCTAGAGGATTTGGATGATGATGAGGAGGTTACTTTTGTTTGCAAGGATTCCAAGGATGCCCCGATGGAACCTGATAAGGGACCAATTAATAATGATCCTAGTTTAATTACTGAATGGTGCTCCATATGGAAGGATGTTCTTCAATGTTTTCCTTTGCATGGTAGACATGCTGTTTCTGAGATTGGTGATATTGACGAGCTGGATGATAATAAAGGGGCATTAACTGACTTGGATTTGGATAAAATTAAGCTACGCCCTTCTTTCCATCAATATTGTCAGGATCTTCATAAACACAGGAAGAAGGTAGCTTTTGCAACGCAGAATGTACGATTAACTAGGGCTGCTGCAAAAGCCCGAGCCGTCACCCCCCTCTAATTGATTTTTATGTCGATGTTTATTTGGAATGCGCGGGGAGTATGTAATAGACGTACCAGAAATTATCTTCACATGATTAAGAGGCAACATAATCCTTTTTTATGTGTCATTTTAGAGCCTAAGGCTGCGGGAGATCGTTTGGCTAAATTATGTAAACGTTTACGATATTATTCTGGTCTGCATTCTAATCCTGTTAATCATCATATTTGGTTATTGTGGAATGACAAAGTTGATGTAACCTTGATTCATAGCACGGATCAATTCATTACGGCGCATATTAAAGTGGACCAAGTTTTTAGTGCAAATGTCAGTTTCGTTTATGCTAAGTGCACAAAAGAGGAACGTCGGGATTTATGGGCTGATTTGATTGCCTTTTCTAACCAAAGTGTGGAGCCTTGGCTAGTTGGTGGAGATTTTAACGTTATCTCGTAGTCGGGGGAAAAGTTGGGCGGAAAATCTTTGTGATATCAGGGAAATGTGGGAGTTTAATGATTTTATTTCTCAAGCCGGTTTGGATGATGCTGGGTTTGAGGGCAGCATATACACTTGGTGTAATAATCAAGGTGGCTCTCATAGAATTTGGAAGCGTTTGGATAGAGTGCTGGTTAATGGTAGTTTTAAACTTCAGTTTTCGGGTTTACGTGTGTCTCACTTAGCCACTGTTGATTCAGACCATGCCCCTTTATTGGTTTCATTTCCTAATCGGTCTACACAGAAGAACACTTTTAAATTTCCTAGAATGTGGCTTGATCATCCTTCATTTCTTGCCTTTATTGAGGAGCAATGGCAACGACCTGTGGTAGGTTCTGCAATTGATATCTTATTTAAGAAGCTTCAAATGTTACGTCCAGCTTTAAAGTCTTGGAATTGGAATGTGTTTGGGCACGTGCAACGTAAGCATGAAGCCTGCCAAGATGATATTCTGCGTTTGGAGTTTTTACTTCAACAAACGGCTGATGAGTCTCATGCCTCTCAACTTACTGTGGCTCGGAAAAATTTGGATCAGTTGCTCAAATGGGAAGAGGAGCTCGCTGCAATGAACTCTTTCCAATTATGGCTTCGTGATGGGATCGTAACTCTACTTATTTTCATGCCAGTATCAAAGACAGATGTAAACATAATTTTATCCGGCTTCGCTTGGAGGTTGGGTCTTTATCCTCGGATCCTGATCAGATTGGTAGGATGGCCAATGATTATTTCTCTACTTTGTTTTCCTCTCAATCTCATACGGTAGCCGCAGACCTCTTTCGAGATTTCCCTTCTTCTGTGACTGAGGCTGATAATGATTCTCTTATTCGCTTGCCATCGGAGGAAGAGATTTGGGATGCCATTAAAAATCTTAACCCTAATAGTGCCCCGGGTGCGGATGGATATACCGGGTGGTTTTTCCAAGGATGCTGGACCATTATTAAAGTTGATGTTATTGCGGCGGTTAGGGAATTTTTTGCTGGTTCCCCGCTTCACAGAGGTATGGCTGCCACTACTCTGGTTCTTATTCCAAAAGTTGACAATCCCGAGATGCTTAGTGATTTACGTCTGATAAGTCTGTGCAATTTCTCTTGTAAGATTATTTCTCGAATCTTTGCTAGTCGTCTGTCTGCTTTGTTGCCAAATTTAATTTCTTTGGAGCAGTCTGGGTTCCTTCGAGATCGTAGTATACAGGAGAATGTTCTTTTGGCTAATGAATTGGTTCGTCGTATTGACAAGAAAGTTCGGGGTGGTAATATTATTTTTAAACTTGACATGTCTAAAGCCTATGATAGATTGGAATGGGATTTCCTTTTTGATGCTCTTCAGGCTTTCGGGTTCAATAAAGCGGTTTGCGATCGTATCCAGCATCTTATTGGGAACATCTGGTATACTTTGAGAATCAATGGGGTTTCCTCAGGATTCTTCAAATCTTCTAGAGGGGTTCGACAGGGTGATCCTTTATCTCCACTGCTCTTTATTCTGGCTCAGGAGGTTCTATCCTTTAACATAATAGGGCGATGAGGTTGGGTCAGATTCAGCCTTTTTCTCATGGTCGGGGTGGTTTGGTGATCTCTCATCTCTTATATGCTGACGATATGTTGTTATTTTGTAACGGTCAAAAATCGTCCATTCTGGGGTTACGTAAAGTTATTTCTGATTATGAGCAGAGTTCTGGCCAGTTCGTGAATTTGAGCAAGAGTGGTTTCTATGTTTCAAGGCATTGTTCTTATCGGGCTATTCATCGTATTGCTAAGTGGTCTGGGTGCTCTCATCGTTCATGGCCCATGAAGTACTTGGGACTGCCGTTATTTACGGGGCGTATTAGATGTCGGTATTATGAAGATCTAGTGCATCGGGTGGTCAAGAGGATTAGCGGTTGGCATGCGAAGTTGCTATCTTTTGGTGCAAAGTTAACTTTACTTAAATCGGTGTTATGTAGTATTCCAATCTACGCTCTCGCTGCTCTTACTATCCCAAAACGGGTTTTAGCTCGTCTTGAAAAAATTATGGCGGATTTTTTTTGGAACAATAATGGTGAGAACATATTGCATTGGGTGGCTTGGAGTAAAATATGTTGTCCTTTAGAAGAAGGGGGGCTTGGTCTTCGGTCTTTACAGGAAGTGATGCATTCCCTTCATGCTAAGCTGGCTTGGCGGGCTATTCAAGGGAGAAGTCTCTGGGCTAAGTTTTTCTTGGCAAAGTATGGCTCGGATACAGGCTTCGTGTGCCACACATCAGCTACGGCTTCATGGAAGGAAATTCTGGGGCATTTCGATCAGATTAATCTAGGTAGCAGATGGATCGTGGGTCAAGGTGATATATCCTTTTGGAATGACAATTGGTGTGGGTTCAGGTTGCTTGGTCCTCCGCCCATAGACATCAAACTTTCGGTCAGAGATGCTCTTCTGCACATTGGCGACTTCTACAATCTTATTGATAGTTCTGCTCATAACTTGGTTGCCAAGGTTCGCTGCATTGATAATGTGCCAGACAGATTAGTTTGTACGCTTACGACTTCGGGCGAATTTGATACGGCAGCTTACTGGAAGTTTTTCCGAAATCGTAACCAGGTTTTCTGGTGGGCTAAGAGGATCTGGCAGCCTTGGATTCCCCTCAAGGTCAGTGGGTTTATGTGGCGTTTATTTCACGATGCTCTTCCAGTTTATCTCCGTCTGCATGATAAACATGCCCCTATTGTTTCTAAGTGTGTTTGCTGCCCAAGTAATCCAGATCGAGAATCAGTAGGTCATCTATTCCTTCATTCAGAAATTGCTACTTTTATTTGGGCCAAGTTTGCTTTGGTTTTCCAAAAGGTTTCTGCTCCAATTTCCATACAACATCTTCTTGATACATGGGCTAGAGGTTCTGTTCGAAAATAGATTGGTTCTTGTCATCTCGGTGTCGTTATATTCTCGTGCTGGGAGATTTGTAAGGCTAGATGTGAGGCTTTTTTTGACGGGGTGGCTATGAATGGCGAGTCTATATTCTATCGGGTGCTGGAGCATTTGTGATCTATGATCTCTATTTTTCGGCCTAAGTCTGGAAGTGGTATTTGAGCCATTTCAGCCATGCAATCCCTTCATATCTCAATTCAGCAACCTCGTCATCATAGGGGTAAGTGGATTCGTTGGATCCCCCCATCATGGGTACTCTCAAACTCAACACCGATGGGTCGTCTAAAAATGGTTTTTCTACCGGAGGAGGTGTCGTTCGGGATTCTCAGGGCTCTCTTGTATGGGCTTTTTCTAATTATTATGGAACCGGCTCTAATATGAAGGCTGAAATATGTGCTCTTAGAGATGGTTTAATGGGATGTCATCGTATGGGTTTCATCAATTTGGAGGTGGAATCAGATTCAGAAGTTGCAGTTGATGTGTTAGTTCATGGCCACAAGGAACCGTGGGAATATACTTATGATTTACGTTTATGTCGCACGATGCTTTCAAGTGTTACCTTAAGGCATGTTTATCATGAGCAAAACAGAGTTGCGGACAGGCTTGCTGCAAAGGCTCATATTCATCTAGAATATCGCTCTTTTGACAATTTTGTTTCTCTTCCTAAGGATGTGAAGCAGATGCTGAGAATGCACTGTTATGGTTTTTACAATTTTCGGAGGAATAATTCATAATTGTTGTTCAGGAGTCTTTAGTTTTTTTCATCTGAAGTTAGATCTTGTTGATTGTATTTCCTTTTCGAGGTCAGGCTCCTTTGTACTCCCATTTATAAGGGCCAGGCTGGTTGTCCCCCTCAAGTTTGTATTCCTTCTATTTTTAATAAATTGCTGCAGGGTGCCGTCCCTGTTTCCCTAAAAAAAAAAAGTATAGCAATAAGTACCCCAAGGAGTAGTGAATGAAGTCTTCTCCTAGTCCTCTGCTGCCATTTTGATTTGATTATAGCCCAGCATGCCGTCGACGAAGGATCAGACTTTGTGAGCAGCGACGACGTCTACCACAATATCAATATTGGGTAGAGGGAAGTCATCTTTGGGCGACGCTTTGTTAAGGTCGCGAAAATCTACACAGATCCAAACTTTCCCGTTGCGCTTGGGAACGATCACTATATTGGACAGCCAGATCGGGTATTCAACTACCTGAATGAAATTGACGCGCAGCTGCTTCATGATTTCTTCTTTAACTTATAGTGACCATTTTGGCTTGATTTGGCGGAGCTTCTGCTTGACTGGGTGAGCATCCAGATATATGGGGATCCGGTGTTCAACTACGGCTGAATCTAGCCCGGGCATATCTTCGTAGGACCATGCAAATATGTCCACTTACTCTTTGAGGAGATCAATGAGTGCTACCCTTTCTGAACCTTGGAGGTAGCTGCCGATTCTGATTTATTTGATTCCATTGTCCAGCCCCAGATTGATAGTGGACAGGTCTTCAGTTACTGCTGATGAATGGCTATGTTCCTGGTGCTCAACTGACTTTAAAAGCTCAAGAAAATAATTTTTATCTTTTGAGTCCATTTCATTAAATGACTCATTATCATAATTATCATTATTTAATGTGTCTTTTAATGTAGGTGCAATTAAGGAATAAGCAAAGACATTTAAATTATCATTAAAAGCAAATTGTACAGGGTTTATTACATTATTGAGGACCTGGGGTTTGAGATCCTTAACTTTAGGTAGCAGATCGGTAGATGACCAATCCGTAAAGCTAGGGGAAGGAATAGGGATAGTATATCCAAAGTGGTCTACTAAGTCTGCGGGCGTCAGGAGCGGGCCGGTCGTGGTATACCAGTTCTGCAGAGGCTTATCAGCAGTAAGCTCAAACTCAACAGGGAGCTCTTTATAATAAGTGCCTCCATCTATCATACCAAGGAAACTGTCTCCTCCGAACGTTTATTGGAAACTCCTTTATTGATCAGCACATTTTACAACACCTTTATTTATGGCTAATTAGACTAGCTTGCCCCTTTAGACCTCCTTGGCTCGATTTGTTTCAAAGATTTTTATGCCTGCCACCGTGATTACCTCGTTGTCAATGAGATCCTGGATTGCATCTCGAAGTGTATAACACTTGTTGGTAAGATGACCGCTGCACTGGTGATACTCACAATACTGGGCGTGGTTCCAAGTAATAGGTAACGGGTTGAGTGGTCGGTAATTATCAATGGGTTTCAGTATCCCATGGGCCCACAGTGTTTGGAGTATTTCAGATCTTGGGGCAGACAGCTCATCATAATGCCTTGGAATTATCTCCTTTCGACCTCTTGGCTTAGACAAATGGTCAGGTTGGGATTTGGTTAAGCAACTGAGTGGGGTTTTCTCTCTTGGATAATATTGTACTGGAATGGGGTTGCCTGGACCTTGGCCCAATAGGGATTCTTTTTCTGGTATACAAATGATTTCCTTTAGAGTCCTTGGGGTCATTTGTTGAGAA
This sequence comes from Codonopsis lanceolata, assembly GCA_013146195.2. NCBI lineage: Eukaryota > Viridiplantae > Streptophyta > Magnoliopsida > Asterales > Campanulaceae > Codonopsis > Codonopsis lanceolata. Next base: position 75,988,327 of record CM028383.1, read on the forward strand.
TAGGTATTCGAGGGATCAAGAGGGGGGTAATTCCTTTGACTGTAATAGCAGGCATCCAGGTGGGGGAAATCAAGGTTGATTTTTGGAGGATATGGGCTAGGATTATGGGCATTTGAAATCATATTACTTTGGGCAAGGAGGTCATCATTTGGCTGCTGGCAGGCACTTGATGACTTTCTGGGGTCTTGGAAAAGGATATTTTCTGCGGTATCAGGAGAATTTATTTCGGGAGAATGGGAAGTATCGGGGACATATTTTGGGATCTTGGATTTTTGGGAAAACGTGGTAAGAGTTTCTGAAAAACCTGCCAGAAGATCATTTACCACCTGATTCGTTATTCTTTCTGCACGGACATCCAGTTCCTTTCTTAGCTAAGCTTCAAGCCCAGGAGGAGGTGCATACACAGGAGTTTCTTTTTCTGGCTCCCAGCGGTCCCAGTTGTCGCTAGTCCCGACCATAGCTTGTTTATTCTTTCTTTGCTATCTCTTGCTCGGATCTGGCACCCTCTATCTTGATTACGCCCCTTATCCGATCTGAACCGATACCTTATGTTCTGATTTCTGCACTACTTTCCCGTATCAACCGGCCAGTACTATCTTTGCCTTTCCGAATTCAGGCCAGGTTTCTGAGGAAGATGGGTTATGGAGGAGGTATCAGAAGGCTGGCTGAAGGCTTTCTGGGCTTGGAGTACAGCGTGCCTTTATTAGTATATTTTATTATTGTTTATTTTTGTTCCCTACAATTGACCGGATAAGCACCTGCTTTATTTTGACAGTCTCATGACTTTTCCTGGAACAGTGGATTCTTTCTCCAGAGTATAGGACCAACGTATTCCACCTACCTTTCAACTCCCCAGGACTGGACTGGTTCTAGGTGAAGGGCATATACCCTTTCCAGGATCCACCATTCGAAATGGTCTAGGTCGAGCATCAGAGAATAATAAATCAGCCCCTGTTTATTATTTATTATCATTTTTTTGCGCACTTTATCTTCATTTTTTTTCTAAACTAAACTTGCGCATTTATTTTTTATATCTTTTTTTTGACGTTATATATATATATATATATATATATATATATATATATATATATATTTTTTTTTTTTTTTTTTGACAGGGCTGACTCACAATTCAAAGATGCCAAAACCGGTTGGTCTATGAAGTGTCCTGAGAATCTATATGCATTCTAGCGTTGGCTCATGCAGGGGGTAGGCTGGTTATGGTATAAGGTAACAGTTCGGAATATTTCTATATGCGTGCACGTGTGTGCGGTATCTAGAAAGCAGTAAAGTCTTTATTCATTTACAGATATATAAACATAAAAAAATATAACAGATATGGCCTGTCTTGCTGTTACATGTGGATTTTCTCGGCTTTTTAGTTTGAGCGTAAGCAAGCAAGCACACCACATTTAAGAAATAGAAAGAAAAGTGGGGAAACTATTTATCCCTATTAATTACAAATTTGGTCCTATGTCCCCAAAATAAAATAACAGAATGAATGTAAATATGTACAAATTGAACGGAATAATAAAAAGGAATAATAAATGGAAAGAAATAATAATATAGAGCCGAAAATAAAGCAATATTAAAAATAAAGCCCCGGCCCTTTTATTGTGCTGCCCGGAATTTTTATTGCAACATAAATATAACACACACTTTTTTTTTGATTTTTTTTCGAATTTTTTTATTATTTTTGATTGTTTTTTTTCTAAAAAATAATATTTTTAAATATATTTGTAACAGCTATCGGAACGAAACTACTGCAAGATGGAGGATCATATTCACAAATATAGACACGGATGTATAGGAACGCAATATTCAAATGCATAAACATACTTTAGCCATAAACAAATAAAAACAAAAAAAGTATTATTTTATGAGTCTAGCCTTCAATTTTATTTAAAATAAAACAACACCCCAGCAGAGTCGCCAATGTGGGTCGCCTGGCGTGCGCCCGCACCCCTCGCGCCCTTAGATAAGGGTGTGCGTACGTGCAGATGCGAGACACCACTACTCTCGTTCTACCATCCCTTTTTTAGGGGAAGACGAAATCAAAAGTGCGAGAGGAGTTCTGTCTAAGATAGCGCGTTGGAATGTGCCTCGGTTAACTTTAGTCGATTTTTGATCCAATATGGGAACTTTGGGTTTCCCGCATCAAGTTATCCATTTTTTAGGGGATATCAGGATAAGAGAATGCATCACCCTTTCATTCTCATTTTTACTTTTTTAGGGAAAACTAAAAGTGCAAAAAGGATGTTGCGACGCCTCACTATAGATTTTATTAAAAATAGCCTTATGGCCCATTTCGATCACTATGGGAGCTTTGGGTTTCCGCATCAAGTTATCCCTTTTTTAGGGGATACCAGATATGGGAATACTTTCATTCTTCATTCTCATTTTTTTTTATGGGAAAACTGAAAAGAAAGGAGTGCTGCGAGGCCCCATTGGACCAAAAAGTTTTAGAGTCGCCATTTTATTTTAAGGAAAAATAAAGCAAAACCAGAAAAAAGAAAACCGTAGATAAAAAATGGGTTCGAGGCTAAGTTACGAGTTGGGAAGGTGCTGGCACCCAACTCGCCCTTTCGGTCTCAAAATAGTTTTAGGCTAAAGTATGCTTATTGTTATATTTATTTAGAAAATAAATAAAGCATTAAAAGACAAGAAAATAAAACAAATACATCTGTGGCTACGTTATTTACAGACTTGCAGTCATTTCCTTACAATAATTACAAATATATTTAAAAATATTTGGTCATTATAACGGCTCTTTTACATAATATTTCCTAATCTAATCTGGGCAGCACAACGGCTTATATTGACTACATTGGGCCGGATTTTAAATAATAACTTTAGAAATAATAAATAAAAGAACGCCCTTAAAGGCTATTACCTTTTAGAGCGGTAGTGTGCTCGCCTGCCCTTCAGGAGAGGAGTCTGTTGTTGTTGTTGTTGTGATTCAGCGTAATGACCGCTTTATTTCGATGATTTCAGCTGCTCACTCGGCGTAATAACGGCTTATTTCGGAAGGTTTTGGCCTTTTTGGTTGGGCGGAATAACGGCTTACTTTTTGTGTTTTTCAGCCTATTATTCGAGCAGAGTAACGGCTTACTTTATATGGATTTTGGGCCGGGGAAGTAAGGTGGATACCTAACTAAAAGGCTAGGGATCACTTTTAACCGGTGGATTTGTGTTTTGGTGGAGTTTGGACGGGGTTTGGAAGCTTTGGTGGGCTACACACACCTATCTCACTTCTCTCACTACTTCTCTGGCCAAAGGAACGCAGAGAGTTTCATAGCTTTTTCATGGATGAATGGTGTCCGAAAGGGACCCCAAAGACCTTTATTTATAGTAAGAGAGGAGGACTCATCGGGAATTATAAATTCCCTCGGCGAGCTTCAGTAGCATGTACACCAGCCTTCTCCAGTTGCTCAATGCGTTAAGTCCTAGAGCCACTATAGCACTCTTGGCACCGACACCTCCTTGGCATGGCGCGGCGCCCACCTAGCATTTTGGCCGCGCCATGTTCCTGTTTAAGTTCCATTTTATGCACTTTTACCCCTCGCACTTATCGTTTTATGATCCTCGCTTGCCTTTCGCATTTTCGACTTCGTAACTTGACATTTGTTAAGTTTAAGAAGTTCTAGATATCACATATCAGGGGTATGAAATTGGGGTGTCTACACCTACCTTCCTACATGATGACTGAAACAGACCAACACTTCAGAAGCACTCAGCACCGGAAGACTTGCAGCTATGTCAAAAGCCTTCAGTGACAAAGATCAGAACATCTTGAAGTCTCACCACCGACAGACATGCTACAAGTTAAACTGTTCGCACCAGTAGACATCAATTCTCCTGAATCGGAAGACTTGTTTCCACTGGCTTGAAGCATTCTACCGACAGACCTAAAATCTGCACGTGCTACAGAGAAAAGTCTAGAAGCATCTCTAATCAAGACAAATATGTTCAAGCCTTAGAAAGCCTGACATACTTAGGGCTACAAGACTTTCTCTCACTCAAGCAAGTTGAAAAAGTCAAAAACAATTACTTTATTGAATGCACTCACCCTGGAAAGACATCGACCTACTCTTCAGAGACTTATCAACACAGTCTGATAGACAACAAGTTCCAAAGATCTACATGACTAAATCTCTGCTCCAACTAGTCAAAGATCTTATGGACAAAGATCTCTATCCGATAGACTTCAACCACTACATCTCTAAACAGATAGAAACTTCAAATATTCATCTCTCAACGATCATATTAACTCCCGCCTATATAAATCCTCTCTCGTACCCAAGACAAAAGACAGATCATTAAAAACAACTCACCTCGATGAGATAACAGATGATAAGAAACGAGTAACTCAACTTACTCAAGAGCCTCAAAGAAAAGAGATCTACAACGAGATCGTCTTCACCAACGTATCTCAGATCTCTACACAGATTGCAGTGAACTCATCCAAATCTTAGCAAAACACTATTAGTGGATTGCTAGGAAGAAAATCTTGGAGAAGAGAAGAGATTGATCAGAAACTTCAATAGACAGATATCAAGATCTGAAGATTTATGTTAGATTATGTCAGAAGAAAATGAAGAGTTGTCTATAGATATTGCATTCATATCTTCATATTTGTATTCCAATACAAATGCTATTGATTGTGCAATAACCATTCATCATGGAAGGTCAAGTGCTTTGCACTCAATCGTTCAGATAATTTTTATCTGAACGACCTTGAAAATCCCTTCCTTCTCATAACAGTTTCTCGTTCTGGTCTCCTATTGCCCTTTGCTACTTAAGTATTCTTGAATGAATAATTAAGTAAGGATTGAGGCTTGGGTGGACAAAACTAGAAACTATATATAGATTATTTAGACTATTGTAATATGTAATTTATCTTTGAATAAATTCATATGTTCTTACAAATACCTTATCTCTCAGTCCTTATATATCTATGAGCTTTTTATAAATGAATTTATCTTTAGAAAAGCTATTCTCTAATTGATTTACTTAATCTGCATTTGAAAGAAGTATTAAGTGTGTTGTTGTTCTAAACATATATTCGTGTACAGCCACTTAAGATTTCTCCAAATCATAGCCTCTTTACTTTCTGTTGTCCAAACTCTTTTTAACAGGCTTTTGATTTGACTAACAGTTTACCGACTGAGTTGATTCTTCTGCTTAGAGCAAGCCTACCGATAGCCTCTACCGGCAGACATGCTCAACATGCTAAATTGCAAATGCCTCTAAAATTGTGCTTTAAAGATATCCAAAAGAAAAGTTTTTAAATTGGCATCATAGGCTATTCACCCCCCCTCTAGCCTATTTGAGCATTGTCGTGGACCAACACCTTCTCTCTTCTCCCAATGTAAGTTCCTATCTCCGAGTCCACCGTAATAGCCGCAATCTCCAGTTAGCCCCACCATAGCCACCGCCATCTCTGGGTGCAAGTTCCCATATCCGGCCCAAACCCTTCCCACTCTAGTCACGCCTATCATAACTCTAGCGTCTTCCTCCTTCGATTCTAGCCGAGCTCCATCTCCGATCTCCCTCATTCTCTCCCCTGCAAAAGTTGTGCTTAAAGTAGAAATCAAAGGCTATAGAGTATACTTACTAAAAACCCTTGAAAAACATGCAATTGATAGAAAAACCATAAATCTTATTGACGAGTTCATCAAAGAGAGAGAGATGGGCTTGAATGAAGAGAAATAGTTCTAAATTTTATTGAAATACTCTTCAATTTTGCGGGATAAAATTGGGCATACGGACGATATGCATATGGTTTAAAACAAAGTATCAAAATTGAGAAGATGTTGAAGAAGCCATGACTTTAGATGATTTTGACCTCATAAAAGTTGCCATGGCAGTAAGGTTGGTTTATTTAAAGAATTAGATGAGATAAAGTAAATGTAAAGTCATGTAAGAGGATGAAAGGGGATGAGAAATTGATTGATTTCGGTGGTGGATGGGTTTCACCAGAGAAGGTGGGTACGTTGATGTGGGTCACCCGGGATGCACCCGCGCGACCTTGGATAGGGGTGTTTGTACGTGCGGCTGCGGGACACCACTGCTCTCATTCCATTCTCCCTTGTCTAGGGGAAAACGAAATTAAAAGTGCGAGAGGAGTACTGTCTAAAATAGCACGTTGGAATACGGCCTCGGTTGACTTTAGTGGATTTTTGGTCCAATATGGGAGCTTTGTGTTTTCTATATCAAGTTATCCCTTGTTTAGGGGATACCAGGATATAGGAATACATCACCCTTTTCATTCATTTTCCCAGGGGAAAAGCAGAAAAAGTGCAAGAAATGATGCTTGACTATGGATTTTATGAAAATATAGTATAGCCTATTTCGGATCACTATGGGTGCTTTTGGGTTTCACATCAAGTTATCCCTTGTTCTGGGATACCCAGATATAGGAATACATCACCCTTTCA
>CM028383.1:75994863-76030150 GCA_013146195.2 Codonopsis lanceolata
TTAAGATCTCATGTTCAACTAACACTTTGTTATCACATAAGTGCCCATAGTAAGCCACATAAAGGATAGAGAAGATACAAATCACTTTCGTCGATTGCCCCTGCAATCACAACTGCATCATATCGTGCCGGTGATACCGTGTTCGTATCAAAGTACGCAGCTCTCTTCTGTCCGAGCTCTCTACTCGGGAAAATAGCCCTAGCCAATGTGCTCAATGGTTACGACAAAGGGGCTACTTCCCCACGTAGCTAGCGGTGGAGGTGTGTGTGAACCCGAATCCGGACGGCGATACATTACAATCACGAATCCCATAATTGTGAAGGCAATGCATCGTCCACCATCATCATGAAAACTCAAGTAATGCCATGGACTTATATGCAATGCACAATAGATGTTTACTTGCTAATTCTCAAGTAGATATAATGACCTACTAAACTCATACGATTATGCACATTGTTACATAAATCACAAAACCACAATAGGAACTCATTTGAGTCTCTAAATCATAAGTGCCAAGTTGTTCACTCTCTTCGATTCAAGTCCCAAAAGCTAGTAATCTAGTCAAATGGAATATAATTGTCATAGGATCTCACCACGATCCTCGTGTTCAATTGTTCCTTAACTCGACTCTTGAGTCTTTACTACAATTCAACCAAATAGAGTTTGAACACTATATGTGTTCCAAGACTCGTTCTATGTTCTCGTTTAAGGCATAGCAAGGTTCTCAGTTTAGGAATATAGTTCAAAGTCCCAAGTCAATTATAAGGGAAGCCTAAGTTGATTATTGTGAAATCAAGCTTAGTTCAATCTTTGATTCATAATTCCACTTAATAGTAGAACAAGTTCACATTAATCAGCAACGAAGGCAAACACATTTAATAATGCTCATAAGTCATATCATAGGAAGAATCAATTCTTGACAAGGTAGGAAATCATGCATTTAGTCATAATATAAAATATACACAAGATTCCATATTCACCTATGAAATTCAACGAGTCACAACTTAACCATCAGTCCATTAAGTACTATCCAAGACTACTCGTTAGACTCGGATCATGAAGCCATTTACTAAACTCTTCCTAGAGTAGTAACTCATTCAATAACACAAAGTCGTTGGTAGTCAAAGACTTAAGCAACACTAGAGCGGTAATATCCCGTAAGGTCAAACCATACCTGAGTCTTAGATAACAACATGGTCATCCTAGCGACTTATACAAGTAGACTCCATGTATAGAGTACTAAGAAAGCCTCAATCCAAATCTTCTCATAGAATAGTCCTCAAATTCATTATTCAACAAGTAGGCGTTTTTACTCATTAAAGAATCAAGTAGGAATTCGACAAGAGTGAATTCAACCTGTCAAGTAGATACATCATTCTACAACATGCTCTCAATTGTGCATTTGCTTCACACAATCACTTAAACCACATAAGAACTCGATTGAGTCTTATAATCACTCATATCAAACATGCCCTTCAATCCATCCCAAAGTCACGTAGGCTAATATATTAGTCTAACGCACTACAAACGTCGTAGGGATTGAATGTGGAGTCGGTATTGTTCAATAACTCCCTAATTTCAACTCCGGTGAGTTTTACTAAAATTCAACCAAGTTGAGCATTGATACTCTATGCATCACATTGCCCTTTCCTAAGTTCTCCTTTCATTTAGAACTTCGATAACTAGGTAGGAGCGTTCATGATCTTAAACTAGCCTTAAACACAATCCCGAGTTTCAAACCCTAATTTCGGTGATTTTGTTAAACCTTGAATTGAAACATATTCCTTCACAAGAGTTATTCCTAAGCTCATTATAAACAACATTCATGCTTTACAAAATGTCAAAATCACAACTTCATAGAGAATTCATAAAATCCTACACATGTTTCAAAGGTTGAATTGGAGGATCTCTCTTCACAAAATGTGTTCACAATCATTAATAGAACAACTATAATGAAGGGGTCATGTTACTTTATTGAACATGAAAATCTCAGGGATTTCTCAACGTACCTTAGTCCTAAGATTAATGGAGGAAAGGATGATCAAGGCAAGGATTGTTGTAGAGAAGATCAAGAGCTTCGATTTGGCGGTCTCGGATCGCCCGATCGACCACCGAACTCCGGGAAATGGTCCTTCAAGTTGGAGTGACCTCCATGGACGAAAATGGAGTTATGTCTCTGAATATCAGCTTGTTGTTGATCAACAATGGCTGAAAGGCTGAACATTTGTTTATATACTTGACCACAAGACCCCAATCCTAGTGAAGGGTGTTATTTGGCCTCTCATTGGCTAAGGGATGCTAGCCTTTGATAAGGATTGATCCAAAGGCTTAGAAGGGTTGTAGAAGAGTCAACAAAGAGGTCTCAAGTCACTTAAGACGGCCAAGGGGCAAGGGCACTAGGGTCAATAGCCAAAACAACCAAAACAAGTCAAAAACCCAAAATCTGGAAAACAGACTGTCAATCTTGTAAAATTGACCATAAATAGATCACACCTCCAAATAAGGTTATTATTGATTTTTATGAAACTAGACTCTTTAAAATATAGTTTAGCCTTTTAAATTACTCAATTTGGACTTATATTCATCAAAATATGGCTACTACAAGTTCAAGTACAGAAGCTGATTTCCTGAAAACAGAATTCTGGCACAGCCGTAAGTCAAGACCTAAATGAGGTACTTATACACCTTGGCAAAATACCATATTTTACAGGGAGTATCCTAACATATGTAGGTAAAACATACTAAATTTTTAGGAAATTATATTTAGTAGATTGGTACCAGAATTTTCCCGAAGTTCGCCCAAAAACAGGACTGAATCTGTGAAGTGATATGTTGGTCATCTTATTTCCGAATGCAACAAATCTATGAACATTGATTGTGCAAGCATGGGAAATACTAGTACACTTGGTTTAGAACTCAAATGAACTTCTCGCAAGTTGAAAACACAAACAATACAAGCAACGAAGGCATTCCCGAGAAACCCTAAGGCTCAAACGAAGCAACAATGCTTCTAAACTCTCAACCAAGCATACAACAACTAAGATGAACATTGTAAATCTTATATGCAAGGTACTAAGACTCCAATGAGACTTATTTAGGTGCTATCATGTTAAGACGAACACTCAACGCATTAACAACAAAGCATGCAACACGAGAAAGTCAAATACACGAAGGTTCGGGGTCTTACAGATCATCAGATCCACCATAAGCCACCTCAAAAGTAACGTCCCAAAATTTAGGCCAAACTATAGGAGCTCACATAATGGCCACATCACCAATAACCTCAAAATTATACCAAACCCAAGATGTTATTAATGTATCTACCACGTAAGCATCAAATATCCAAACATAAATCCTTTAATAATTTGTGTACAAATTTCAAAGTACATGTCTAAATAAAACTCCCAAATTCAAGTTAATAATTACAAAATAATAGTCCATAACATAACAAAATTGTATTCTCTTCAATTGGGCTCACAGGAACCGAACCAAATTTTCATTCCTTACTTATGTCCTGAAAGAAAAGGAGTAGGAAAAGGGTGAGCGAATAGAGCCCAGTAAGTTCATATAAAACCCTCTGGTTTCTAAGTAGGAGTTGACTAGAAAGGAAGTCAACATTGTATAGTGTCAAATAAATTGGAATTATAAGAGGAAGGCAAGAGCTTCGTTTTCATAGTCTAACTTCTCCGATCGGGTGGTCGGAGCTCCGGGAAATGATCAAGGAAGGTGAAGGAGGTCTCTTGAATCTCTCTTCTGGGTTCCCTCTGAGAATACATAAATTAGAGAAGATGGAAATGGCTGAAATGACTGGGATGGTGAAGTCGCAAACTTGGCTTAATCCAAGTGAAAGGGTTATGTGACTTCTCATTGGTCAATAAATGTCTACCATTGATAAATAATCATCAAATGCTTGGATTGAGTCTCTCTTGGTCAACATAAGTGAGATTAAGTGATTTGGGTCAAGTTTGGTCGGACTTGGGGTCAAGGGTGCAAGGGACAATGCCACATTTCATCAAAAATCCTGAAGTGCTGGAAATCAGGGCAATACTACTGACCAGTCAACTTGTAAAATTTACCATAAATGGCTCACAATTCTGATTGAGGTAATTTTTATTTTTATGAAACTAGACTCTTTAAAATACAATTTAGAATTTTAAACTTCTCAATTTGGACTTGCATTCATCAAAATACAGTCCCTCCAAGTTCATGTTAACATTTTGAATTCTCAAAACAAAACATAGAGACAACCATAATACGTGGCCAATTTGAGGCACTTAAACACCATGGAAAGTTATGAAAATTTACAGGAATTAACTTAAAATATGTAGGTAACACACACTAAAATTTAAGCCAATTTTATTTAGTAGATTGGTACTAGAATTTTCCGAAGTTTGCCAAAAAACATGACTGAATCTGTGAAGTAATAAGTTGGTTATTTTATTTCTAATTGTAACAAGTCCACGAACATGGTGTAGGAAAATAATTTTGATTGTCTTAGTATCTTCAAAGCAAATTTCTAGATGAAGTATGAAATGAGGTATGCCGAGGCAAATCTCCTTAAGACAAATATTGCCTCCGTAACGGTGCAAACGGATGGTTTGGCAATTGTTTCCCAAGATACATTGTTTCTTCCAAAAGTTAGACTTGCACTTACTAACCTTTGACGGATGAACCAATTTAGACGACTTGCTCTTCAATCTTTCACAAAACGGGAGAAGGAAAAAGGAGTAAAAGAAAAAGGGATTTCTTTAGTAAAACACTTATGATTTTTCGGATGTTTAAACTGAGAGAATGTTGTTGTACTTCGATGACCTGAATGACTGGAAGAGTGGTCTTTATATAGCCTTGGTCTAGTCTGTTCACAAAGGATGCAACTCGTGGCATGTTTAGTGAACCTAGACGTGTCTGTTCGAGTGACGGCTGCCCACTCAAGACTGCTCCTAGTATCGAAGCAGTGTGCCTGTTCGAGCCCAACTGCCACCCACCACTCCAACGGGTGTGTTGGTTCAACGACACTGCCCTTTCAGTTCCTATATAAAACAGAAAGACTCCAACCGCTCCTTCGCGACGATGCACCCGTGGCATGTTCAGTGAACCAGGACATGTTCGCGACGATGCGCACGGGCGAAGTGCAAAGTGCGCCTCGAAAGAGCCCAATGCGAACTTTGCGACGTGCACGGGCTCGAGCGAGTGCGTGGGCGTGGGCGTGAGCGTTTGTCCAACCAACGGCTAGCAAAGCTAGCTAGTGTGCAAGACATGGCTACATGGCTTGTAACTTAAATGTCACTCTCCATAATCTCCCACTATATAAACTAGGATACTTTCTAGTATATATCCAATGTGGGTTTAGACTCTTTTGTGGTGACTTAACCATTCACCCATACATATTTACCCCAACAAATATTCCAACACATGGATGGTTTAAACATGAAAGAACTAGTACCATTGGTCTAGAATTCAACCCACATGAACTACAAGTAACATGGACAAGTCTCTAAGGCAAAGGAATGCATTCATGCATCCTAATTTCAAATGCTCAAATACAAACAAGAAGGGTCTCAACCTCAAAGTTAAGCTTCCAATGGTCTAAGTAATGACCAAGAAACATGTAAAAATTATACCAAGACTCTCTAAGACTTAGTTAAGAGTTAAGAAAGCTAAGGCAATACACAAAGCTACCACGAAAAGGCATACAAAGCATAGAAATCTTATAAGACAACCAATACTCAACTAAAAGAACTAGAACCAAGATAAATATGTTAGGTTTATTTCTAGCATGTTAAGCAACAATAACGATCATGGTAAATAACCAGGGTTTGGGTCTCAAACTAACAACAAGCCAACAAGAACGTTATTGTCATTCAACACGCAAAACAAGGAAGTCAAACACACAAAGGTCCACGGTCTTACAATAATGGCGATAGAAAACCAACAATAACAACAACAACCTGGGGAAGTGAAAAAAAGATGGAGCCCAAGCTATCAAGCTCTAAGCTAATACACAACCAAAGATATAGTCAATCTCTCGGCCTAATAATTCAAAGCACGTGTCGTAACAATGCACACACACAAGTAACCCCCTGTCACACAAACCTGGAACATGAAATAACCATGTTGTTGGTGACATAACATGTTGGAACCCAACAACTACATCCACAAGTCTACAACTTAGGAACACAACAACAAACTCAACGGCCACAACATGCCATAGGAACATAACTAAACACCACGAGCTAAAAACATGCTCGGGATAAAAACTAGAATAAACTACTAACATGAATACCCCGACATGACATAACTTGTCGGCTCCAAACGAATACAACTATCAATACCCTAAAATATTTCTACCCAAAGCAAAACTTATATAACTTTGGGATAATTGTATAAAAAACCCTTACCTATTTTAGTTTTTTTTTTGTTTTGAACCATGTCTTAGTTTTTTAAAATGTAAAACTTCAACCCAACCGTTTTTTGGCAATTAAAACCTTCCATTAAAAACTTTTTAGTTTTTGTAACGGGAAGGTGATTGGACATCCTAGTGGCTGCCTACGTGGACTAAGCGAGAGAGCTCAAGTCCACGTTTTTTTTCCTGCTAAAAATAATTTTGTTATAAACCTTGTCCTATTTTGAAATTTAAAAAAACAACCCAATTTTCTACCAAATTTTCACAAAGTTGAATACAATACAAATCTCATACAATAATCAAAATTTCAAAATTAACTGTTACAGATTACAAACCATTGATATATACTAATTAGTATTATATATGTATATATAGAGCTGTCAAAATTGAGCCCGGCCCACCTAGCCCAGCTCAGCCCACCCGATTTTTCAAGGGCCTGGGCCTCAATTTAGAAGGCCCGAAAAAATTCCAGGTCTTTGGTCTAGCCTGATAGGCCCATGGGTCGTTTTTGGCCTGACCTTAAAAAGTCAAGCCCGACCCGCTCATAAAGTTAAACTTAATTAAAAAATTAAAAACTAAAACATAAAACCTAAAAAGCAAAAACTATCATATATTCATTTAGACTACGGTTTTCTCTTTTTTTTTTCTTTTGGTTAAATGAATTTATGTACAATATGATCTATTTTCAAATCATTGTTCTGTTTTTGGTTGAAACTCATATTTTAAATGATGGAAGTGACACTTTCAAAGAGGAACTATAGTTGATTTTCCAAATTTAATCAAGTTTAGTATGGTTGTGGTTAGTAATTTTATCGAAACTGATCTATTCAATTGAGTATCTCTATATGATATTAGATAATAAAAAACTTCAATAGTATAAACTTATAAGAAATAAAATTTAAATACTAGATTGTGTCGGACGAATCAAAAAATAAATATTTGCTAGTTAGTATGGTTTTGCAAACTAGAACCCGAAATACATTGTCTATCCTTAGAAAACACATATTAGAAAATTGAGGATAGTATGATGAACTTCAATTTGGTTATAACTTTTTTGAAAAAAATACTCATCAAGTAGCACATGTATTTTTTCTTTGGTCTATAACATTATAGTTTTTCTAGTTTCTGTTTCGTTTAATTATTGAACTTACTACCTTTGTTTATATTTGTTTTGGTTGCACTTTTGCTTTGTTATTGTGTAAGTTAGATCAGTAAGTATGTGTGATTTGAACTTTTGATGTGTTATATAACTTTTATTAGCTAATTTGTGAGTTTTTTTAAATTAAAAAATAGTTATTTTTTTGGCCCATAGGCCCGAAGTGCGCATGGGTTGGGCTTGAGTTTTATGTGGCCCATCACTATTGCGGCCAAAATACATAATTTTTTATATACTACAAATTATGCGTATTTTGAAAAGAATTAGAAAATGTACGTCAAAAAATTTATTTGAAAAGCAAAAAAATTATTTTGCAAGGTCAAAACAGAAGAATTAGAACATAGTTTATTTTATAGAAAAATTAATTAGTTAATTAATTACAGAAAATAAATTACTTACTCTATATCTTTCACAACCTAATAATCTTCTTCCTGGATTTTGATATATCCATGATGTCCGCATGACAGTCATCCTTCCATAATGACACCGAACTCCTCTATTCATTCTGTTAAAAATAAGAAATAAAATATGATCCAATGAAAATTTTGAATTGTTGGATGAATTTGTGAGAACCCAAACCCATTACTAGTATAAAATCATTATAGCATGCTCATTATGTGCCTTAACATGTTAAAGAGTTCATATTGTTCATATCATGCTTGCATTAGGTTGATTATGTTTATAGTCGCTTGTATACCTTCTATACTTTGCATTCTTTGTTGTGGTTGATTTGGGAATCGCCTTAACTTCCTTAGCACTTAACTAAGTCCTAATAGAGTCTTAGTACCCTTCTTGCATGCTTTATAAACTTCAATCTTGGTCATGATATGCTTGGTTGAGAGTTTAGAAGCATTATTGCTTCGTTTGATCTTTTGAGTCTTAAGGTCTCTTAGATTGCCTTCGTTGGTTGTGTTACTTGTGTAATCGACTTGCAGGTAGTTGAATTGGTGTTCTAGACCTTGTGTTGTAGTCCTTAACATGTTTTAGGGATGTTAAAATAATCTTGTTTAGTTTTGGTTTGATTGGTGTTTGCATCATTGTGGGTGCCCCGGAAGGTCGGCCTCCCGTAGCCCGCGGTCCCTTTTCTAGGGGAACACGGCATGCGGAAGGAGCATCACTCTTTCCATTCCATCCTCCCTTGTGTAGGGTAAGACGAAATTAAAAGTGCAGAAAGAATGTTGTCAACAGCGCGTTGAATATGCCTCGATCACCTGAGTGAGCTTTTTGGTTCATTATGAGAACTTTGGGTTTCTCCGTATCTCACCCTCCCTTGTTTAGGGGAAGACAAGGCACAGAAAATGCATCACCCTTTTCATTCCCATCGTCCCTTGTTTAGGGGTAAATAGAAAATTGCAAAAAAAAAAAAAAAAAGGATGTTGCGAAGCGCGTGGGAACACGCCCTGCCTCACTATGGACTTTTCGAAAATTGCCTTAGGTCATTATGAGTGCCTAGGGGTTTCTCCGTATCTCGCCCTCCCTTGTTTAGGGGAAGAAAAGGCACATAAAATGCATCACCCTTTTCATTCTCATCGTCCCTTGTTTAGGAGAAAACGGGAAAGTACAAAAAAAGGATGTTGCGAGCCTCACCATGACCTTATGTTTATATTGGATCGCTATGAGTGCTTTGGATTTCCCTGTATCTCATCCTCCTTTGCTTAAGGGAAAACAAAATACAGGAAATGCATCACCCTTTCATTCCCATTCTCCCTTGTTTAGGGGAAAGCGGAAAAGTGCAAGAAAGGATGTTGTGGGCCTCACTGTGATCCAAAATGTTTTTAATAGAGTCACCATCTTTATTTTAAGGAGAAACAAAGAAAAACAAAAAATAAACAAGAGTTTGTAGAAAAAGGGTTCGGAGGCTATGTTACGAGGTGGTAAGGTGTTAGGCACCCACCTCGCTCTTTCGGTCTCAAAACAGTTTTTGGCTAAAATATGTTTTTTGTTATATCTATCTAGCAAATGAAATAAAACATTAAAAAGGAAACAAATATATCTGTATTTACATTATTTACAGATTTGCAGCCGCCTCCTTCCAGTAATTACAAATACATTTAAAAATATTTGTTTATAATAATGACTCTTTTTAATGCTATTTTCTACATAGATCCGGGCAGTATAACAACTTATATTTTTTTACATTGGGTCGGATGAAATAACATTTTTATAATAAAAACCCTTAAAGGCTCACCTTTAAAAGCGTGGGTGTACTCGTTCTGTCCTTCCGGGAGAGGGAGTCGTTTTGCTGCTGCTGCGGTGCAGGCAGAATAACTACTTCCGAAAGTTGCTTCTGGGCACCGTCAAACGAGCGGAACAACTGTTTGCTTTTTTGCTGTTGTTTGCTTACTACTGGCGAAAATTGGGTAGAGCAACTACTTGCTTCTAGCGGATTTGGCCTTTGGATTCGGGCAAAGCAATTGCTCTTTTTGGGATTTTTGGATTGGGGAATAGGGTGGAAACCTAACTGGGGGCTAAGGCTCACTTTGACCGTTTGGTTTTTTGTTTGAGGAGATTTGGCTGAGCTTCGAGGTTTTATAGGATGGGGAACTCACTATCTCACGATCGCTCTCTATCACGGCGTAAAATAAACACACAACATTTTAGTGAGAAGAATTCTCAGCCCCTGAAAGTGAAGTCGGGCACCTCTATTTATAGGTGAGAGGAGGGACACCGCTGTCTTTATAAATTTTGTTCTTTGTGCTTCATCAGCTTGTACCGCGCGCTTGAAGGCTTGTACTAATTCTCAAATCGTAAACACTGTTTGGAGCTTGGGCACCGAACCCTAAGGTTCTGGGCGCGGCGCCCACAAGGCAATGTGGCAGTATCAGCCTTCAAACTTAGCCTCCTTTTGACACTCTAGCCCCTGCATTTCACTATTTTACGCATCCTACTTTGTCTTTTGCATTTTAAAACCATGTAACTTGACATTTGTTAAGTTTAAATAGGTCTTGATATCGCATGTCAATGTTACATACCAGGGATAAGAAATTGGGGTGTCTACAGAGCCCCTCAACGATGGAGTTTACGGGTAACCCACATCTTACCGAATAAACGAACATCGTTGATAAAAAATAGACTCCCAAATTTAGTGGAAATTATAATGGGGAGTAATGCAACAGGTAGCAGTTATAATGCAACAATTTATAATGCATACCAAATCTCACATATCCTATACATATTTAGTCGGTTATAGCAGGTTGTCGTAGTTTTTAAGTAGATATGCAAATTAAGTACTCTGATGGTCGGACCTACCGAAGTAGGTTGCCTACGTATCCTTTAATAAAAGGAATCAGACCAAACGTAGTTCAGCCCCATGAAAACAAACAACAATACATGGTGGGATGGATGGTGCGTTTCGCCCAGCATAGGCAAAACTGGTGGGAACTTTTAAAACGCGCTTTCCCCAGCATAGGGAAAGCGATGGAGCTTTTTGAAAACATGCTTTCCCCAACATAAGGAAAACAATGCTGCTTTTTAAAACGTGCTTTCCGCATCATAGGAAAAGTGATGCTACTTTTTAAAGAGCGCTTTCCCCAGCATAGGGAAAGCAATGCAATCTTCTTTTAAAACAGGGTTTCCCCAGCATAGGGAAAGCGATGGAACCTTTTAAAACAGGTTTTCCTCAGCATAAGGAAAGCGATGCTACTTTTTAAAACGCGCTTTCCCCAGCATAGGAAAAATGATGCAATCTTTTTTTTAAAACAGGCTTTCCCCAGCATAGGGAAAGCGATGGAACCTTTTAAAACATGCTTTCTCTAGCATAGGGAAAGCGATGCGGCTTTTCAAAATGAGCTTTCCTCAAAGATAGGAAAGTGATGCAACCTTTTTAAAGCCGCTTCCACAAAGATAGGAAAGCGATGTCGCTGAAATGAGCTTTCCCTAGCAGAGGGAAAGCGATGCAACCTTTTTAAAACGCGCTTTCCCCATCATAGGGAAAGTGATGCTGCTTTTGAAAACGCGCTTTCCCCGGCATAGGGAAAGTGATGCTGCTTTTGAAAATGAGCTTTCAGATAGGGAAAGTGATGCAAAATTGGCTTTCCCCAGATGGAAAGTGATCGCTTTGGCTTTCCCCAAAGATGGAAAGCGATGTCGCAAAACGGGCTTTCCTCAAAGATAGGAAAGCGACATCGCTTTTGAAAATGGGCTTTCGCCAAAGATAGGAAAGCGATGTCGTTTTTGAAAATGGCTTTCCTCAAAGATAGGAAAGCGACGCTTTTAAAATGAGCTTTCCAAAGATAGGAAAGTGATGCCTTTGAAAATGAGCTTTCCCCAGTATAGGAAAAGCGATGCAGATTTTTTTAAAATGTGCTTATCCCAGCATAGGAGAAGCGATGCAGATTTTTTTTTTGAAAATGTGCTTATCCCAGCATATGAGAAGCGATGCAGATTTTTAAAAATGTTCTTATCCCAGCATAGGAGAAGCGATGCATATTTTTTTTTTGTAAATATGCTTATCCCAGCATAGGAAAAGCGATGCAGATTTTTTAAAATGTGCTTATCCTAGCATAGGAGAAGCGATGCAGATTTTTTAAAATGTGCTTATCCCAACATAGGAGAAGCGATGTAGATTTTTTTTTAAATGTTCTTATCCCAGCATAGGAGAAGCGATGATTATGAAGCGTTGTGGCAGAATGGTGTCGATGATCGACTTGTGTGGCTTTTGATGATACTGCTAAGGATCTTTGGGAGGAGGTCCTTGGCGAGATGCTGGAAGAACATTTATACTTTTCCAAGGGCCAATGCGGAAGAAGACCTGATAAGATGCAATAAAAGGATGCAAACAAAAGATGCAAGCATGCGAATGAAACTTTCTTTTTCTTAAAAAAAGACTTTTGAATGTGCATGTGTATCATCCGTTTCTTAAACATGTTAAGACAAGATGGGTCAGGGGATGTAGATGTGATAGGAGAGGTTAGGATACGACTTTTGGCTTTGAAAGGTTATGTGTATAGGAGTTGATGGTGATATTTGAAATGAAGGTGAATGTAGAGCTGTCAAAATGGGTTGGGCCCGTTGGCTTGGCCCGCCCCGCCACTTAAAAAGGTGGGTTGGGTTGGGAAAATATGAACCCATTAGGAGGTGGGTCAAATGGGTTGAGCCCGCGGTGGGTTGCGGGTTAGGTGGGTTGGGGCGGGTCGGGGCGGGTTGGCCCGCCATGTACTAGTTTCAAATAACCAAGTCATAAGTTTAAAATAATTAGTTTAAATCATTTTTCACTCAAAATGTAAGATTATTTTTTATATCTGAAATATTAGTAAATGATTTTGAATTCGTTCAAAAATGATACTTATAAAAATTAAAGATGTCAGAATAAGGTATATTAACCGCAATATTTATAGAAAAAATGATTATAAGAACATACAAAAAGAGTAATGATAAAATTGTTTCTTACTTATATTTTTTTCTCATTTTATACTATAAATATTAAATAAAGTTGTTAGAAAACACTATTAAAAATATAATAGTAAAAAATATATTTTTTTAATGAATTGTGACATTTTTTTGTGTTATTTATGATTGTTTTTATTATTTAGATTAATTGGGGAAAAAGTTGGTGGGTTGGCCCGCCTAACCCATAACCCAAGATGGGTTGGGTTGGGTTGGCAATTTCCCGGCTCACCACATTTCATAGGTTGGCCCGCCCCGCCAACCCACCTTGACAGCTCTAGGTGAATGGAGTGTTGGGTCACTTTTCAGTCTTTTGACTAGTGCATCATTCAAGAAAGGAATTCAATCAAGATTAGTGAGTCCTACCAATCGATGCCTCAGAGGGACCATTTTTTTTTCTTGTTTTTTTTTTTGTGCTCTAACTTTTGCCTAGGCCGCCCTTTCGAGTTTTCAACCTAGCGAGCCTTTACCTCATAGGGATCCAGTCTTTCAATGCATGCGAAGATAAGCCGCTTATTTTGGAGCGATCACGATTTTGTAGATTCTTCGTTTCTTCAGGGAGAGATGGAAATGACAGATTGTTTCTGGAGACGATGAGCCTTTATGTATCCAATGAGTTTGGCGGGAGAAGCCCCAAGATGAATTTGATCAACCAAATTTTGTATGACGGGAACGTTCCTGAAGACATTAACTAGGGAGCCCTAGATAGACTCGATTTGTAGAGACTTTTATGGGAGACAGAAATGAGTATGCTCAGAGAAAGTGGGACGACTTTAATAGACAAAAAGAAGAGTCATGATCCAGAGTTTATCGCCGAGTATCATAAGTTTCATGGACCCTATTTAATGTTTATACTTTGATAATTTTATATGTCTTTAGGAAGAAGTTCTGTCTTGAACCCAGATCACGTTACAACCGATTGAAACAGAGCTATAGGTTGCAACTAGGTTAGGGTATAGTGTTTAAGTATTTGAGATGGATTAGCTTCAGGGTTGAGGATTTGATTGGCCTCTTGCCCAAAGGCATTTTGGGCTGTGTATTTGGTTTTTTTCGGAAAAGCGATTGCAAAGCGATTATTGGCTGGCCTTTTAGGCTGTGGGTTTGGATGACAATTTGATTTCTAGACCTGGTTATAGGTATGGTTGGGAGATCGACTTTTGGCTTTGGTTATGGGTTATGGGTTATGGGGGTGTCCAAGAGTGATTAATATATATTTTTTATTTTTTTTTTGTTGCGAGAGAAAGATTTTGAGGAAATTTCTCAGGAGAGGCTTCTTTTCTTTTCCTTTTTCTTTTTCTCTTTTTTTTCATTTTCCAACCTTGCTCTTTTTTTTCTCTTTCTCTTTTTTTTTTGCGAGAGAGATTTTGAGGAAATCTCTCAGGAGAGGCTTCTTTTTTTCTTCTCTTTTTTTTATGCATAGGCCTCCTCTCTTTTTTTTCTTTTTGAATTTTCAACCTTGCTCTTTCTTTTTTTTCTCTTTCTTTTTATTGATCTTTCGGAGCAATTTGAGAGAGTACTTGAAGAGATATTTGTCTTCTTTCTCTTGGGATAAAAGAAGGTTGCCATTCTTGGTGGATATATATATATATAAAGGTGGAGCAACCCCAGTTTTGAGAAGCATGATCTTAGAGATGGTTAGCCTTTGGTATATGGTGTATTTGTTTAGGTATTTGGAAGAGGTTTAGCGTATGGTTGGAAGCCCCTAGTGTGTCATTTAATAGCTCGGTCGCAATGGGTCGAAGATGACCTTTCACCAAGACAAAAGGTTGCTTTATCAAACTTATATTTTTAATGATTTATGGGTCCATATTTCGAAATGACTCATTATCAACCCGTGTAGTTTTATCATGTTTTTCCATGAGTTGATTCATCTTTTTTTTTTCTTCATATATCAAATATTTCGGCGATAGGTGGTTCTCAAAGATCAAGAAGAAGACTCAACAAACTAATATAGGAGAATCAAGAATTTTACCAGACTCAAATATAGATAAATACCTTTGGAAAGCTTGATTTGAGGACTTGGTTGGACTTTTGAAATAACGGAGACCAAATGGATTCGTGAGCATACTCTTGCAAGGATGGGTTGTAGGCATTAATATAGGCAAAAGAGACACCCCTGGGGTTTGAAAACCCCTAGTCCTAAATTGTTGCACATGATCCTTGAGTTGTCTGACTTTTCTAGATTTCCCGACTTTTCAGACTTTTCAGCTTTTTTGGCTTATTGGCTTTCTGAGCTTTCCTTTCTTTCCTGGCTCCTTATCAGTTTTCTTCTTCTTCTTCTTCTTCTTCTTCTTTTCATTTTTTTATTCTTCTTTTCTTTTCTTTTTTTGCATGTTTTTTTTGGAAGTAGTAGCCCCTACCATCTCGAAGTAGAACTTACTTTTTTTTTTTTTGAAATCGAGAATGAACGATGCACTTATCAACTTAGTGATGCATTTATGAGAGGTTAAGAGATGAATTTGGAGATGGCTATTGAGAATAATGGTGAGGGGATTTCCTGTCTTTTCATGTTTTGGGAAACAAAAGAAAATACATAGAAAATACCTATCTTTTTTTAAAGAGTAAATTAAAGCATTTACCGAACCCGAAGGTTGCATGTGTTCCTCATTTCGAGACTCATGTCATCGTAGTTCTTTCTCTGTCAGAGAAATTTTCATTTTGTTAATTTTTTTTTTTGAAAGAGCAGAGTTTTTTTTTCTTTTGAACACTCTTTTTTTAGAAAACAATTTTTTTGAAATCTCTTTTTATATATTTTTTTCAAATGATTATTATTATTATTATTTTACTGAAAAGAAACGATTTTATTTATTTATTTTTTTGAAAGGAAAAGAGAACTAAGTATTACACATGGTTTTTTTTATTGTTAGAAAAATCTTTTTTTGTTTTTTGTTTTTTGCAATCATTGAAATGAGATGTGATGATTACGTACCTCTGGACAATCCTCTCAGGAGAGTAAATGTTAATAGTCAATTTTTTTATTTTTCAGCCCTTGCAAAATTGTTAGTGGTACCAAAGAAAAACAACAAAGATCTCAATATTTATGAAAACTGACGTTGAGTTGAAAAAGAGTTGTTTCCTGGGGATTTTATTTGACAAAATGAGATTCAAAGGTAAAAAGGGTTTTTGGAGGCGTATACACAAGGGTATTTTAGGGTTTGACGAGTCTTAATGGCTTTTCCTTGTTCCATGAGTGGCCAACAACTTCTTGTACTAAGTTTTGTCCTATCCGAATTCTTTGTTCCTTTGAATGATGCTTGATCACTTTTTATCAAAAACAATCATGGGTGTGGCGTCTCAATGATTTTATCATCGATAAGGCCTTGGATATCATTCCTGAGTGAGAAGCATTTGTCGGTGATATGACCACTGGATTGGTGGTATTCACAATACTTGTTGTGGCTCCATTTGGCAGGTAATGGATTTGGAGGTTTGTAGGTTTCAAGGGGCTTAAGGACTTCTTGTGCTGTTAACCCTAGTAGGATCTGTGACATTGGGGCATACAATTCATCGAAATGCCTTCTGTTTCTTTCGTAAGGTCTTATGCAGCTTCTGTCAGTGTTATTGCTTCCCTCAACAGAATTGGTAGATTTGTTTGTCCCATATGACCATGGCACATTATTGTATTTTTCACCCGGGATTCTTTCTACAACGTTGACTTCTTCAGTAGATTCTTCCTCTGATCCAGAATAGCAGAACGAACTTGGAGGTGTACCAATTTCTAGGGATCCTTTGCATATATCTTCATCAATACGGACTTCTATCTCCACTATTTCTTTGAAATTGCTATAAGGGATATACCGCATGCATTCCAGGTAAATGGGCTGGAGATTTTTGATGAACATTCTGCATGACTTAGCCGGATCAGGTCTGTCGAGTATCTGGGCTAATTTTCTTTTCCACCTTGCTGCAAACTCAGCACATGTTTCTTTTTCCCTTTTGGTGCACGATTCAAGATCTCTTTTATTTTCGGGGGTAGTATTATCTTTGTACCTTTCTAAAAAGCCCTCAGCTATTTGGTCCCAAGTACCCATGGTGCTGTTGTCTACTAGCATTAACCATTGCTTAGCAGCTCCTATCAAGGTAAGATGGAAATTGGAGGCCATGGCTTCGAAGCTAGCCCTTCTTGACTGCATACCAGTAGCATAAGATTTTAGGTGAGAGATAAGGCATCAAGTCCCATCGAATTTTTCTATATCGGGCATTTTGAATTTTGAAGGTAGTATGGCTGAAGATTGCAGCATTAATGCCTGCATAGAAAACTCCCATTTGTTCAAGATTTTGTGCATTATACTTTTTAGGTTCTCCATATTTGCCTCTAATTTTGTGGGAGGAGGTGTTAGGTTTTGGTATATGTTGGAAGGATTGGGGAATGCTGGGTTTATTTCTAGCTGTGGCATTTGGTAAGGATTATGAGGAGGCGTTTGGAAAGGGTTCTGGTAAGAATTTTGGAGAGGTGGGTTTTTGGTGGCTTCTACCTGATGACCATGATTATTGAAGGGTAAATAAGTTGCTACTTGTCCTGGCTGGATATAGCTCATGGGGTCTATATGTAGGCTATTGTGGAGTGGATTGGTAATGGGAAATGGAAAGTTATTTGGATTCTAGGGTATATTGATATTTGGGAGAGGACATGTTGGGTATGGCAAGAAAGGGTTGAAATTTTGGTAATAATAGGTATTTGGTGAGAAATTGGTGATTGGGGTGCCGGCGGTTGGTGGAAGGTTAGTGTTTGGCCAAGGATTTGGGTTTAGAAGAGCATGAGAAGTAGATGCTTCTTGAGGGGCTACGGGGAAAGAGGTTCCCTCACCACTGGGTTTTGGACCTTGCATGAGTTTTGCCATTTGGCTCATTATGTGATCATTATGTGCATCCAGCTTTTGATCTAACCATTGCTGCATGGCTGGAGTAGGAGCGAACCCGAGAGCCCTTGTATCAGTATCCACTATAGACTGCTCATTTTCGGTGGCCATTTTGTCCAAATCTGTATTTTTTGAACCAATTATGATATTTTCCGATCTGACCTCTATGCCTGTTTTTCGTATCAAACGACTGGTATTATCTATGCCTTTCCAAATTCGGGCCAGATTTCTGAGGAAAAGGGTTTGAAGGTATCAGGAAGGGTTGGCTAAAGGCTTTCTGGGTTGGGAATACAGTGTACCTTTATTAGTAATTTTTTATTGTTATTTATTTTCCTTGCAATGATCGGACAAGTACCCGCTTTGTTTTGACAGTCTCAGGACTATTCATGGAATAGTGGATTATTTCTCCAAAGTATAAGACCTTCGTATTCCACCTGCCTTTCGACTCCCCAAGATTGGACTGATCTTAGGCGAAGGGCATATACCCTTTTCCGGGATCCACCATTCAAAATGGTCTAAGTCAAACATCAGAAAAATAATCAGTCAGCCATTGTGTATTATTTTATTCACATCATTTTTCTTCTCTTCTCTTTAATTTTTTTTTTGTTTTGCATTCATTTTTTTGCCTTTTTTTTTCTTTTTTTTTTGCACAGGAGCTGACCAATGATTCAGAGATGTAAAAACCGATCGGTTCATGAAGTGTCCTGAGAATCTATATGCAATTTAACGTTGGCCGATGCAGGGGGTAGGCTAGCCATGGTGTAGGGTAGGAGTTCGAAATATATCTACATGCGTGCGCGTGTGTGCGTCATTTAGAAAGCAGTAAAATCTTCTCTTTTTTTCAGATATAAAGCAAGAAATAAAACAGATATGGCCTGTCTGCTGTTTTTTGTGGATTTTCTCGGCTTTTTAGTTTGAGCGCGAGCAAGCAACCAATCACATTAAGAAAAAATGGGGAATCTATCTATTCATATTAATTACATATTTGTCCTAGTGCCCAAAATAAAATGACAGAATGAAATAAAATGTACATATTTTGTGCGATGAAAATAAAGCGTGCAGAATAATAATATAAATCATAAATAAAGAGATAATAAAATAAAGCCCCAGCTCTTTTGTTTTGCTGCCCGAAATATATTTTATTTATTTTATTTTTTTTGAAAATATACCTGTAATGATAACTGGAACGAAACTGCTACAAGATGGAGGATCATATCCACAAATATATACACAAATATATAGGAACGCAATATTTAAAAAGCTAAAGAAATATAACTAGCATATTTTAGTCAGAAACCAAAAAAATTGATTTTTTTCTTTTTTGTAAAAACTGAGTCTAGCCCTCCATTTTTGTTTTTCTTTAAAATAAAAACGATGTCCCCAGCAGAGTCGCCACTGTGGGTGCCCCGGAAGGTCAGCCTCCCGTGCCCCGCGCTCTCTTTTCTAGGGGAACGCGGCATGCGGAAGGAGCATCACTCTTTCCATTCCATCCTCCCTTGTGTAGGGGAGGGCGAAATTAAAAGTGTAGAAAGAATGTTGCCAATAGCGTGTTGAATACGTCTCTGTCACCTGAGTGAGATTTTTGGTCCATTATGAGAGCTTTGGGTTTCTTCGTATATCACCCTCCCTTGTTTAGGGGAAGACAAGACACAGAAAATGCATCACCCTTTTCATTCCCATTGTCCCTTGTTTAGGGAAAAATAGAAAAGTGCAAAAAAATGATGTTGCGAGAGCGCGTGGGAACAGGCCCTGCCTCACTATGGACTTTTCAAAAATTTTCTTAGGTCATTATGAGTGCCTGGGGGTTTCTCCGTATCTCACCCTCCCTTGTTTAGGGGAAGACAAGGCACAGAAAATACATCACCCTTTTCATTCTCATCGTCCCTTGTTTAGGGGAAAACAGGAAAGTACAAAAAAAAGGATGTTGCGAGCCTCACCATGACCTTAGGCTTATATTGGATCGCTATGAGTACTTTGGGTTCCCCGTATCTCATCGTCCATTATTTAGAGGAAAACAAAATACAGGAAATGCATCACCCTTTCATTCTCATTCTCCCTTGTTTAGGGGAAAGCGAAAAGTGCAAGAAATGATGTTGCGGGCCTCATTGTGATCCAAAATGTTTTAACATAGTCGCCATCTTTATTTTAAAGAGAAACAAAGAAAAACCAAAAATAAACCAGAGTTTGTAGAAAAAGGGTTCGGAGGCTAAGTTACGAGGTGGGAATGTGTTAGGCACCCACCTCGCCCTTTCGGTCTCAAAACAGTTTTTGGTTAAAATATGTTTTTTGTTATATTTATCTAGCAAATGAAATAAAGCATTAAAAAGAAAACAAATATATCTATATTTACATTATTTACAGACTTGCAGCCGCCTCCTTCCAATAATTACAAATACATTTAAAAATATTTGGTCATAATAATGGTTCTTTTTAATGCTATTTTCAACATAGATCCGGGCAGTATAACAACTTATGTATTTTTTACGTTAGGTCGGATGAAAATAACATTTTTATAATAAAAACCCTTAAAGGCTCACCTTTAAGAGCGTGAGTGTGCTCGCTCTGTCCTTCCGGGAGAGGGAGTCTTTTTGCTGCTGCTGCGGTTCGGGTAGAATAACTGCCTTCGAAAGTTGCTTCTGTGCACCGTCAAACGGGCAGAGCAACTGCTTGCTTCTGGCGGATTTGGCCTTTGGATTCGGGCAGAGCAACCGCTCTTTTTGAGATTTTGGATCGGGGGAATAGGGTGGAAACCTAGCTGGGGGGCTAAGGCTCACTTTGACTGATTGGTTTTTTGCTTTGGAGGAGATTTGGCAGAGCTTCGAGGCTTTTTAGGAGGGGGAACTCACTATCTCATGATCGCTCTCTATCAAAGCGTAAAATAAACGCATCGTTTTAGTGAGAAGAATTCTCGGCCCCTGAAAGTGAAGCCGAGCACCTTTATTTATAGGTGAGAGGGGGACACCGCTGTCTTTAAATTTTGTTCTTTATGTTTCATCAGCTTGTACCGCGCGCTTAAAGGCTTGTACTAATTCTCAAATCGTAAACACTATTTGGAGCTTGGGCGCCGAACCCTAAGGTTCTGGGCGCCACGCCCACAAGGCATTGTGGCAGCGCCAGACCTTCAAACTTAGCCTTCTTTTGACACTCTAGCCCCTGCATTTCACTATTTTATGCATCCTTCTTTGTCTTTTGCATTTTAAAACCCTGTAACTTGGCATTTGTTAAGTTTAAACAGGTCTTGATATCGCATGTCAATGTTACATACCAGGGGTACGAAATTGTGGTGTCTACAATCGTTTGATTCCGTTGTGTGTGTCGATCTTCATTCTTGCATGTTTCGAGGGTTGTTCAGGAGTGTTTCGGTTGTTCTTGGAGTAGGGTTTGACCTTAGGAATGTTTGTGAGTGAGTTGGGTACCTTTTGAACCATGTTTCAAGCCATTTTCACCATCCGGAGGACCAAGCACTCACTCAGTCAAGAGGACCGTGCGACCGCGCATTTTCCAGTACATGCACATCCTGATTTACAAGACCAAGCACTCGCTTGGTCTCTTAAGCAAGAGACCACTTGGCCCCTTTTACAACACTACGAGATTTTGTGATTTGTTGAGTTTTGACTTGCACCCTCCAACCATGTCCGACCAAATTCAGACCCCAACTTAAAATGTGACCCTTTTGAGTCAATTTTCAACCCTTTGATGAGTTTTAATCAAGGGCACTCATGAATACACCAATTAGAAGGCTAATAACTCATACCTTGGATTGACCCTTTTGTGTCTTCAACCATCCCAATCTCAACCTTGACAGCCATTGTTCTTCCACCATTGTTGTTGATGGGTTCTTAGAGAGAGAAATAGAGTCTTGAAGTGTCTTACCTTGGTTGCTTGATTGCCGGAGATCTAACCATCCGATTTTTTAATCGAGACCACCAAATCGAAGCCCTTGCTCTCTAGTTTAACAATCCTTGATTTGTTTTATCCTCCAACCATTTGATCTTGAGCAAGGCAAGCTTCTAATCCCTTGTTTTTGTATGCTCAATATCAATATAAGCATGCTCCCTTCATGATAGTTTCTAGATACATAGTGAAGAAGACATGCACCATGTTAATAACTTGAAATTTCTCAAGATAAATTTCTGTAAATTTTAGTTTAATTACTTGTAATTGTTATTTTGGACTTGTGTCTAGTATGAAATGTGTTCTAAAATGAATTTCGAGTAACTATTATTCTTGGAATTGTTGTAAATTGGAACTTCAAAGAGATGATTATTCTAGGGTTCACAAATTGGGAAAGTTTGATCTTGATAGACTAAAGTCATGAGTGAATTAGTAGTCTAATTGTACATGAATCGAGAACATATAAGAGAGGAATGAATTACATAAAGGATTCACCCTCTACTTGATGATCATTTAGCAATAACTCAACGGAGTTTCACTTAGAGAGTCATTGAACAATACCGACTCTACAATCAATCCCCACGACGCTTAGAGTTCGATTGAATTGTAGACTAGCCTTTGAGAACTCTTAATGTGATTGATCTCATGCTTGAATTGTATATCGTAGAGTAATATGCCTACTTGATTGGACGAGTTCGCTCTTGTCGAGCTTGCCCCCTGCTTGACTTATTACGTGAGTAAACATCCACTTGATTCAGATGAGTTTGCTCTTGTCGAACTCGCTCCGTACTTGATTTTTAGTGACAAGTAAATATCTACTTGGCATGCCATTAGTCAAGCTGGCATACGTGAATTGTCTCGATGGTTAACGATGCATTACTGTGGGTGCCCCGGATGATGGCCGCACCCTGAGCTCCCTTGGTTAGGGGAATGCGGCGTGCGGATGCGGACACCACGCTTTCAACTCCATCCTCCCTTGTCTAGGGGAAGACGAAATTAAAAATGTGAAAAGGGTGCTGTCAAAAAGCGCGTTGAATACGCCTCGGTCACTTCAGTGATTTTTGGTCCGTTATGGGAGTTATGAGTTTTCTGTATCAGGTTATCCCTTTTTTAGGGGATAACAGGATGCAGGAATACATCACCCTTTCATTCACATCTTCCCTTGTGTAGGGGAAAATGGAAAGTGTAAGAAAGGATGTTGCGGGCCCCACTATAGACTTTATAAAAAATTTCTTATGGCCTATTTCGGATTACTACGAGCGCTTTAGGTTTTCTATATCAAGTTAACCCTTTTTTAGGTGATATCAGGACATAGGAATACATCACCCTTTCATTTTCACTCTCCCTTTTTTAGGGGAAAGCGGAAAATAATAAGAAAGGATGTTGCGAGGCCCCACTGCGATCCAAAATGTTTTAATAGAGTCATCATCTTTATTTTAAGGAAGAAATAAAGAAAATCCAAAAAAGAAAACCAGAGAATGCAAAAAAAAAAAAAAAAACCGGGTTCAGAGGCTTATTTACGAAATTAGTATGCTTTTTAGCTAAAGTATGCTTTTTGTTATATTTTTCTAGCAAATAAATAAAACATTTAAAGAGAGAGAGAGAGGAAAACCAACACATCCATGTCTACATTATTTACGGACTTGCAGTTATTTCCTTACAATAATTACAAATACACTTAAAAATATTTGGCCATAATAATGGTGCTTTTTAATGCTATTTTCTAAATAAATCCGGGCAGCACAACGGCCTATATTTTTACATTGGGCCGGATGGAAAATAACTTTTTATAAATAAACGCTCTTAAAGGCTCACCTTTTAGAGCATGGTGTGCTCGTTCTGTCCTTCTCGAGAGAGGGAGTCTTTTTTTGCTTTGTTGTTGCTGCTGATATTGCTGCGGTTTGGCCAGAGTGACTGCTTCCGAAGGTTGCTTCTGGGCACCGTAAAACAGGCGGAGCAACTGCTTGTTTTTTTGCTGCTGAGTGCTTGCTGCTGGCGGAAATCAAGCAGAACAACGGCTTGTTTCTGGTGGATTTGGCCTTTTTACTCGGGCAAAGCAACTGCTCTTTCCGAGATTTTTGGACCGGGAAAATAGGGTGGATACCTAGCTGGGGGGCTAAGGGTCACTTTGACAGGTTGGTTTTGCGTTTGAAGGAGTTTTGGCAGGGCTTCAAGGCTTTATAGGAGGGGGCGCCACTATCGCTCACTATTCTAACAGTGTAACAATAACGCTGAAAGCTTTGGGGGATTTTCGGTGTCTCAAGTGTGCTGAAAACAAACCCTCGGGGCCTCAATTTATAGGCTGAGTGAGGGACATCGAGGGAATTTCTTTTTCTCTCTTCGTGCTGCATTTCCTTGTACCGCGA
Organism: Codonopsis lanceolata; assembly: GCA_013146195.2. Lineage (NCBI taxonomy): Eukaryota > Viridiplantae > Streptophyta > Magnoliopsida > Asterales > Campanulaceae > Codonopsis > Codonopsis lanceolata. Next base: position 76,018,927 of record CM028383.1, read on the forward strand.
GCTGCAAAATTTGCACAATGCGTTAACTATAGCACTCCTGTAGCACTTTGGGCTCCACTGTAGCAAATTTGGGCACCGCCAAGGCCCCTTTTAGGCCGCACCAGCTTCCAATTCTCAACCACTTTTTGACGCTTTAGCCCCAACATTTTACTGTTTTGCGCATCCTGCTTTATCTATTGCATTTTTAAAACCCTGTAACTTGACATTTGTTAAGTTTTAATAGGTCTTGATATCGCATGCCAGAGTTACATACCAGTGGTACGAAATTAGGGTGTCTACAGAGCCCCTCAACGATGGAGTCTACGGGTAACCCGAAGCTTACTGAGTAGACGAACATCGTTGATTACAAAAATAGACTCTCCAATTTCGCACAATTATAACGGGGGAGAGATGCAATAGGTAGCAGTTATAATGCTAACCAAAACTCATATATCCTAGACATATTTAGTCGGTTATAGCAGGTTATCGTAGTTTTTGAGTAGATATGCAAATTAAATGCTCTAATGGTCGGACCTACTAAAGTAGGCTGCCTACATATCCCTTAATAAATGAAATCAGACCAAACGTAATTCGGGCTAAGCCGAAACAAGTATGATGCGACGGTCGTGCCTACCAAAATAGGCTCCCTACGTATCCTTATCCAAGGAATCAGACCGAACGTAGTTCGCACAAAATGCCGACAAACAAACACTGCGATGATCGTGCCTACTGAAATAGGCTGCCTACGTATCCTTATCAAAGGAATCATACCAAACGTAGTTCGCACTGCGCAAACAAACAATGCTGGGCGGAATGCAATGTCTCCTCAGGAACTCAGCCTTCGTCGGAGAACAATAGCCTTTCCCCCTGACCCGGGGTTGCAGCCCCTTCAGGGAAAGTATCCTAACCACAAAACATATTGCATGTCGTATCCCCAAAGGGTCGAAACCCTTTGCTGAACACGACGGCGGAATGCATCGTATTCTTAGGAACATAGCCTTCGTCGAAGAACGATAGCCTTTCCCTCTGACCCGGGGTTGCAACCCCTTGAGGGAAAGTTTCCAAACCACAAAATCATACTGCATGTCGTATCCCTAAAGGATGAAACCCTTTGCTAAACACGATGGCAGAATGCATCGTCTCCTCAGGAACTCAGCCTTCGTCGAAGAACGATAGCCTTTTCCTCTGACCCGGGGTTGCAGCCCTTTCAAGGAAAGATCCGACAACATAATGGGCTGATCATTCCTCTTGGGGTTATGCCCCATGAAGAGATGACTCTATGCTACTCCTATAAAATAGGAAAACATCACATTCTCAGGAACTTAGTCCTTCGTTGAATGCAATGGCGGAGCACATCATGCATGCAAAAGGTAAAATACTTTACCTTTTTTTTACCATTGCTCTGCTTTTGCGGCTTTTGCCGCTGATCGATGTCTTATTTTAATTATTTTCCTTGCAAGTGGACAAGACTATTGGAGAATAGTTTTGGGAAGCAAGGGTCGAACCACAGAGACAAGAAGATCACAGATAGCACAATTTATCGATAGCAAATTATTAATCTAAGGGGGTTTTTATATTTATTCTATTCTAACTAATTATTATTATTCAAGTTTAACTAATTAACAGCAATTACAGGTTATGAAAATCTTATGGTGGATGGCAATCTAGGATTAGGGTTTCACTTGTATCTCCTCTATGTTTAATTTTAATAAAATATCATTCAATCTCTTGAGTTCGTTCACAAAATATAGATATAGCCTGTTGAATTACTGTTCCGTCTACATCTCCAAATAATTCATTCATTCTATATACTAGGCACAAGAACATATAATATAACTGTCACTTAGATCATATATGGAACCTGGCCCTAACTTATCACTCCCATGCATCGATAGGTCCAATTTATTGTGATGGTGAGCCAATGTACGACATATACACATTGATCATGCAGTTATCCGCACCTCTAGGCCTTTATTATTCACGATTACATTCATTTGTTCAAAGTGAAATAATATAGGGATTGATTAACACCACAATCAACAAGAATTGAATGAACATAAATATAAATTAAAACATAGATTCGATACAAGTTACCTCCCACCTCCTAGATTAATGAAGATTTAGTTCATCCTTGAAGATGAACAACACATGGAGATGAATGAGTTCATGAATCAATCTTCAATACTTATAATTACAATAACTAATTATGTTATACAACCTAAAATCTATTCTAAAGCTATAGAAAACTATTTTCTAACTGTTTCCAGTCGTTTCTCTCCGTCTTATGCTTTAGCTACCGATCTCTATTTATACCAAGGAGTTGTAGGGCAATTAAATCTCTTGTGAAAACGCAAATCTGGGCATTCTGACTACCTTGCGGTTGCAAGGTCTGAGGCACCTTCCGTCCGCAAGGTCCTTGATTTCTCCGGCTTTATTTACTGAAGTTTCTATCCACCTTGCGGAGGCAAGGTCTACTGCACCTTGCCACCGCAAGGTTCCCAACTTGGCCATCTTCTTTTCTTCTTCACTTTTACACTCTGACCCCTTCTAGGATTTTTCACCTAAAAGCCTTATTATTTGTATATTTTTATCTAAAACCCTGAAACTCACAAAATCACTGAAAAATGCATATCAGTAGCCAAAAGCCTCGTGGAATTGCTCAATTTAAGTCATGGAAGCATAGTAAATCGACGTATAAAATACATCGATCAAATACCCCCAAACTTAAACTTTGCTCGTCCACGAGTAAACAACTCATATAAATACAAAAGCATTTAAATAAAATAACAAAAATATTTTTGGAGGGTGACACTATTTACACTCCTCTAGAAACCCACAAACTCAAGGAGACTCTTTCGAGTGACTCGACTATGCAGATAAATACAAAAACAAATAAATACAAAAACAGATAAAACTTAAACTAAAAATAAACAAAAATATTTTTGGCTTCAACCACAAGTTATTATAGCATGGCATAACAAAGCAGTCTCAGTTCGATACTCACCACATATGTGCAGACTTAGTTACATAAAACCAACTGACCTTTTCTTAAAACTGCTACTACTCTCAATTTCTCCGTGTGTGTGTGATCACCCGTCTTAGAGAATATCTTAACTAAAATAGTTTTATTAAGCTAAGCACCACATTCATATGAAAATCAAAATTTTATTAAAACCAATGCATTATATAATATGAGATCTACCATCCAAACCCGGTCTATTACAGAAAGAGAGGTCATCGAGGATTTCAAAAACTTATACATCCATCTCATGCACTTCTATATATGACATACAATGCTCTCCTATCCCAATGACTTGTAATAGCTAAGATTATGCTAACACGGTGAGCTTTTGGCGAATAATGTGAACATGAATTGTTTGATCTATTCTATATGACTTACTTAGCAGATAAAACACACACAAGCATTGGCAGGAAGATCATTAGGTCTTTATTAGCTTGTAATGTAAGGCCAGGGTGCTGGGGGATATGATGGAAAGAGATTGGAATTCAAAGTGAGAGAGTAAGACTAACCTTTATCCCTCATACTTCCAAGCAAAAGGAAGTTTTCCCTAATTAGGCTAGGACCTGCAAAGACTGCAAGTAGGGGGTATTTTTCTGTTTACTTTTCAGTTTTCTTCTTCCCCCTCCCCCCCAAACTTGTTTTGGGCAATACATAATCTAACAATATCTCATCATTTTTCTCAGCAATTTTTTTTCTAACATATTTTCTTTTGAAAGCTATGCTTTCATTTGAATCTACTTGCACTCTTCTTTTCCCGTTTTATTTTTCGTCGATCTATTTTTTTTTTCAACGACGGAAGAAGTCTTCAGAAAAATTGCCTGACTGAAAAATGGGTCCCATAAAATTAATTTCCCACCGTCCCCCATAAAATTAATTTCCTACCCACATCCTACTCTCTCCATAGGTAGGCTAAAAGTGTATAGGCTTTTAGGGTTAAGTTAATGTGGGTAATAGAAACGATGTCGAATGAGGGTTTAATGTGTGCTTAGCACACTCCATTCTTTTTAATTAGGCTCAAAATGGAACACTAGGGATATTTTTAGTAAAGGTCAGGGAATATTTAGGCTCTACGATCCAAAGATGACCTAAGTCATTTCTTAACGCCAAATGCTCATGCAATTTTTAAAGCAAGTAAGACACACAAAATCACATATCGACTATGGGAATTGTGGGGTTGAATGTTAAGCATCACTGGATTTCACATAAGCATTTGCTAAGACAGATGGTAGGGACAATTGAGACTAACATGCAGACACGTTCGAAAGTGTGCTTGAGATATATAAATGAGAAAAATCCAAGGGATCTAACTATCATGCACTTGACCCTAAATTACAATTTAATGCAATAATCATGTTCGGATGGTTATGCATCATATTCATGTGCATATCTTGTTGGAATGAAATAGGTGCTATAGGCTTTATAAAACTATTCTAATCAATCCATAATTATGACCGGTGTAGGTGCATGAAAGATTTGGAGAAAAGTAAAAGTTTCGCAAAATCAAGTAAATTCCAGAAGGATCTACGGATAAGCTATGTGGTTCATTGCATTAACTCCTCATCGACTAGTACTACCACAACTAAGACTCGAGGATGAAATTTTTGAATTAAAATAAATTATTATTATTATTATTATATATAAATATATATTCTTTATAAAGAAACTTGGAGATGTTGATGACACAATTGATGATGGATCCCCATGGAGTGAATCCACAAGCATCCAATATTTTAGTATTATGGTTAAGGCAACATCTCCGAAAACAAGAAAAATTCAAAAGCAAGAAAGGCGGATGAGGAGTCGACACGATAGAGGAAAAAAGAAAAATTTCCCCACCCTAAAAACGTAGCCCAACTCCACTCCTCCTTAGGCTAGGACCTGCTAAGACTCTGGGCTTATAATCCCCCCGCCCCAAACTTAATTTCTATTTTGTCCTCAAAATTGAGGAACATATGAGAGGCTTGATGGGGGAAGGGCAAATATCAAAAGGAAATAACAGGGCACCTAACGAAAGAGGGTGAAACTTGGGCCTCGACTCATGGTTAGTCGGGAGGAAATAACGATGAGGACGAAACTCGGGGATCGTGCCAGGTGGCAGCCCATAATATTTGGAGACATTTTTCCCCACAGTGTTAAACCAACCCAATAAGTCAGTCTGATCGGCACGCATTTGTGCCAACTGCTGACTCACCATATCAGTTTGGAGGACAACTTACTCTATCTTGTTAGAGATTTCCTCCAACGGATCCATCTCCTCTTCGGGCTCCTCCTCGTGGGGAACCCTCACTCACGGCTGGTGGTGGTGCTCAAACAAAATTTCCCTAGTGATAGAGGGCACATCTCTCAGCCTCTCTGCGTGTCGAGGCCATCTCACTCCCGTGTCCTTACACAACCCGGTGATCAAATGCGGGAACGCGAACCCCGCATTTGTGGTACCTCTAATCAGGGTCTGAATTTGCCCATTAATCAGGCGGCCGACATCAACAGACCCACCAATCATGATGGTAGAGATCAGGATAGCCTTAGCCCAAGTCACCGTGTGTTGGTGATTGGTAGGCATAAGGCGGGAGCAAATGAATTTGAACACGGGTCTGGCCGTGTCCAAAAGGAAGGACTCCTCCATGGTGCGTGGACGAAAGGTGAGTTACGATTTTGGGTCCACACCACACCAGGAAGGGAGATGGTCGCATTGACCACCTCGATAGGGACAGTGGCTAAAAGGTGGCGGCTATAGTCATCGGCATCCTCCGCAAAGTTGGAGGTGCCGTAGTACATGTTAATGTTTTGGGACGAAAAACTAACGTCATTGCCCCTAACAAAAACGGTCTCTAAAACCCCACCATCTATGCCAATGTGGCCATTGGCATAGAACTCGCGAACAATCGGCACGATTTCCTAGTTCGGAGACTCGGTCAACTTTCCCCACATACGTGCTCTAAATGCATTATAGAGGCCAAATTCTTCGCCCATGAATCCCCTCTCGGGAATCAAGGACTTGGAGAGCTTTGCAGCGTATCTCTCCGAGGCCTCGAAAGAAATGAAGCGTGGTGGTCAAAATGTTGTTCTTCCTCCTCAACAAGGCGAGAAGAAGAGGCACCGGTGTTACGACATTTGGGGGCCATTTGTTTTGAGCACAATTAAAAATTAACAATAAAAATATTTTTTTAAACTTAAAAAAAAAAATTAAATTACACCTAAAGCATGCAAAACAAACTATTTCCACGTAAATTTTCTAACACCTTAACATGCATATATAATTTGTACGTAAAAAGTAAAAAGGGGTTAGAGTTACTTGAGGATTGCAGCTTTAAGGTGGAGAGTCGCCGGAGTTCGAGCTTCTTTGACGGCAACAATGGAGTCTCCTTGCTTCAAACTTCAAATGGGGTGTAATGGAGGATGAGTGTAGGAGGGAAGTTGTGGGTCCCAATGAGCACAATAATAAGCTAGAAGGGGGGGGGGTTGAATAGCTTATTAACACTTTAAAACTTTTAAAGTAAGTTTCTTGAAAGTTACTTGCAATCTATGAAAAGAATCAAGTAGCGGAAGACCTTCAAGAAAATTGTTCCAGGTCTGCCGATAAGGACTACCGGTAGACCTTTTACAGATTACTTAAGTTCTGCTTAAATGGATAATATAAACAATGAAACTAGGCAGTTCAAGTAATAGACAAACAGAAGGAAATAACACAAGTATTTTGAGATGGTTCACACTGTAATGAGTGCTACGTCCACCACCAAGGCAGTCAACCTTGGATTTAAATTGTGCACTATGTTTTCCACTTAGATCAATTACAAAGAATATCCCTAATGGATCGTGTACAAAATATTGACTTGTGTTTGGGTCTAGGGAATTAAATATCTGTAAATACAAGATATTTAATTGCAAGTAATATAGTTAATGGAGGTAAACAACAAGAAGAATAAAACAATAAATGATGAAGATCAGCTTCTTGTTGTTGACGAGGACTTCTAGATCTGTTGAGGATCTATTGAATGCACGGAACTGAAAGACTTGGAGTTGTGTATATTCAGAGCAATTCTTTAAGTGTTCGATTTATTTTGTCGACGACTCTTGTTCCAGTCTTCAATGGCAGTATTTAAAGCAGATGCACTTCAAAAGATCCGTTGGAGAAGACGAAGACTTCAACAGCTCTATTCATGAATGCATTAAATGCATGGGGCTGTCAGTCAAGAAATTTCGTCTTCGCATATCTGTAATCATTTCGAGATCTTTGAAAAGGTGGGCGATTTGGTGTCGATCCGAGAGATGAAGCGTAAACTAGGGGACCGCTTTTTCGCTTACATCAAGTTTAGGACGAAAAGGTCTTCTGCTGAAAGTTGCTTTCGGCGGCTTGACATGTCGAAAAGACTTGGATTAATTCGAATAAGATATGGAAATAAGTTTGAATTAATCCAATGGCCTTTCACTGGAGAGGACACGAGAAGCGCATCACCGACACGAGGTCTACCGATCTTAAGCTTTGAGCGTGTCTTCCAAGTGAAGCCGAGAAGGGTCTTCCGCCGAACCCGAAAAAGTCCTACAAAAACTATACAAAGCAAAGTTCTATATACATTGCCACGCTAATCGATACGCAGCCCGATTAGCCACTGAAGTATAAAACTAATGTAATGTACTGATCAGATATAAATTTAACATAAGAATCAACAGAAGTTGAAGAGGTTGAAGGAAGGAGAGGAAATTATTCTAGAATGGTCGGGATTTGGAAGAATTCTTGAAGATTTCGCCGGATTTGAAGAGGAAGACGGAGGGCTGCTGCTGCTTTGAAGGGGGAATGAAGTTTTCTGGTGATCTATAAAGAAACACGGCCTGTCCTTTTATAAAGATACCTTGCGGTCGCAAGGTGTCTTTTACCTTGCGTCCGCAAGGTAGGCAGTCAAACCGCTTCTGATTCCCACGTCTGCATGCTGCGTTTCACGATAACCGCATTTATGGGGACCTTGCGGTCGCAAGGCCTTGAGCACCTTGCGTCCGTAAGGTGGGCAGATTGTTCTCCTTTGTTTCCTTTTCATCCTTTTTCAGCAGTTTAACAGTTATGTCCCTCCGTTAGGTTCCGTTACGTTTCGTCACTTTCCTACATTATTAGAATTCTACAAAAACTCTAAACTAAAAATATTAGCAACATATAAATACAACATTAAGATGCTTTTCTACCCCAAACTTGGATTTTGGCATATTCAATTTAAAATTAAATGTCCAAAATTACATTTAACGGAGAATAGCATATTTAAATTAACTACAAAAGCAATAAAAATTTACCATAGTGGGTTGCCTCCCACTTAGCGCCTTTGTTTAACGTCTTTGGCTCGACCCAACTGCAAACCTAGTCATCGGGTGGTGCATTGTCAGCTAAACGAAACAATTCAATTGTTCGCTCAACTGATATCGGTTCAAGGTACGGCTTGAGTCGGTGTCCATTAACCTTAAACACTTCGTTAGTTCTTGGATTTCTTATGTCAATAGCTCCATGAGGGTAAATTCAAACAATTGTGAAAGGACCAGACCACTTAGATTTTAATTTTCCAAGGAATAACCTCAGTCTAGAATTAAAAAGTAAAACTTTCAATCCTGGTCGAAACATTTTATCGGCTAATCCCATGTCATGGTATTTCTTGGTCTTTTCTTTATACGTTTTAGCATTCTCATACAAATTTAGCCTATGTTATTCTAATTCATTTAATTGAAACAATCTTTCCTCACCAGCCAAGGTTAAATCTAAATTAAAGTCTTTGACATCCCAATAAGCTTTATGTTCAATTTCAACTGGTAAATGACATGCTTTGCCATACATCATTCGGTATGGACTCATTCTTATCGGGGTTTTATAAGCAGTTCGGTATGCCCATAAAGCATCCTTAAGTTTAGCTTCTCAATCTTTACGATTAGGCCTAATGGTCTTTTCTAATACTGCTTTAATTTACCTATTACTAACCTCTACTTGGCCAGATGTCTGAGGATGATAGGGTGTAGCTAACTTGTGAGTTACACCATGTTTCTTAAGGACATTATTTAATAATTTATTAGTAAAATGAGTTCCTTGGTCACTGATTATGGCCTTAGGTACTCCATATCTAGCAAAAAGATCTTCAACGAATTTAACCACAATTTTACCATCATTTGTTTTAGTACCTATGGCTTCTATCCATTTGGATACATAATCAACCGCTACCAAAATATATTCACAGTTATTAGAGGCGGGGAAAGGACCCATAAAATCAATGCCTCAGACATCAAAGATTTCAACAACCATATTAGTGTGCAAGGGTCTGACTCTTTGACTGCTAAAAGTTGTTCATCGGGAAAATCTTCATTTACAGGAATTGTATTATCAAGAAATTGACATTCAAGTAAGGGTGAAAATTCTAATCTAGACAAATGGTCGGCTACGACATTTTCGGTTCCCTTTTTATCCTTAATAGTAATATCAAATTCTTGTAGTAGTAGCATCCACCTAATAAGTCTCAGTTTAGCATCTTTCTTACTCAATAAATACTTTAAAGTCGAATGATCAGAAAATATTATTACTTTCGATCCTAACAGATATGGTCTAAATTTTTCTAATGCATACACAACTGCTAAAAATTCTTTTTTTGTTGTTGTATAATTAAGTTGTGCATCATTTAATGTTCTACTAGCATAATGGATCACATGCGGTTTTCTATCTACCCTTTGTCCTAACACGGCTCCGATTGCAAAATCAGAAGCATCACACATGATCTCAAATGCAAGAGACCAATCGGGGCCGGATAAAATAGGGGCAGTGGTTAATCTTTCTTTTAAAAAATTAAATGCATTTAAGCATTCTTGATCAAAAACAAATTTGATCTTTTGCTAACAAGTTACCTAGAGGTTTACATATTTTTGAAAAATCTTTTATGAATCTTCTATAGAAACATGCATGTCCTAGAAAACTTCTAACACCTTTAACGGAAGTTGGGGGAGGTAGTTGTGATATAACTTCAATTTTTGCTTTATCAACTTCAATTTCATTGTTAGACACAACATGCCCTAAGACAATTCCATGTTTTACCATGAAGTAGCTTTTCTCCCAACTTAAAGTTAAATTTGTTTCGCAACATCTTTTTAGGACTGATGTAAGATTTTCTAGGCAATGATCAAAAGAATTTCCAAAAACTGAAAAATCGTCCATGAACACTTCAACACATCTTTCTACTAAGTCTGAAAATATAGATATCATGCATCTTTGAAAAGTAGCTGGTGCATTACATAGTCCAAAGGGCATTCTTCTAAAAGCAAAAGTACCAAAAGGACATGTAAATGTGGTTTTCTCTTGGTCTTCGGGTGCTACAGGAATTTGATTGTAACAAAAAAACCATCAAGAAAACAATAATATTCATGATCGGCTAGTCTTTCAAGGATTTGCTCAATAAATGGCAAAGGAAAGTGGTCTTTCCTAGTTGCCACATTTAGTTTTCTCAAATCAATGCACATTCTATAACCAGTTATTGTTCTTGTGGGGACTAATTCATCCTTATCATTTTTAACTACTGTAATTCTTGATTTCTTAGGAACTACCTGGACTGGACTAACCCATTTACTATCGGAGATTGGGTAAATTATATCCGCATCTAGAAGCTTAAGGACTTCTTTTCTTACGACTTCTTCCATGTGAGGGTTAAGTCTTCTTTGTCTTTCTCTTGAAGGCTTACTACCTTCTTCTAAATGTATTTTATGCATGCACATAGACGGACTAATACCTTTTAAATCGATAGAGATCATCCTATGGCTTCTATGTGTCCATAAAACTTTTAATAAACTTGCTTCTTCTTCATCTGTTAAATCATAGCTATTATAACAGTAAAGTTTTACCTTCCCTAAAAATGCATATTTTAGGTGGGGTGGTAATGGCTTTAATTCTTCAACAGAGGAGATTTAACAGATGGAATATATTTTTTTTGGAAAGCAGTAGGGCGGCACTCAAGGGAATTTTATTAATAAAATAAAAGAAGTACAAACTTGAGAGGGACAACCAAATTTCTTGCTCCTTATAAATGGGAGGACGGAGGAGCCTAACCTCAAAACAGAGATACAAGAGAGTAAAAATTAAGAAATTCTAACATATGGAGTGTTGCTAGCATCTAACAAAATGAGACCTTTAGAAGATCCGAAGAGCCGAAATTTCATGGAAGACCATATCCGAACAAGAGTCATGTGCTAGATTAGCCAAACTATCGCCTACCTTAG
>CM028383.1:76030250-76063693 GCA_013146195.2 Codonopsis lanceolata
ATTTCTTGTTCTCATTGTATTGCCATTGTTGCAACAATCAACACAACATTGGTAATCACATTGACTCATATCGAGAATCGTGGTATCACGTTCTTTCAATTGGTATCGAGCCTTCTCTTGATATCACTAAGAGTCGATTACGTTTAAAGTCGTGATGGATTCTCGGTATGAGAACGTGGTTCGCCCTCACTCTACACAAATGCTAATTATTCTATTTGGAAAGTCAAGATGCGCATCTTCATCAAATCCATTGATGAAAGAGTGGCTTCTTGTTTTAAATGGTTGGAGTCCTCCCAGCGTAGATTCGGATGGTGATGTCAAGATCACCAAAGAATGCAGTGGACCAATGATGATAGGAACACTTTGCTTCTTTTAACTCAAAAGCCTTATGCGCTATTTATAAGGCCTTAGATGCAAATACTTTTAGGGTGATAGCAAATTATGAATCGCCAAAGATGTGTGGGAGGCCCTTGGACCTTATGTGAAGGACTGCCGGTGTTCGTGCTTCTAAGCTAAGAATGCTCACCACTCAATTTGAAAACACTAGGATGCATGAGTCGAGGATATAATGACATATTATGGAAGACTTCTTGATTTATCCAGTGCGCTCTTGCTTTAGGAGATCCTATTACTAATGAGGCGTCTTGTCGGCAAGATGATGAGAACTTTGCTGAAGGTTCAATGTCAAGATATGTGCAATTGAAGAAGCACATGATATTGACAAGATGAGTTTTTGGAATTCTTCAAAACTTTGAACCGAACCTAAACGATCAAATAAAACATAAAGGCAAAGGAACTTCATCACCTTCTACACCCATTGTGAAAAATATTGCTATGCACCTTGATTGATCTCTCATGTGATTTGCTTGAAATCAAAAGATATTGATGAGTCGATTTTGGAGAAGAATCAATTGCTCTATTGACTACTAAATTCAAAAAAAATTGAAAAATAAAAGTCAAAATAGAACTCCATCATCAAGCTCGAAAAACAATTTCAAACTGATTACGGAAAATTTGTTCCCAAAGAAAATTCTTTCAAACTCGGAAAAACCCTTCACAAATCCATTTGCATCAAAATCATCCTACAATGGTAAGAACATTGATTCTATACAATGTAGAGAATGTCAAGGTTATGGCCACTATGCTAACCAATGTGCAAACACTTTAAGAAAAAAAGGCTTGAATTTTCGGCAACCTTGAGTGATAGTGATGGAGAAGATCCGGTGATCTTATCACCTTGAATCTTGTTTATGATTACGATTACGAAAATTGAGATGTTTCGGCAATGTGTCACCCATGCTGCAACATCGGGAGTAACATTGGGAGATACATTGAGCAGAAATGAGGCGATTTCTTCTGTTTTAATTCCACAATTGCGAGAAGATGATGGAGACCTGGTCGAACTTCTTTGAAGGGTACAAGAGCTATACAAGGATTGGGAGAAGAGAGCTCACCAAGTTACATTACTTGGTAAAGCAAATGAGCTGTTAAAAAGGCAAATGAGGATAAAAAGAATGCATAGTAAGAATGGAGAGTGTGCTAAGCGAAAGGATGTGGAGATTGAGCGGTTGAAGGAGAGCTTACTCAAGCAAAAAGACCATGACCAAGTGGAATTCTAGCAAACAAAAGGTTGATGATCTGTGGATGCAGTAATACATCAGTCGGTATTGGTTTTGTCCCTAAGGTATTTGTGAAAGAAGGAGAAGGAACATACGGAACCAAACAGGACCAATGAAAGTTTTCTGAAGCTGTTTTACGTGAAAAACGAGTAAGAAAGAAAAATTATGTTTGTCACTTACGCCATAAGCACGGTCACATACAACCCTTTTGTTTTTCGAAAAGGCTATGTATGAGAATGAAATAAGGCAAGATTTCTTTGGAAAAGCTCATAGGCGAGAACCGTGAAGCGACCAATGCGCCCGACCAATGCGGCAACATTGCGATCACATTGGAAGCCTCATTCGAAGACAAATCGAAATTTTTCAAAACCACCAACCCAAAGCGTTAAACAAATGTGGGTTCCCAAAACTTGTGATGATAAGTGTAGAGCCAAATATTGTGAGCCTTTTGATATATGTCACAGCTACAATGTCACATGATGAAGTGTGTAATGTTACTTTCACTTCATTAAAATCTCATGTTCTTTGGATCTTGGTATTTTGACGATGGTTGTTCTAGACATATAACGAGGTTCAGTGAGAATTTGAAAGAATATGTGAGTATTAATGGTGGATCGGTGACATATGGTGGTGGTGCCAAAGGGAAAATTGTTGGCAAAGGAACATTGAGCGTTGAAGGCCTTCCAAATCTCACAAATGTTTACCATGTGGAAGGACTTAAGACAAACTGATCGGTATAAGTCGGTTGTGTGATGATGATCTTGGTAAGGTTTGACAAAAATTCTTGTGAAGTTCTTGATCATAATAACAAATGTCTTCGGCAGGTATAAGATCGTCGATAATTGTTACTTGTTCAACAATACCCATTCTTGTCAAAAAGCAAGTCTTGATGTAGGATCTTTGGCATCGAAACTTGGTCACATGAGTTTTAAATAAGCTCGATGAGCTTGTGAGACATGATCTTTGTTAAAGGATTGCCAAATTTGGAAAGAATTATTCAAAGGTATGTGGCTCTTGCCAAAAGGTAAACAAACCAAGGCTTCACATCTTCCCATAACACAATGCACCACATCTAGATGCCTAGAGATGATACACAACGACCTTATGGGTCCCATTGAGGTAGAGAGCCTAGGTAAGAAAAAATATACCTTTGTTTGTGTGGATGACTTCTCTAGATACACTTGGGTGATATTTTTAAGAGAGAAGCTGAAACTTTTGAGGCTTTCAAAATTTGGTACACAGTGTAATGAACTTGTATGATCTAAAACTTATTAGAATTAGATCGGATCATGGCACGAATATGAAAACACATCCTTTTCTAATTATTGTGCCTCAATGGTATTTCACATGAATTCTCGCTCCCAAAACTCCACAACAAAATGGAGTGGCGGAGAGAAAAACGAGGAGACATTACAAGAAATGGCTAGGGTGATGTTACATTCAAAAAATTTGGCAAAGATTTTGGCCGAAGATTAAATACCGCTTGTCACATTGAAATAGAGGTCTTTGGAAGACCAGTAGCACAATGACTCCTTACGAAATTTTTCTTGGTAAGAAACCAACCTGAAGTACTTTCATGTGTTTGGTCACAGATGCTACCTCTCAATGATAGTAGACCAACTTTCCAAATTTGACTCTAAGAGTGATAAGTGTGTGTTCATGGGATATTCCACAAATAGTCGAGCATATAGAGTTTTTAATCGCGAACTAAGACTATTATGGAATCCATGAACATTGTTTTGATGATCTAACCGATCTTGGTCACAAAACTTCCAAGAAGATGTATCGTGGATTTTAGATTTTGGAGACTTTGACCCGTAAACGATGCCGAACTAAAGAATCCACTAGCATGCTGCATGCATACGACAGATTCTCGTGGTTCAGGAAGAAATTCAGATGTGTCACCCAATGTGCTTTCGAACGCAACAAATGAAGACACATCAACAAAGAACCGGCGTAAGATGAAGTCGCCGAACCGATTCAAATCAGAAAATAGTCACTGTGTCGATCGAACAGAAATTGACATTCCAAGCAAGATCCGTAAGAACCATCCTCTCACTCAAATTATAGGTAATGTACGTGATGGTGTGTCAACAAGGAAGAAAGGTAAAGTGGATTACAAGAAACTTCATGTATGTCCACACTTGAATTTGATGAAATACATGCTTCATGTTTTGTTTCCACCGTGAACCTAAAATGTACAAGAGGCTCTCGCGATGAAGGCCGGATAAATGTTATGCAAGAGAACTAGATCAATTCACAAAAATGATGTTTGGTATCTAGTTCCTGCATCCACTTCAATAAATGTTATTGGAACTAAATGGATTTTCAAAAACAAAACAAATGAAGTGGGAGAAATAATAAGAAATAAAGCTAGACTTGTAGCTCAAGGGTATACAATGTGCAGGGGTGGATTTGATGAAACCTGCCGTGAGTCTCGCATTGAGTCTATTCGGCTCCGCTTTTGCAATGCTTGTTTTTGACATAACTCTTCAAACAACAAATGGATGTGAAGAGTGCATTCTTAAATGGAATTTTAGCAAAGAAAAGCTTTTTGTTGAACAACCAAAAGGGTTTGAGGACCCCATAAACCCAATCATGTGTTTAAATTGAAAAAGGCTTTGTATGGCCTCAAACAAGCTCCTAGAGCTTGGTATGGTAAACTTCTGATCATCTTTTACAAAGTGGGTTTAGAAGGGAGAGGTGGATAAAACACGTTTATTCAAAAACAAGATAAACATATTTTGATTGCTCAAATTTATGTTGATGACATTGTGTTTGGATCCACCTCCAAATCCTTGGAAAAAGAGTTTGTAAATTGCATGACTTCCACATTTGAAATGAGCATGGTAGGGGAGTTGACCTATTTTTTAGGAATTCAGATCAAACAATCACATGAAGGGATGTTCATTTCTCAAGCCAAGTATTCTCTGAACTTGGTGAAGAAATTCGATCTTGAGAATGGAAAACATAAGAAAACCCCATGGGTACATCCAATAAACTTAATAGAGATGAAAAATAAAGTGTTGACCCTACCTTATATAGAAGTATGATTGGAAGTTTCTTTGTATTTAGCGCCACCGTCGAGATATCATGTACAGTGTGTGTTTGTGTGCTAGGTATCAAGCAAACCCCAAAGTTTCTCACCTGAAAGCTGTAAAAAGAATAATTCGATATGTTGGTGAGACCTTTGGCATGGGTTTGTGGTATACTAAACACACGAACACCAATCTTGTTGGTTTTAGTGATGCTGACTGGGCTGGCAGTGTTGATGACATGAGAAGCACATCTGGTGGATGTTTTTATCTAGGAAACAATCTGATTTCATGGTTTAGCAAAAAACAAAATTGTGTAGCCTTATCAACAAATTGAATCGAATATATAGCCGGCCGGTAGTGGATGTACACAACTTTTGTGGATGAAACAAATGATCAAAGATTATGGTTTGCACAGTGATATCTTAACCATGTATTGTGACAACACGAGTGCGATAAGCATTGCTAAAAATCCTGTTCAACACTCAAGAACAAAGCACATAGATATAAGACACCATTTTATTAGAGACTTAGTTGAACAAGGCATTGTTTGCATTGAACATGTAGGAACAGAAAACCAATTGGTTCCAAAAATTCAATCTCGTCTTGTTCCCTTCATCCATACTTCACCCATCATCCTCAAATGGCTTCCTCTTCAACGAACCCCAAATTATCAAGACCTGATGTAGCAACAATCGAAGCTACAATCAGCCCTAATTCCTCTCCTGAAAATCCTACTACGGCAATGGTAGTTTTTTAGTCATTCCCCGAACCTCTTACAGTCATTCTTCCGGGCGAAAAGGGGAATGAAATTGACGTCGACAATCCAGGGGATTTGTCTGGGTTACCTAAAATCGGTAACTCTAGCACACGCCGATCGAAGAGACAACGAGGAATTCCGGCCAACTATGAGAACCCATCTGTAGCCGATGTACAAGCGGCAAAGAAAAACAAGGTTGGGCCAGGATTTTTTAAAGAATCTGTTGAAATTGACAGCGATTCGGATGATATGGATTTTGTTCCTCCAGCCGGCTCTATTCCTCCAGTTCAAGAGCCATCTCTGCCACCAGCATCTCCTACACCTACTCATGTCCAGAACGACGTACAAGATGATGATTATCCTATTCCCTCACCTCGGGTTGTGTTCCCGACCGACTCATCACCTCCACCAAGAAAGACACCGTCAGTGGAAGTGAGTTCTCCCTCTGCCTCAACCAATGACATAACTGTTTCTGATGAAGATGTTGTCAAGAACTTAGTCAAGTTGAAGAAGGCATGTTCTTCTACATCTGGTCCATCTAACACGCCTCAACCAGAGGCTATGCCAAGTCAAACCAGTTCTTCCGAATTTGGCGATAGTTACGATAAGAACCCCGAAGGAAAAAGGGTCTCCGAAGATAGTGAAGACTCGAAGAGACACATGCTGCTTTCACCGTGGCTTCGACTTTACTCAGCCGGATCCAATGTTGCACCCATTGCTGCAACATTCAAACGGTCAAAACCATTGGGTACTCCCTTCTCTCCAAAATTTATCTCCAAGGCTGCTTCTTCTAGATATAATATTTCTATGAATATTATTGATGAAAGAAATGTTGTGCCCTCAATGTTGCAATCATATAATCTCACATCCTTCTTTACTGATAGAGGACTTATGGACACCATTTCACTAGTTGCACCATACTTTAGGGAATTAATCCATGAGTTCTATGCAAACATTGAGAAGCGTATTTGTGATCCATCTGATGCTAGCTTCGAGAAAGTTTTTGTGAGAGGGAAATGGTATACTTTTTCTCCCTCAATCATTAATTCAATTCTTCACACACCTGCATCTGGCAATTTTGATTTTCTCCTAGACCTAGATTCTTGTGTAGTTGAATTGACAGGTGGCAAATTCTCTAAGTGGCCTGTTAAAGGAACTTCTCTTAGCACCTCACAGCTCTCATCCCTCTATGCTTTTCTTCACAAAATTTGTTGTGCAAATTGGTCCTCCTCCACCAATTCAAATGTCATCACAGAAGAACATGCCAAGGTCCTTTATCTCATTGGTACTAAGGCCTCTTTTGATTTTGGGTATTATGTGTTTAGAAAGGTTTCTTCCATGGCAGAAACTGGAGGAGACAAAAGGTCTCTCATCTTTCCTTCCCTCATTTATAAAATTCTTGTGTCCCAGGGCTACAAGCCTTTTCCCTCCATACGTTTATCTCCTCTTCTTGAACCTCTCCAGTTCTCTGCCAAACTATTAAGAGGTGATAGAGTTATCAATTTGCCCATTCTTTCTTCATCTGATCCTGCATCTTCTGGCCCTAGCACCTCACATCCAACTGCTTCTCCCTCAGTTCAGGTTCCACCCTTTGTTCCTCCCATTGTTGCATCATCTGTTGGAACATCTACCATGCTTGCACCTCCCACTGCCCCCATTTCAGTTGCCTTTGTCAAAGAACAACTGAACATGGTTCAGGCTCAGATAGCCATTCTCACCGCCTGCACTGCTCTTTCTTCTTTGGCTACTCAAGACTTACTTGGTCGGAACTTCATTCCTCAAATAGGGGTGAAAGTGAAGCTGCTACCTCTGCAAGAGTTCCTGAAGCAGTTCCTGAAGCTACTACCTCTGCAAGAGTTCCTGAAGTTGCTCCTCCTGACACAAGTGAAGCTGATCCTATGTTATTCTCTGGTGTTGGTATTGATTGTTCTCTTTGGTTATTCTGAACATTTGTTACATTTGGTTCTGTCATTGTAGACCTGTGGTGATTGGAAATTCTAGAATTCTTTTTGGCCTGTAATAAGTAGTTATAAACATGTTCCTTATGGTGTATTATGATATCATTTTCAGGGAGTGCTTGTCATAGTTATCATCTTGCAGGTCATCTTTGGATATTCAGGATTTGACCAAGAATGCTCAACAAAGGGGGTGATTGTAAGGGTAAAATAGGCAAAGCCTATTTTATCTTGTTTTCACCTTTCTTGGTCAAAGAAGGGTCTAATTTTAGTCAATAGTTATTTAGGTGTTAGATTTTGTTTTGAATACTTTTGGTAGAATTGATTTGTTTTTGATAGGAAAATCTTTCAAAAGATTTAGGCAATACAAATCTGGTAATTAAATCTCTACAAGAAATTCAGTTATTCCATGTATCATGGTTGTGTTAGGAAAGGTAATCTTGTCATTCTTTATTGCTAATCTCTTTCCTAGTAGGGATGGGTCTCTTGTGCCGTGGGTTTGCAGGCGATGCTGCCTATATTATGAAGGCTGGACTTCGAGCGGGGATATGGGATCAAGAGCCTGAGAGAGAAGATATAAAGCTATATACTAAGAGTATTTTTGCTGTAATTTGTGAGCAAGTCTTCCAGTTGCATAGCTGCTGTTTGAAGCTTCTGATTATGCAACATTGACATCATCATTGAATCCTGATGAACTGATCTTTGTGCTTCTTGACTTCTGCTGTTAGGAAGCGGTTTTTGTTCTTTCTTCCCACGTTTGGTTTAGTTGTTTTATGTGAGATTTTTGGTTCTCCAAGATACTATATCTTGTGAGAATTTTTGTTTGTGGTAAAACATTATTGGTTTTAATAATATTTGTGTGGCCTTGAGGCTTGGACTACAAGTACTAGACTTGTAGATTGTTTTTAGTTAATATTTGTCTTCTTAATTCTGTTTTAAATTGAGTCTGTCTACAAATCTTCCGCTGCTATTGTATTGATATAATTTATTGTTCTCATTGTGACTGCCATTGTTGCAACAATCACTGCAACATTGGTACTCACATTGACTCATATCGAGAATTCGTGGTATCACGTTCTTTCAATCTGTAAGTACGTCTTACCCAAGTTTTTACTTTTCTTAAAGAGTTAATGCTATGTGCACGGAACAACCCTTCAGTTTTATCTAAAACTAGTTTTTTTAACACGTGCGTTAAACGCACATCATTTTGCTTTTTCAACTAAATCGTACATAAATAAAATAAAAAGGAGAAAAAATCTTAAAACATAAAATAAGAAGAACCGTTTATTAACAAATAACCATCAGTATATCACTAATCATTATAAATTCTAAAACAAATTCCCTATACACAACATTTGTTGTTTTATTACTTAATATTTCATCTTCACTACATATCAATATATTTAAATCAAAACAATTTGTTACTCTAGAAATTGCGACATATAACTATCCATGGTTAAATACTGGTTTTTTCAAGAATAGACGTATGTGCAATTATTGACTTTGACCCTTGTTAATTGTCATTACATATGATACCAGTAATGGAAATTATCTTCTCTGGAATTTGAAAGTCAGTCTTCCATCAGATATAGGTTTTTTTTTTTCTTTTTTTGTAGAACTTTCCCTTAAGGGGTCATGGGAAGTGATTGAACATGAGACCTCACATTTTGTAAAGTCTCAAATCTACCACTGGGCCACCCATTAAGGTCTACATCAGATGTAGTTAATGACAATCTTGAGATAAAAACTTTTCTCCAACATTGCTTCCTTTCAAAAAATTGTTTCAACAATGTGATCCCCAATATTTATGATGATTAATCTGCTTCCCTTACACACCATGCAGCATGGTCAATATTTCACAATATCATTACTGGATCACCAATTTTAAGTGTTAATCCATGGCCTGACAACCCCGAACACTTTAATACTATTCAAAAACTCTGTATAATAAATATATTCGAACAAACTTGGATTTTTTCCACTCTGCAAATAGAATATGAACTCAGATAAGTTTTCCATTTTGAATGATTACTTTTATTAAATAATATTTTTATTTTACAAATAAATGAATTTCTGATAAGAAAATAAACTAAAATCAAAATAACTAAATTATTTTTACCGTTAACTATTATTTTTGTTCCGTAATTATTTTGATTTTACTAACTTCCATGATATTTTTTGCTTTATTGACTTCTTAACTATTATTTTTGTTTTATTTTAAAAAATTAGTTTTACGGAAAACTTTTGTTCCGTAAATTATTTTTATTATTTTACTAACCTTAGTTAAAATTGTTTTTGTTTTATTGACTTTGTAACTATTATTTTTGTTCCATCAAGTATTGTTATTTTACTAACGTATTTTTATTTTACATAACTATTTCTAAGAATTTGTTTTAAACTTTTGGTCCGTAAATTATTTTTATAATTTTACTAACCTCAGTTTAAATTATTTTTGTTTTATTGACTCTGTAACTATTATTTTTGTTCCATCAAATAATTTTATTTTACTAATGTATGTTTGTTTTACATAACTATTTTTAAGAATTTGTTTTAAAATTTTGTCACGCAAATTATTTTTATTATTTTAGTAACCTCATTTTAAATTATTTTTGTTTTACTGACTCAGTAACTATTATTTGTGTTCCATCAAATATTTTTATTTTACTAATGAATTTTTGTTTTATTTATTTTACTGACCTCCGCATTAAATTATTTTTGTTTTTTGATTCTGCAACTTTTATTTTAACAGTGACTTGTTCCTTAAATTATTTTTTTATTTTACTAACCTCCTCTTATATTATTGTTTTTTTGACTCTGGAACTATTATTTTTGTTTTAGTTACTATTTTCTATGTTTAAAGAGAGAAAAATATTTAAACATAATTAAAATAGAGAAGATGGTGGTGATGAGAGAGAAAATAGGGAGGAAACAGGAGAGAGAAAGAGAAAGAGAGAAAATAGGGAGAAGATAGGAGAGAGAAAGAGTAAAATGATAACTCAAAAATCAATAATTCAAAAGTTTGATTTTGGAGGGAAAAATCTACCCTTGCCATTATATATATAGACTATTATATGTGTTCCATAAAATATTTTTATTTTACTAATGTATTTTTGTTTTATTTATTTTACTGACATCTGCATTAAATTATTTTTGTTATGTTGATTCTGTAACTTTTATTTTAATAGTGACTTGTTCTATAAATTATTTTTTATTTTACTAACCCCCTCTTATATTATTAATTGTTTTCTTGACTCTGGAACTATTATTTTTGTTTTAGTTACTATTTTTTATGTTTAAAGAGAGAAAAATATTTAAACATAATTAAAATAGAGAAGATGGTGGTGATGAGAGAGAAAATAGGGAGTAAACGGGAGAGAGAGAGAGAGAGAGAGAGAGAAAGAGAGAAAATAGGGAGAAGACATGGGAGAGAAAAAGTAGAATGATAACTCAAAAGTCAATAATTTAAAAGTTTGATTTTGGAGGGAAAAATCTACTATTGTCATTATATATATATAGATAGTTAAATTACTATTTTAAACTTCGGTAGGTGTGAATTATTTTTTTCTATTGGTTTTTTTTTTTTTTGTTACCAACAAAGAAATGTCATTAATATAAAAAAATTACAAGTTCTGGACTAGAAAGAAATTTTTTTCTATTAGTAAGCTAAAGGTTTCTTCTTGGGAAGGTCCTTTTACAATTTTTTTTTTGGACCACAGGTTTCTTCCTAGTTAGGTCTTTTTTAAAGAGAGCATAGGAAGGTTTTATCGCAGCCACCAACATTTCTTCAATTTTAAAAAGTTTTGACAAGGTAAAGAAAAGGCAAATTATGTCTTAAACAAAATCAAGAGTTCGTCACACAAATCTTAGGGTTGCAATATTCAATTTAATCCATTGGTTATCGAATATACATAATAAAAGACTTATAAGGTATTATAATTAACACTTAATTAAGTTATCGACGGTTATTCAATAACAATTATTAGAGGCTAATAAAAAAAATGGATAATTGTTGGTCTTACTCACTAATGCCACCGCCACCGTCCGCTGCTGTCGGCAACAACTCATCCAACTGCCCATGCTGACAACCTCCGGTCACCACCGCCTTTGACAAAGAGAATGGTTGCCTAAGGTGATGGTGGCCGGAGGTTATCGATAGTGGTAGTTGGAGGGAGTTGTTATCCGTGGAGACAGTGGGTGGTGATGGTGGCATTATAGTGGATAAATCAAATGGATAGTCAAGTCAAAATCCATATATAGTTATCTATTTTATTATTGGTCTCCAATAAGTGTTATTTAATAACACTCAATAATTTAATTGAGTGTTTATGGATAATACCTAATAAATCTTTTATAATAAATATATTGCATAATCTAATAGATTGGATAAAATATTGCCTTCCTATATAAACATGTGTTATTGTATGTGTGCACAGTGTGTGTGCGTGTGTATTGTGATTAGTAAATAATAGTATATGTAGAAGAAAAATATACATAAACAAAAATATGATGTTGCTTAGTGTTAATTAGATTTTGTGTCCATGCCTATGACACGATGCCAGTATGAAACTTGATCAATGTATGGAGGAGGCAGTATGTGAATAAATCAATATATGTTTGTGATTTTGTAGATGTTGAATTAATGTACAGAGAATAAAACCAAAAAATTAAAGAAAAAAAATTACACATTCTTGGCTGCAATAGTGCAATGTTTGTGAGTCATCATGTATCATACTTAAAAAATGAATTTAATGTAAATCAATCAAAATCAATAACGACGGTTGAGACATTTTAGGAAACAGCTCATTCGAAATTGCATATAAAGATACAAAATAATGAAATAATAATTGCTTATAATTCATTTATTTCAAAGGAAAACCGATAATGAAATATTAAAAAAATTAGCAAAATAAATGAGATTGTAGCAACAGTATTTTATTGTATTCTATAAAGACAACTTAATCTTCTTCTTGAGGCTTTTGCTTCACAATAATAAGTGATTTGGAAACGCGAATTGAAATAAAATTTTCCATTAATTGCACCTACTCGAGAGACAAAAAATATATAAAACACATTCACTTAACTTTCTTTTAAAACATTAATTAAGACAATCAAAATTATAAATCATGCATCTGTAAGTAATTTTGACTGACAGGTAGCAGTATTAAAGAGGGATTAGGTTAATCTTAAAAAGAAAGAGGTAACCTTTAACATATGTGATATCCCGAGGCATCAACTCGACTCAAGTCGATAATACTCAAAACTACTCATTAATTATATTTGATAAATAATAATTGTATCTAAATTTAACAGATTCAAATCATCTATCTCACTTTTTGTCACATCCTTTATCCCATTGAATCTCACCCCCACATATTTCTTTATAAAAAGGAGACTGACTAAAATAAAAAGGAACGTGTACGGTCGAGATTCAATGAGATAGAGAATGTGACAGAGAGTGTGATAGACGATTCGAAGCCAAATTTAACTAGTAGTACCCAATTGTCACCCTTACACAAAACCTAGTTTCAACTATTTCATAATTTATTCCAAGCAATGCTTTTGTAAAATATTTTACCAATATTCACATGTAATAAACGGATTAATTAATGTTATGGTCAAGAAACAAACACTCGCTCAGTCCCAAAATTATAGTTTTTCTTTCTTTTTTCGTCCGTTTCAAAATAATTATCTTCTTTAAAAGTTTTTTTTTTTAAGATATCACTTTTACCATTTACCCTTATTTTTTTTAATCATATTTTAATTTTAAACTACATATTCATGGACTTTAAAGAAAACCGCACATTATTTCGATATTAATAATTCAATCAAATATATTTTATTAAACCGTACATCAAATCAATCTAGCCGATAATTTTGGGAGGGAGGGAGTATTGTTTTTGGCGACATGATATTAAATTATTGTTTTTGGTGACATGATATTAAATTATTAATGCTGGTATTTGTAATTTTGTGGCCGTTGACATGTCTTAATTATATTTGACTGGTCAAATATTTTTCTTGGATTATACTCATTCAAATCCACTCTTATCTACCTCAAATTTTACAAAGAAAAACTAATTTTTAATCTTACGTAGTTAGTAGGAAATATTAATTTAATCATCGTACTTTTATTTTAAATATTTTGTGGAGACCTGTCGGGCTGCGACCTGTATGTGCAAGTCTAAGGGCTCATCTAGCGCTCGACTTGTTCATTTGAGAATCCTATTTTAAGTGTTTGCTAGAACCGTAATACCCCGTCAGAGTGGTGCAACGGCTTATGGTGGGCCTGATAATTCAAGATGTTACGTGTTTAATGGACCAGTGTGTGGGCTATACGTAACAGACCGAACTTTTGGGCTCGGAGCGTTACAAGAACAATCAAACTTAAACGAATTATAGCTTAGGAAGCGAACTTAGCCATTACACAAACGAGAAAATTATCTAAATAATCATCGTACTATTCGTAGTTAATTGATTTGACAAATCACATTACAATATCTCAAATGTGATCAATGTACTCAATAATTTAGTATGATGTGATCCTTACTTAATATTAATGAATAATACTCAATATACTTCGTAATTGGGTGCGATGTGATCCTATACGATTATATTTGAAGTTGGTAATAGTTATAAAAATGTTTGAGTTTAGAAATATTTAAGTTTAAACGACGTTTATATTATATTTGGAGATTAATGTTCAAACGTGCCGAAGCATGCATAAAACATAAATCATGATATTGTTGGTCATCTTCTTATAGTTTAAGTTTTTAGAGGAATTGGTCTAATTAACATAATATCAAAGCTCATGGTTTGTGTAGCACAAGAGTTCAAATAATTCTATTTGCATTTATCCTAAAATATTACAAGTGGTTTGTTTTGATCATAAATAAAAATGTATCTCTCGACGTATGCAGATGATGGGGAGTGTTAAAGCATATGATATAAAACATGATCTATATCGGTTACTTAACAAAAAGTGTAGAGAATGTAAACAATACTTCTTTCGTTTTAGGTACAGAGTTCTCGTTTGAAAGTTATTTTTTTAAAAAAAATAACACTTTTAGTAACTCATTAGTAATAAAATGATATTTTTATATCTTAACTTTTAAAAATGGACTCTTTAACAAACATCCATAAATGAAATAGTGAACTATTTTATCCAAAATGGAGGGTGTATATAATAATGTATAAAAGTCAACTCTTTATAAGTAAAATCTATATTATAAAAAAGCACAGGGTTTAACTGGCGATCCTGATCGAATTGTGTTAAACACAACTGACGGTCTAAATTGATTCGTAAATATGTGAGTTACAAATAAATCCCTCAGTTATTAGTTATGTTTGAATTCTCCTCTACAATTACATATAAAAACTTCAATTGAAGATTTTATTTAAATTATCACATCAATTATAAAATTAAATTAATCTCATAACGATACCGTGTCTGATACGTGCACATGTACTAGTACTAATTGTAAGTGCAAGTGAGGGAGGGAGTATTGGAAAAAGAGTGGGACATAAGGAAGGTGTTGCTTGAGGAGGCACATTTGATTAATTCATGCAAGTAAAATAAACATAGATAATATCATAATATTGGGAAGGTAAAGATGCTGTACTTCACCGATCGAGGTGTTTTGGCTACAATGCTACATCACATGTGGATGTGAGATATGCTAAATTGCTAATCTCAAATGTCAGTCTTGTTTGTCAAACATTTATCGTCCCAGAGGCATGCCGAAGTGGTAAGAGGGGACATAAGATCTTTGGAGACATGCAGTGTGGGTTCGATACTTGGTGGAAGCACTTTGCTTTCTTCTGAGATTGGACCTTGTATGTGTTATCAGTTGCACTGTTCTCAAACCCTGTATTATTTCGGGCACATCTCGCGATTTTCCTGGTAGTAGCAATGAGGGACCGGAACTACTACCCCAAGATTCAACCTGTTTAATAAAAAAAAAAAAAAAATTTGTCTAACATTTATCTAGAATTATTATCTTTGTCCTTTGAAGTACTCCATTATTTAATGTCACTAGTAGTTCTCGTACTTTTTAATTTTTTAGCGTAAATCCCTAATTTAGAAAAGTAAAAAGTTGGGTTCAAAATAGAGTTTTGTTGAAGGTTAGCGATCCTTTTATTGGATGACAGTAGTTTGTCTGTTATTAAGTGGACATGTACGCATCACGTGAGTTTTTAATGGACAAATTAGTCATTTTTGTTAGAAATATTTTACATTCATCTTTAACCTCTGAACGAACACACCAACTCTAAACCCATATGCAACATTGAATTAGCACCCATTTCAAAATCAAAACTTTTCACACCAAGGTTGAAACCCATCTTCAAATCCAATCTTCCCTCTCGTCTTCGGCTGCCCGTTCCCTCTCCCTCTTCCAAATCTCCGACTTCCTTCTCCTTCTTAGCTGGTCCATTTAATGTTAGGGTTATGAAACCTAATAGAGTTTTATATAAATAGAGGTTTGAGTAAGAAAACCCTTACTACATAATAACTACTTATCTTGCGGTTGATTTCAGAGAGAGAGTTTGAGAAGACGGCTTTGAAAACAAGTTTCGGCCGCCGACATTGAGATATCGATCGAGGTAATTTGATTGCTTGTTTTGATTCACTAATTGTAATTCATGATATCGAATAAATGATGTAGTAAAGTAGGTCTGTTTAAACTTAATGGGTGTCAGGGAGTAGAAAAAAAATAAAAAATAATAATAAATAAAAGGAGAGAGTGGATGTCTGCACATGTCTGCCTTGAAAACAGTAAAATAAATAAATAAAATAAAAATGTGTGTGTGTGCAGAGGGAGTAAATTTCTACCTTTTGTAGAGAGAGTAGATGTTTCGGTTTATGTGTGTGTGTGATAGTGATTATAGAATTTGTATATATAATGAATAAAAGTCAAACCGGTGGATTAAAAGAATGATACAAACAGTGTGTGTACTGTGCATGTGTGTTTTGTGTGTGAATGTGTGTGTGGGTCAGTAGACAGTAGGTGTGAATTTTTTAATCTATAGAATCTACTAATAAATATTAATAGATTAGTTATATTATTCTACTTCTATGAAATTAAAATTATGTCTATATGAGTTACGGAAACAGTAGAGTTCATATAATTTTGAATATTTTAAGTATTAATTATTAATGCAGCGTTGGTCGACTTTAGTTAGTAATCGTGGTTATTATTGAATCTAGATTCGGACAAACGAGCTTAGGGTGATCGTACGGGTGGTGGATTATTTTTTGCTACGCATATTTAGGTAAGGGATCATACCTCTTTTAGGTCTCTAATTTTTATGTACCGTTTGTTAGGTTTTCATTAAATTCCTTGACTTCGATATTTCTTGAAACGTACGCCGACTTTAATTCGGCATTTGAATTTGAACTCCGTCGCTTACACTTCTTTCGAACTTATAATTTTATTATCTGTTTATTCTCACATAATTATTGAATTTCATGCGAGATACCTTTGATATGAAAAGTACGATTTTTGGCAATGCCTGATTTTTGTAAAATTATTTGATTACTTGAAATTCTAACATGATCACTAAGTTGAATTTATGACACTATGAATTATGAAACTATGATTTATGATGCTTATGAACACCACTTGGCCCGTGGCATGGTTATCCGAATATACCAATGATCTATGAATTACGATCTGTGAACTATAATCTATGAACTATGATTTATAAATTTGTTTATGTGATCATGAGATTCTGTGAGTAGTCAATTGTTGCTAATTGGTATGGGACGGTTGGTGATAGTTGATTACTCAAGTCACCTTTGAACGTTTATTTTCATTTGGATTCTTACTCTCTTAAATCGAAATATGATAATTGCTTTCGCTTATCGATTTCTAATTAATGAATTTTGACTATTCAAAAAATATTTATATATTCATCTCTGATTTATTTCTGGTCAACTCCTCATTAGTAACCGGAAGGTTGTATATAAACTTACTGAGCTTTGTTCGCTCACCCCTTCATACTCTTCTTTCTTAGGTAATGAGTAAGATTTATTAGAGGTTTTGGCTCGGGTAGACCAAGATGATGGCTTCCAAGAATTTTAGATTTAGTCTTCCTTATTGAATTATTCGACAGTACTTTAAATTAATTATGGACTCATGTCAAGTATTAGATAGATTTTGTATTTAATTAATTTGGGTTTATTTGACTTTAGTCAAGGATGTTTAAGATTTAATTATTATGAGATTAGAACATTTATGATTTAAGTTACGATTGCTGGTGACGTGGCCAAATTGTGGGACCGCGGTGTCGGTGCCGAATTTGGGGGTTTTACAGGTTGGTATCAGGGCTTAGGCCTTAGATCCAGATGGTCTTAAGATTTAGGAACAACTAAGAATAAGAAGTGACACTACAATAGGATTATGATACTAGCATTAAGTTGTGATTATATCTAAGTTATGATCTCACTGATGATTAAGAAATTATTATTTTCTTTAAACTAATATACTCGTGTTGCTTGTAGGATATGGCGTGTAACAATACAAGTAGGGTAAGGGTCGCTCCACCCGTGACAGCTGCTAGAACGAGATTGAATACGATGCACACTAGAGTAGCCGAACTCGATGAAATTAACCATGTCTTGGAGCAGGAGAACCAGCTGCTAAGAAACGAAAACCAGTTGCTAAGAAATGGTAATCAGTTGCTAGTGAATGAAAACGGAGCCCTACTAGAACAAGTAAAGGAGATGATGAAGGCATTAGAGCTGGCACAAAATACCTTGTTTAAACACTTTGATGAAATAGAAGATGTTAGGAGAGCCAACGCAGAAGTCGAAGCGAGATTGAGCAACACTAACTTCTTAGCTAAGAATGTTTGGGACGCGGTCCAAATGACCATAGATAATGGACCAGTGGTGGAAGCGAATCCAGAAGACTTAGAGGAAGATGACGAGGAGATAGAAAATTAGATAGAACATTACGCTAGTCATTTCGTTTTATAGTTACCCTAGTCGTTGAGTTTGTTTAGAGAGTTGTTTTAGTTATAAGACATGTGATACTCTAAATGTACCCAAATTTTGAGATGTTGGAATTTTTTTAGAATTAATGAAATTTTGAAGATTTATTTGAACGTTCAATAATATTCCTTACAACTATATCTGTATTAATGCATGTTTTGAGTACATAAGATCATAAGATAAGTTTTGAAATGAAAAGATGTTGTGTAACAATTATGTAAGTTGTTCCCATTTACATCATACTGAATAGCGAAAACCAATTTCAGTGTGATAGAATTTTAGACACTATTTGACACCATGTCATTTATATCTCAGTACCAAATGGCACGTGGAGGACGCACTGGAACTCATGGACGTGGACGTGGAAGGGGTACTAGAGCTGGTAGAGTCATGGAAGATTCCACTTCTGGAATGGTAAGGGAAAATGGTGTGCCCCCACCAAATGTGAACGTCAACGGCAATGCACCGGAAGTGGTCCAACCGAATGCGAATGTTAATGGACATGTATCTGCAGTTCCAGTAGACCCTACCCTATATACCTTGCTTCAGACTATAGCGAAAGCCCTCGCGGGAATAGAGACCAGGGAAACGTAGCACCGGCTCAACCTGTAGCCCCAGCTCAACCTACAGTCAAGGACCCGTTAGAAAGTTTCCAGAAACGAAACCCAAAAACGTTTATAGGGGCACCGGGCACGGAGAAACCTGATGAGTGGTTACATCACATGAGGAAGATCCTTGAGACAATGACATGCTCCAGCGAACAACAAGTGAAACTAGCAACCTTTATGTTGCAGGGAGAAGCTAGTCAGTGGTGGGATTTCGAGAAGAGTACACTAGAGTCTCGGGGTGTTGAAGTGATTACTTGGGACATATTCGTGGAGGCGTTCAACAAGACGTATTTTCCACCAAGCATGAAAGACAGGAAGCTAGTGAAATTTCTTAACCTCGAACAAGGGAAGATGACGGTTGATGAGTACAACACAAAATTCATCGAGTTGTCGAAATTTGCCCCTGCTCTTTTTGCCGACGAAGGTCAGAAAGCCAGGAAGCTTGAGAGAGGTCTAAATAGTCGGATTAGCAATAGGCTGACTCCTCTTCAATTGCCAACCTATGCTAACGTGCTTGACAGAGCTCGTGTGATGGAGCCTCCGCCGAGTAGGAAGGAAGAAGGATGAGAGAAAGAGGGGTCTGAAGATAGTTCGACCAGGAATCATGGTAAGCATCGGGAGGGAATGGCTATAAAAGAAGGAATATAGAGAACAATGATAACAGAGGACCAACCCGGCCAAGTCGAAATTATAATCATGGCCATCGGCGAATCGGGGAGCGAGGCCAAGGTCATCAGCGAGAACAGGTGGCGTAATCGGAACCGAGGGGCAAATCGAATCAATGGCATAATCAGGACATGGGTGCAAATCAGAATACCAATCAGACTTGCGGTAGGTGTGGGAAGAACCACAAGACTGAAGCATGCTTTTGGACAAAGGGAGCTTGTTTCAATTGCAGAAAGGTGGGACATAAGGCCAGAGACTGCCCAGAACCACCGAAGGGTGGTGCTAATCAAGGAACAAGAGGGGAAGATACGAACAAACCAAGAGGACAGGGAAGGATATTTGCAATGACAGCTAGAGATGCAAGGGCTACAAATGACGTGGTGGCAGGTACCGTCCAGCTTTACTCTCGTGACGTATATCCATTGATTGATCCTGGTGCCACGCACTCAATTATACGTACCACACTCGCACATCGTATGAAATTGTGTTCTCAAAGTCTGGAAGTTGACCTAGTTATAGACACGCCTACTAAAGAATCCATTCCCGTAACCACAGTGTATAAGTCATGCCCTTTGAAACTGGAGGATAGAGAAATGCCTATTGATTTGCTACCTTTAGATATCCAAGACTTTGATCTAATATTAGGCATGGATTGGCTAGCGGCGTTTCACGCTAAGGTAGACTATTTTGAGAAGGAAGTCGTATTTTGCATATCGGGTGGGGAAGAATTTCGCTTTAAGGGGTCTAAACCAGTAGTTCCATCTTGTATTATTTCTTCCTTGAAGGCGAGAAGGTTGTTAAGGAAGGGTTGCCGAGGCTATTTAGCCTCCATTATCGATAATCGAAAGGAATGGGTTAAGTTGGAGTCCCTATCCGTGGTTAAGGAGTTTGAGGATTTGTTTCCGGAGGATTGGCCTGGTCTTCCACCTAAACGGGAGGTAGAGTTTGGATTCGATCTAGCACCAGGGACGGCGCCTATTTCTAAAGCACCCTATAGAATGGTACCAGCAGAACTTAAGGAGTTAAAAGAACAATTACAGGAATTTTTGGAGAAAGATTTAATTAGACCAAGTGTTTCACCTTGGGGCGCTCCGGTATTATTCGTGAAAAAGAAGGATGGGAGTATGAGAATGTGCATCGATTACCATGAGCTCAATCGAGTCACAATAAGGAATAAGTACCCATTGCCTAGGATTGACGACTTGTTTGATCAATTACAAGGGGCGTGTTACTTTTCAAAAATTGATCTTCGCTCGGGGTACCACCAGTTGAGGGTTAAGAAGGAAGACATTTTGAAGACCGCTTTCCGCGTTACTAGAAATAATAAAAACGGCTCAGAGAGTTGATCCAAAGTTAATAAAAATTTGGGAAGGTGTAAAGATGGGAGCTCAGATAAATTTTCAACTTGGAAGGGATGGTATTCTATGTTTTCGAAGAAGAATTTGTATACCATCGGATCCGGAGTTAAAAAGAGAAGTGTTAGAAGAGGCTCACAATTCAAGGTTTGCGGTACATCCTGGGAGTACAAAAATGTATCGAGACATGAAGGAGACGTTTTGGTGGGAAAATATGAAACGAGAAATTGCAGAATTTGTCGCTAGGTGCTTAGTGTGCCAACAGGTTAAGTGTGAGCATCAATGACCTGGTGGAATGTTACAGTTACTACCGATTCCCGAATGGAAGTGGGAACACATTACTATGGACTTCGTGGTAGGGTTACCCAGAACGCTAAAGGGGCACAATGCTATTTGGATGATCGTAGATCGATTGACCAAGTCAGCTCATTTTCTTGCTTTCAAGATTAATGAATCCTTGGAGAAGCTAGCAAAGTTGTACGTTGACGAAATCGTCAGACTACATGGAGTCCCAGTTTCTATAGTTTCGAACTGGGATGCCCGATTCACTTCGAAGTTTTGGGGTAGCTTGCAGAAGGCCTTGGGCACAAATTTGAGCATGAGTACGGCTTTCCATCCACAAACAGATGGCCAATCGGAACGGACCATACAAACATTGGAGGATATGCTTAGGGCTTGTACTTTGGATTTACAAGGGAATTGGGATGACCATCTGCCGTTGGTTGAGTTTACGTATAACAATAGCTTTCATGCGAGTATTGGTATGGCACCGTATGAAGCATTGTATGTAAGGAGATGCAGATCACATACGTGTTAGGATGAAGTGGCGAGAGGCAACTGTTGGGGCCAGAACTTGTGCAGATTACATCGGATAAGGTACAGTTGATCAAGAAGAGACTCCTTACGGCCCAGAGTAGACAGAAATCGTATGCTGATAAGCGTCATCGCGAACTTGGGTTTGAAGTGGGAGATCATGTGTTTCTCAAAGTTTCACCGACAAGGGGAGTTATGAGATTTGGCATTAAGGGGAAACTCAGTCCGAGATTTTTAGGTCCTTTTGAAATTTTGGATCGGGTGGGAGAAGTCGCTTATAGGCTTGCATTACCACCTACGTTTTCAGGAGTCTACAATGTGTTCCATGTGTCGATGTTGAGGAAATACGTCCCAGATCCAAGCCACGTGATTGCTTTCGAACCCTTACAATTGCGGGAAGATTTGTGCTACGATGAACAACAAGTTTGTATAGTAGACCGAAAAGATCAAGTATTGAGAAGACGCACTATTCCGTACGTGAAGGTACAATGGACTAATCACACCGAGAGAGAAGCTACTTGGGAATTAGAGGAAGATATGTGAGAAAGATATCCAAGCCTCTTCGAATGATTAGGTATGTCAAGTTTAGGGACTAAACTTCTTTTAAGGAGGTGAGAGTGTAATACCCTGATTATTTTAATTAAAAATATTAAATAGCGTAAAAAAAAAGTGGATATCTGCGCATGTCTGCCTTGAAAACAGTAAAATAAATAAATAAAATAAAAATGTGTGTGTGCAGAGAGAGTAAATTTCTACCTTTTGTAGAGAGAGTAGATGTTTCGGTTTATGTGTGTGTGTGATAGTGATTATAGAATTTGTATATATCTATAACTATTACTAAAACAGAAGCCGCTACTGCCACGTGGCGGCTTTATGTAAAAAGCTAAATTTTTTTAAAAAATTCGGTGCTGCCATGTGTCACCTTCGAAATGGTAAGTTTTTTTTCTTTTTTTAAAATTGATTAGTTTAAGATAAAAATTATAAATCTAATTAGATAAGATAAAAATCTTAAAACTAATTTGATAAGATAGATTTAAGATATAGTTTTACGAGTAAATTTATGATAGAGATTTAGGATTTTTTTTTTTCAAATATCGCTTAATTAAACTAGATTTTATCTTATGTAATTTATACAAGTTTAATAAAATTTGACTGAAACTCTTCAATTTCCATCTCTTTTCATTTTCTTACTATTTAATTTATACAAATTATCAACGAGACAATTTTATGTTATTTTTTCTTCAACTAATCTATATTTATTAATCAAATGTGATAGATTTTATCACATTTGATTTAGACGCGTTTCACTTTATTAGAACTCCAAATTTTCATGAAATTTTTTTTTTGCGGGTGGATTTTATCAATTCTCATAGGTTTTAATCTTTCAATTACATATTCATATGATCAATTTTGAATATTTACCATATTTTTCTTTTTTTCAAATTATTCTAATTAAATTTTTTAATTATTTGTTACAAGTTTATAAAATCATCTTATTTACCATATATTAAAACTATGCACACACACACACACACACACACACACACACACACACACACACACACACACACATATATATATATATATATATATATATATATATATATATTGTTGCCAAGAATCAAAGCTGATAGATTTTGAAACCAGTGTCTCCTTTATACATGGTAAAAGTTTTTTAATCATTTTTGCTTTTAAAATTTTATTATCATATAGATTTTATCACATTTGATTTAAACGTATTTCATTTGATTAGGACTCCAAATTTTTATGATAAATGTTTTTTTTTACGGATAGATTTTATCACATTTGATTTAGACGTGTTTCAATTGATTAAAACTCTTAAATTCTCATGGTAATTTGTTTTTTTACCATTTTTTGCTGCCAAAATCGGTTTGTACCGGATATATTTTATCACATTTGATTTAGACAAGTTTCATTTGATTATAACTCGTCAGTTATCATGGTAGAAGTTTTTTTAATTTTTATTATTTTACCAAAACTCAATCAATTTAAAATAGATTTTATCCAATTTAATTAAACATGTTCCACCAAAACAACAAACAATCACTGTGAAATACTTATCCTTCATCAAACTTTTTACCTCATTATCGAAATTTGTCTGTCTTCGTGGTACTTCTCCTCCCCTAAGAATATTTGTTTGATTTTATAATTCTTCGGTGTTACTTCCCTCCCCTCCCCTACTCTAGAATATTTGTTTGATTTTATAATTCGCATAAATTTTGGTTTGATGATTCGGT
The DNA here is from genome assembly GCA_013146195.2 of Codonopsis lanceolata. Lineage (NCBI taxonomy): Eukaryota > Viridiplantae > Streptophyta > Magnoliopsida > Asterales > Campanulaceae > Codonopsis > Codonopsis lanceolata. The sequence goes on from CM028383.1 coordinate 76,054,313, forward strand.
GTAATCTCAAGATTTTTTTAATTTATTAATTATGTGAATATATTTGTTGGTTCATTCAAATAGCTTGCAAATTCTATCTACAAAATTAAGTTTAAGAAACAACACTAAATCAACCATGTATCGCACGGGTAATAATATAGTTATTACTAAAACAGAAACCGCTTTTGTCACGTGACAGCTTTTTGTGAAATGACTGACACGTGTCAATTTTTTATAAAATAAGAGAAGATTTTATGTTTGTTTTTTGCAAGTATAGTTTAATTTAAAACCAAATTTTATCATATTTAAATTATACAAGTTTAACTTGACACAAAGTCTTCGATTCTTATCCATTTTCATCTCCTTATACTATTTTATTTATACAAGTTATTTAGTCGATAATTTTATGTTAATTTTTTCTTCTATTAATCTATATCTATTGATTATTAATTGAGTAATTTTTTGATCAAGTGATGGCCTATAAATTTTTTACACAAGTGACCATTGCATCATGACTCGTGTCAGTCACTATCTTTGTTTTGATTTATTTAGATTTTGGTTGCCCACGTGTAGTGTTCAAATATCGTATCGCATATGAATGAAAAATTAATATTAATTACTGCTAACAGAAGTCATTGCTGCCACATCGACTTCAGTTAAAGTGATCAATTTCACTAGAAAAGTTATTAATTAATCTATATCTATTAATTATTAATTTTTTAAGTTTTTAAGTTTTTTTTTCTACAAAAAATTCATATGTAAATCTTTCAATTACCCATTTGAAATTTTGAATGATTAATTTCAATCTATTCTATTGACTATTACTAAAATAGAACTTACTACGTGGCAACTTTCGGTGAAATTACTATCATGTGTCAACTTTCTATAAAATAAGAAAAGAATTTTCTTTTGTCAAATATAGCTTAAGTTAAAACTAGACTTTATTCTATTTAATTTATACAAGTTTTTCTTTGACCGAAACTCTTCGGTTTTCATCAATTTTCATTTCCCTACTATTTTATTTATACAAGTTATTTACATGAAAAGTTTATCTTAACTTTTTTTCTATTAATATATATCTATTAACTATTAATTGAAAAAGTTTTTATCAATCAACCGTGTAGATTTTTTTTATACAATCGGCCCTTAGATCATGACACATGTCAATCAAAACATTTGTCTTGATTTACTTAAATTTTGGTTACTCACGTGTCATGTTAAAAAAAAGTCGTTTGTGTAAAAATGATTTTACACTGCTGGTGGATGAAAGTTTAATTCTTATTAATTACTACTAACAGATGTTACTGCTAACACATGATGACTTTTTGTTAAAATGATCAATTTCACCAGAAAATTACTAATTAGTCTATATTTATTAATTATTAATTACTTTATTTCTTAAAAATTTTGTTTTTCTCACAATGAGAAAGATTTTTAGGCAAATCTTTCAATTACCCATTCATTGATAAATTTCAATATTTACATTATTTTATTTTTGTTTAAAGTATTCTAATTTAAAATTTTAATTACTTATAACAAGTTTAGAAAATAATCTTATTAAAAATAGCTTTTACAAACAAAAATATTATTCTAATCGTGCATCGCACGGGTATAAACTAGTAATGAATAAAAGTCAAACCGGTGGATTAAAAGAATGATACAAACAGTGTGTGTACTGTGTGTGTGTGTGTTTTGTGTGTGAATGTGTATGTGGGTCAGTAGACAGTAGGTGTGAATTTTTTAATCTATAGAATCTACTAATAAATATTAATAGATTAGTTATATTATTCTACTTCTATGAAATTAAAATTATGTCTATATGAGTTCACGAAAAGCAGTAGAGTTCATATAATTTTGAATATTTTAAGTATTAATTATTAATGCAGCGTTGGTCGACTTTAGTTAGTAATCGTGGTTATTATTGAATCTAGATTCGGACAAACGAGCTTAGGGTGATCGTACGGGTGGTGGATTATTTTTTGCTAAGCATATTCAGGTAAGGGATCATACCTCTTTTAGGTCTCTAATTTTTATGTACCGTTTGTTAGAGCATGACCATCGTAGGTTCTTATTAAAATTTTTAATAAGAACCTGTACATTCCTTTACCATTGTTGAATTCTTATTAAGAACCCAAATGCCACTAGGAGAGAGAAATAGGTTGAGTTCTAATTTAAGAACTTCCATTTTGCCTAGGAAAATGGGAAGTGGCGGTGTTGGGGGGAAAGGGGGGCTTCCACTTTCGAAAAATAGTGTGTGTGTGGGGTAGGGGGGGCTGTTTTATGTAATTTTTACTTTGTTTTTTTTTAATTTTTTTCTTCTTCCCCTATATATACTATTTCAATATTTCATATTTATTCAATATTATTCTCTTTTTCATTTCTTCATCATCTCTTTTAAAAAATTATTTTCTTTACATACTTATTGACGTTTTTATGTAATTATAATTATTGAATTGTTTTGATGTAATTTTTAAGTATTTATGTTTTATGTAATTTTTTATTTATGTTATTGTACGAGTTATGTATAATATGTGTTTTATAGATAATTTATTTATTAAATTATAAATTATAAAATTTAAAAATAATAATGTAATTATTATTTTTAAATTAATTTATGTCTTAATTTATAAATTAATTATTTATACGAAATATTTAAATATGAAATATATTAAATAACGTGTTTTAAATTTATTTGTTGGATAAGTATAAAAATAAGAATGAATTATAAAGTTAATGAGGTGGCAGTGGGACCTAGTTAAGAATATGTTAAGAATAGTATACAATGGGAAGATATATTCTTAAGTTAATAAGAAGTGAAAAATGTGTAGGTGGCAGTGGGACCCACTTAAGAAGTTGTAATAAGAATTTGTACATTGAGGATGCTCTTAGGTTCTCATTAAATTCCTTGACTTCGATATTTCTTGAAATGTACGCCGACTTTAATTCGGCATTTGAATTCGAACTCCGTCGCTTACACTTCTTTCGAACTCATAATTTTATTATCTGTTTATTCTCACATAATTATTGAATTTCATGTGAGATACCTTTGATATGAAAAGTACGATTTTTGGCAATGCCTGATTTTTGTAAAATTATTTGATTACTTGAAATTCTACCATGATCACTAAGTTGAATTTATGACACTATGAATTATGAAACTATGATTTATGATGCTTATGAACGCCACTTGGCCCGTGGCGTGGTTATCCGAATATACCAATGATCTATGAATTTCGATCTGTGAACTATGATCTATGAACTATGATTTATAAATTTGTTTATGTGATCATGGTATTCTGTGAGTAGTCAATTGTTGCTAATTGGTATGGGACGGTTGGTGATAATTGATTACTCGAGTCACCTTTGAACGTTTATTTTCATTTGGATTCTTACTCTCTTAAATTGAAATATGATAATTGCTTTCGCTTATCGATTTCTAATTAATGAATTTTGACTATTCAAAAAATATTTATATATTCATCTCTGATTTATTTCTGGTCAACTCCTCATTAATAACTGGAGGGGTTGTATATAAACTTACTGAGCCTTGTTCGCTCACCCCTTCATACTCTTCTTTCTTAGGTAATGAGTAAGATTTATTAGAGGATTTTGGTTCGGGTAGACCAAGATGACGGCTTCCGAGAATTTTAGATTTAGTCTTCCTTATTGAATTATTCGACAGTACTTTAAATTAATTATGGACTCATGTTGTATTAGATAGATTTTGTATTTAATTAATTTGGGTTTATTTGACTTTAGTCAAGGATGTTTAAGATTTAATTATTGTAAGATTAGAACATTTATGATTTAAGTTATGATTGTTGGTGACGTGGCCAAATTGTGGGACCGCGTGTCGGTGCCGAATTTGGGGGCGTTACACCATTGCTGTAGCTCTCAAGTTTCTCCATCTCCGAGCAAGCTCGCCAAATTCCAGCTAATACTCGCCATATCTGACCCCCTCAAGCTCCGTCTCAGGTCATCTCTCTCCTCCTACCGTCGCCGCCGCCCTTTCTAGACGAGTCTCACCATCTATGTCAACGCCTTCTCATGTTGTTGCTTTAATACCCTTTCTCTTCTCTCCTCCCCCCTCTCCACGAAACCCTAGATCTTACCTAAGGGCTAAGGCATTCGTCAAACAAATACCAATACAACAAAGGCCTCTCGATTGAATGCATTTTTGAATGAATGTTTTTTACTTGTGCTTCCCTCGAGGAAGATCCATATTCAGATGAAGCCGAGAAAAAATTAATAGTGTATGAGTGCAATGATGGGTCCTTCTTTACTCAATCCCTTCCGTGAGAATTCACATCTATTGAAGATAATGAAGGACTAGCATCGGTGATACAAAGATTTTAACATTCGACATGATCATCAACCCAGTTCATCTTTTTACCACTGCAATAAAACATAATAGACAATGAACACGTCAAATTTGTGGTGACCTTGTCGGGTCGTGTCTAAGGTGCCGAAAGTGAACGTGTGTTAGGGTCCGACGGTGGTTGTCGTTATAGGATATCTGGCTTATAATGTCTACAAAATGAAGCACCATGAGCGGGTGGGGGTGTGCCCGCCGTAACCCTCCGATGTGATAATTAGTAAAATGTATATGTCCAATGAGAGATGTAAAATGGAGGTGTGGTTGTATGTATGTAAACTGTGAGGGAGGGGAGAAGGAGAATATGCTACTCCTTGTTTTCTGGGAAAAAGGGAGTCCTCTTCAAGGAGGAAGTTTCCTCCTATTTATATTATTAGTCTTTCCATGTTGGGCTTAGTAGATTATTTGGGCTTGGTCCTTCTTCTAGGTATAAGCTTGGTCCAATCTTCTAAGTATATTTTTAGAGTCCTTTTTTGGGCTATCTTTTCGAGCCTAATAGTGCACTTCAGTAGTCCCCCACTCCTTATTCGTCGTGGCTGACATCGAAGGTAAGGAGTACAATCTACTTGTAGTTCTTTCTTGTTATGACGAGAGTTTTAAGATTTTGCTTTGAATTCCAAAAGAGTTTATGTAGCTGACATTTTAAACCTTGGCGGGGAACCTTTGTGTATAATTGATCCTTGATTGGCAGATTATATCTTGGTTGACGATAAATAGATATGAAAAAAAGATAAGTAGTCATCGATAAGGATCATAAAGAAAATCGGGCTCTAAGGCCTTAATAAAATTATCCTCATCGTGGAGAGGACCTTCAAGAAAACAGAGTCATACGACCATAATAAGATTTATCCTCACCGTGGCGAGGACCTTCAATAAAACTGAACCATAAGGGCGCCATAATACAATTTATCTTTGGTGTGGCGAGGATCTTCAAAAAAACCGAGCCCTAAAGCCATAATAAGATTTATCCTCGATGTGGCGAGGATCTTTTGATGGGCGTTAGGGCCTTGTTTTTCCTCGGCGTGTGAGGATTTTTTATGGGCACTAAGGCCTAGTTCTTCCTCGTCGTGCAAGGATTTTAGGTGGGCGCTACGGCCTTGTTCTTCCTTGATGTGCTAGGATTTTTTGATGGGCGCAAGGGACTTGTTCTTCCTCGACGTGCGAGGATTTTTTTGATGGGCACCAGGGCCTAGTTCTTCCTTATCGTGCGAGGATTTTAGGTGGGCACTAGGGCTTGTTCTTAATCAACGTGTGAGGATTTTTTGATGGGCATAAGGGCCTAGTTCTTTCTCGTTGTGCGAGATTTTTAGGTGGGCGCTAGGGCCTTGTTCTTCCTTGGTGTGCGAGGATTTTTTGATGGGCACTAAGGTCTCAATTCTTCCTCGGCTGGCGAGGGTTTGACCTTGAACCGCAAGTACCAAGAGTAATGACGATGTCCAGCTGGAGCGAGATATGTAGCTACGCGTGATGTACTACTCGTCCGCGATTTAACTCGAGTGGGAGGACAATATAAAGCTCGGACGCGAGTAAAATCGAGTAGGGAGCATAAGCGCAGGAAGGCGCGATGTACTACTCAACCATGAGTAAGCTCGAGTGGGATGACAATATGAAGCTCAGTCACGAGTAAACTCGAGCCGGAAGAATAAGCTCAGGAAGGCACGATTTACTACTCAACCGTGAGTAAACTCGAGCATGAGAACAATATGAAGCTTAGCCACGAGTAAACTCGAGCGGGTAGGCGCGATATACTAATCAACTGCAAGTGAACTCTAGCGGGAGGACAATATAAAGCTCAGTCGTGAGTAAACTCAAGCTGGGAGCATAAGCACATGTAAGCGCGATGTACCACTCGACCGCGAGTAAACTCAAGTGGGGAACATAAGTGCAGGTAGGCGTGATGTACTACTTAACCGCGAGTACACTCCAGCGAAAGGAACATAAGCCCTGGAATGGGCGATGATTTACTACTCAACCACAAGTAACTTGAGTGGAGAGCATAAGCGAAAAGGCGCGATACACTACTCAACCAGCAAGTAAACTCGAGAATGGAGGACAATATGAAGCTCAATCGCATGAGGAGCATAAGCGCAGGTAGGCGCGATGTACTACTCAACCGCGAGTAAATTCAAGTAGGGAGACAATATGAAGCTAGACCGCGAGTAAAATCGAGCAGGAAGACGCGATATACTACTCAACCACGAGTAAACTCAAGTGGGAGGACAATATGAAGTTTAGCTGCGAGTAAACTCGAGCGAGGGAGCATAAGCGCATGAAGACGCGATGTACTACTCAATCGCGAGTAAACTCGAGAAGGAGGACAATATGAATCTCAGCTGTGAGTAAACTTGAGCCGGGAGTATAAGCGTAAGAAGACATGATGTACTACTCAACCGAGTAAACTCAAGCAGGAGGACAATATGAAGCTCAGTCGTGAGTAAACTCGAGCAGGGAGCATAAGCGCAGGTAAGCACGATGTACTAGTCAACCGCGAGTAAACTCGAGTGGGAGGACAATATAAAGCTCAGTCACGAGTAACTTGAGCTGGGAGCATAAGCACAGGTAGGTGCAATGTACTATTCGATCGTGAGTAAACACAAGTGAGAGGACAATATGAAGCTCGGCCGCAAGTAAACTATAGTGGGGAGCATAAACTCAATAAAGTGCAATGTACTACTCAACCGCGAGTAAACTCGTGTGGGAGGATAGTATGAAACTCGATCACAAGTAAAATCGACCGGGGAGCATAAGTACAGGAAGGCACGATGTATTACTCAACCGCGAGTAAACTCGAGCGGGAGTACAATATGAAGCTCGGCCGCGAGTAAACTCGAGCAGGGAGCATAAGCGTAGGAAGGCGCGATGTACTACTCAACCGTAAGTAAACTTGAGAAGGAGGACAATATGAAGCTCAATCGCGAGTAAACTCGAGCGGGGAACATAAGCACAGGTAGTCGTTCAGTACTTGTAGACACCCTAATTTCGTACCCCTGGTATGTGACATGACATGTGATATCAAGACTTGATAAAACTTAACAAATGTCAAGTTACAGGGTTTGAAAATGCAAAAGGAAAAGTATGATGTGCAAAACAGTGAAATGCAGGGGGCAGTGTCAAAAATGACCCCGAGCCCGAGCACCACCACATGCAGTGGGCGCGGCATGGACTTATGGGTGGCGCCCAGCTATTGCACTATAGCACTTTGCCTTCGATACACTCTCTCAAGCGCACAGTACAAACCGATGTAGCACAGAAAGAAAAACTCAAAATGCCAATGGAGTCCTCAATCCCAGCTATAAATAGAGGTGCTCGCCTCAGTGAATTGATTCATGATTCACATCGCACATAGTTCACATAGTTAAGAAGCCGCATTCCGTTTACGCAGTGAGCTAGACATAGAGTTCCCCTCCTCCTATAAGCCTCGAAGCTCTGTCAAATCTCCTCCAAACACAAAACCAACCGGTCAAAGTGAACCTTAGCCTCCAGTAGATTCCACCTATTTCCCGGTCCAAAAATCCCAAAAGCGGTTACTCTACCCGAATCAAAGGCCAAATCCGCCCGAGAAGCAAGCGGTTGTCTGTCCGATTCGCCAATAGCAAGCAAGCAAACAACGGCAAAAACAAGCGATTGTTCCGTTCGTTTCTGATTGCCGAAAGCGACTTTCAGCGGTTGCTTTGCAGAATCTCACGACAACAAGAGCAAAAGACTCCTCTCGAAGGACGGAGCGAGCCACGCCTACGTTTTAAAGGTAAGCCTTTAAGAGGTTTTTATATAAAAGTGTTATTTTCAGCCGTCCCAATGTAAAAAATATAGCGATTATGTTGCCGGTTTTATAGAAAATAGCACTAAAAAGAGCCATTATTATGGCCAAATATTTGTAAATATATTTGTAATTACTGGAAAGAAGCGGCTGCAAGTCTGTAAATAATGTAGATACAGATATATCTATTTTAAATGTTTTATTTTATTTTGGTGAACAAATATAATAAAAGCATATTTTAGCCAAAAACTATTTTGAGGCAGAAAGGGAGTTAGGTGTCAACACCTTCCCGACTCATAACTTAGCCTCAGAACCCTTTTTACAAACTCTGGTTATTTTTGTTTTTCTTTATTTATCCTTAAAATAAAGATGGCGACTTTGTTACGGTATTTTGGAACACGGTGAGGCCATAACATCATTTTCTTGCACTTTTAGTTTCTAAACAAGGGACGATGGGAATGAAAGGGTGATGCATTTTATGTATCTTGTTTTCTCCTAAACAAGGGAGGATGAGATACAGAGAAACCGAAAGCACTCATAGCGATCCAAAATAAACCTAAGGTCACAGCGAGGCTCGCAGCATCCTTTTTTCGCACTTTTCCGTTTTCCCCTAAACAAGGGACGATGGGAATGAAAAAGAAGATGCATTTTCTGTATCTTGTTTTCCCCTAAACAAGGGAGGATGAGATCTGAGAGAAATCCAATGCACTCATAGTGACCTAGGGCCATTTTCAAGTCACGATAGGCGGGGTGTGTTCCAGCGCCTTGCAACATCCTTTTTGCACTTTTCGTTTCCTAAACAGGGGCGATGAATGAAAAAGGTGATGCGTTTTACGTATCTTGTTTTCCCACTAAACAAGGGAAGATGAGATCTGCGGAAAAAATCCAAGCACTCATAGTGAACTAAAACACACAGTGGCCGAGGCGTATTCCCGCTTTCGACAACACTCTTTTTGCACTTTTAATTTCGTCTTCCAAAACAAGGGAGGAATGAGAATGAAAAAGTGATGTCCTTCGCACCTCGTGTTCCCCTAAAAATAGGCGTGGGGTCGGGAGAATCCAGTCTTACTATTAGGAGTAAAGCGGAGTGGGAGGAGACGATATGAAGCTCAATGACGAGTAAACAAGTGGGAGTATAAGCATGCATGGAAGCACGATGTCTTACTTTCGATCGCGAGTAAATAACTCTTGCGGGATGACAATATGAAACTAAGCGCGATAAACTCGAGCGAGCATAAAGCGTATGTAGGCGTGATGTACTACTTAACTA
>CM028383.1:76063793-76136486 GCA_013146195.2 Codonopsis lanceolata
AAGATTTTAAGAAATCAATGTTTGGGGATCTTCCTCTCCATATTTCATATGGAGTTTTATTATGAAACTTGTTTACAGGATCTATTTTGGGTAAAACAAGCGGTGTTAGCTGTACCTTGAGAAATACTGGAAGTTTAGCTTACGCGGCATTGTTCTAGCCTGCTTCAATCGGTGTTGTTCTTCCAGCTACACCATTTTGTTGAGAATGCGGCGGAGAAGTTGTGACCGATCCCATGGTCATCGCGGTGCTTTTCTACACCATTGTTTTTGAATTCGGTGCCATTGTCGATCTTATGTCACGGATGTCTTCAAGCTTTTGAGTTTGAAGTCTTCTAAAAGTGCGGTGACTAGATCATACGTTTTCATCTTTAGATGTCATAGTTTCAATCCAAGTGAATCTAGAGTAGTCATCAACTACTACAAGTGTGTACTTGTCTCCCGAAATCTTGATTGTTGTTATAGGTCCAAAGAGATCCATATGCGAGAAGTTGAAGAGGTCTATTTGTTGATAAAAGCAGACTTTCTTTTGAAGGAAGACTTGGAAAGTTTTCCTAGTTGACAAGCTTTGCAACTACGTCATGATCGGACACGTAGGTAGACCTTTGACAAGCCCATTTTTGGAGAGCTTGGAGAGGTGCTTGAAGTTGAGGTGGTGAGGCAGCATGTGCCATAGCCAGTGTTGTCACGAACATTGTTGGCTACTAGACACGAGTTTGAGAATCTCCCTAGAAGATTTAAGTCCACGACATAGGCGTTTCCTTGTCTATTGCCAGGTCGGTATTGTAGAGCACGATTCACTGTCTTTGATGAAGCCTTGGTTGGAATTGAATTGGCATAGAAGTCCTTTGTCGCGAATTGTGATATGCTCGAAAGATTGTGCTTTAAACACTTACTAGAGAAACTTTGTTGATGGAGAGACTTCCTCTAGTAATTGAGCCATATCCAATTGTCTTTCCTCTTGCATTGTCTCAGAAGATAGCGTGGTCCTTTTGCTTCAGCTATATCGGTAAGAAGACTTACATTCCCAGTCATGTGCCTTGAGCGACCCTTGTCTAGGTACCGATGTCTTTGTTTCGACTCTATAGCCATGAAGCATTCTGTACAAGAGTTAAAGCAAAACAAGGTACCCTTTATATGGGTCTAAGGATTAGCAACCTTTTGCAACCCATACACTTGACCTTGAGAGAACTAGGTCTCTCGGATCTTGGGTGAACCTTAGCGGGCATTACGGTGCCGGATAGGCCTAGCAATGGCAAGAATGACATAAATGAAAAGTCCATGAAGGCATTAGATTCTTCATCGAAGAGTGCTTATGATCATTCCTTTTCTTAGCATCCATTTTTGGTTCGGTTGTTTGTTGACTTGATAGACTTAATTGGTTTCTTCGAATCTTCCTAGGTAGGTTATTAACGGACTTAGCTTTAGCTTTTACATTGAGAACTTTCGAGGATCGGTAGAATACCTTTAAGTTTACCTTCAACGAGGTAAAGAAACCTTGTCTGTTCATTGACAAACTTGATAGTTACCGGTAGAGGTTTAGCGGGTCTCCCGTCCGGACTTTGCCTTGGCATAGTCGTTGCCGGTAGACTTCACTTTCTCTGATTACCTTCTCGGTTTCTCATTTGAATCGGTCATTTTGGCTTTTCCTTTGTGAACTTTAGGGTAAACATAAGGAACACTTGAGTAACCAAGGCCTCATTTCCTCAGATTTCCAAATGTCCTGCTTAGAGAAAGATATATCATTAGCGCCTGAGGATTCACCTTTCTCGACGTAAGAGATTGTCTGAAGAGACACATCCGAATATCCTATGCCAGCTTTTATCATAGCTAGATTTTTGGCTTGAAAGGATTTCTTCGAAAGCATCCTCGAGCTATTCCAGAGTCAATTGTCTTTTGCAAGGCAATTTTCTAGGTCTAGTCCTTTGATGTGCTCAATGTGACAATTTTGTCATGAAGAAATTTGTTTTCTTCCTTCGCTTGATACTCTTGTTGACAGCCTATCTGAGAGTTTGAATCTCACCGCCATCAAAGATTTCTCATTGTAAGTTTCACGCTTCGGCCGCTAACACATAGGCTACTCTAAAGGAATTAAATTCTTCAAGCATATCCCGATTATCCTCGAGAAGTTCTTCCATCAAGCTATCACCGCCTGGTTTCATTTTTGTCCAAAGGACTTGGTGAAACTACAACTTCATTTTCGTGAGTCATAGGTAGGACATGAATCATGAGCTATTAAGCATATGTTAGCTTGCTCACAATCCTCTTCCTCCTCTTCTTTCTCGAATCGCTTAAACCATGTAGCAACCTGTTTATCTTCTATGTCTTCAAATTAACATACCTTTTGTTTTTGAAATTTTCTAAACGAGGGTTTTCTGTGATGCTTCAAATTTTGGCTTTGACACTTTGAGGCAAAATGACCGTGTTTTCTACGCTTATAACACACAAGCTCTCCTCTTGATGAGCTTTCACCAATCTTCCCGAAAGGTTGTTGGTGGGTGTTCTTTCTTCCATATTTTGCAAATTTTTGAAATCGCTTAACAAACATAGCAAATTGTTCATCGATAAAAAATCATTTTCACAGAAGAAGTAGAGGTTTGTTTTCAACAATGATTTCTTTCTTGGACCATGGTGGCAAAGACACGGTTATTCGAACTGCTTGTCTTGCTCTAGAGCTTGATTAACTTCAAGTTCATAAACCTTTAAACTTCGCGTAGAGACTACGAAGAGTCATCTCGTTTAAGTTTTTAGATTCTTTCATAGCGTGGTCTTCACATGCCATAAGCTACCTAGAGCCTAGAAACCTCATGTTCATTTCCTTTTTGTCATACGTTTACCAAGAGAAAAGCAACTATTTATTACCTCACCGAATCGATCGTATGCTTGTCTCAAGGTTTCCTTAGGATCCTTTTTGAAAGAATCAAAGCTGCTGGATGTATGTATATTTTACATTTGTCTCTTGTGTCTTGGTCTCCTCCAAGTATTCTACAAGAGCTTCCCACATCTCTTCAAGCGATTGTACATCGAATTACTTGTCGGTATGTGCTTGTGTCTAGAAAGGCTGGTGATTATGTTGATTGCTTTCTTGTCAAGTTCAACCAAACTTTCTATCGTCGCCTCATCCATTCGATTCTTCTTTAGGAACCTGCAAGGGGTTCCGCGATGGAGGCGAGAAGATTTGCCTTCATTGGTATATGTTGACCTGCGGTGACACATTTCCATAACTGTTGTCAATAGAGTTCATGAATCTCATTACTTTATCCTTCCATACATCAAAATGACCTTCGTCCAATATTGGGACGTGGTTAGCATTAGATGTAGGCAAAGACATATAGTGTGTTTGTGCCATTATGTCGTATCTCTCAAGAGTTTAATCTAGGAAAAACTTGTTTTCAAAGAGTATGGCTCGATACAATTGTTGTCCCCAGATGAGCACAATAATAAGCTGGGGGTTGAATAGCTTATTAACACTTTAAAACTTTTAAGTAAGTTCCTTGAAAGTTACTTGAAGTTTGTGAAAGAGTTTCAAGTAGCGGAAGACCTTCAAGAAAATTGTTCAGTGCGCCGATAAGGACTAGGTAGACCTTTTCAGTTACTTAAGTTCTCACTGAAATGGATATAATGAACAAGGAAACTATGCAGTTCAAGTAATAGACAAAAGCGAGAAGGAAATAACACAAGTATTTTGAGATGGTTCACTTGTAAATAGTGCTCGTCCACCACCAAGGCAATCAACCTTGATTTAAATTGTGCACTATGTTTTCCACTTAGATAATTACAAAGAATATCCCTAGTGGATCGTGTACAAAATATTGACTTGTGTTTGTCTATGGAATTAAATATCTGTAAATACAAGATATTTAATTAGATGCGAAGTATAGTTAATGGAAGTAAACAACAAGAAGAATAAAACAATAAATGTTGAAGAGCAGCTTCTTGTTGTTGACGAGGACTTCTAGATCTGTTGAGGATCTATTGAATGCACTGAGCTGAAAGACTTGGAGTTGTATAGATTCAGAGCAATTCTTTAAGTGTTCGATTGATTCTGTACAGTTGTGTATATCGTTCCAGTCTTCAATGGCAGTATTTAAAACAGGTGCACTTCAAAGGAATCCGTTGGAGAGGACGAAGGCTTCAACAGCTCTATTCATAAATGCATTAAATGCATGGGGCTGTCAGTCAAGGAATTTCGTCTTCACAGATATCCAGAAGCAGATAATCATTTCGAGATCTTCAAAAGGTGGGCGATTTGGTGTCGGATCGAGAGATGAAGCGTAGAAAGTAGGGGACAGATGCGCTACTGTTTCATCGTTCGAGACGAAAAAGTCTTCCTGCTTTTCGGAAAGTTGCTTTCGGCGGCTTGACATGTCAGAGAATGACTTGGATTAATTCAAATAATATATGGAAATAAGTTTGAATTAATCCAGCTAGCTTTATGCTGAAGAGGACACGTAGAAGCAGATCAGCTGGACACGAGGTCTACCGATCTTTAAGCTTTGAGCAGGTCTTCCGGTGAAGCTGAGAAAGGGTCTTCCGCTGAACCTGAAAAGAGTCCTACAAAAACTATACAAGGCAAAGTTCTATACACAGTTGCCACGCTAATCGATACTGCTGACCCGATTAGCCACTCAAGTATAAAACTAATGTAATGTAACTTGATCGAGATATAAATTTAACATAAGAATCAACACTCTCACTTTGAATTCCAATACCTTTCCATCAAATCCCACAACACCTTGGCCTTACATTACAAGCTTAAAAAGTCCTAATGATCTTCTTGCCAATGCTTATGTTATGTTTATTGTCAAGTAAGTAACATAAAATTGATCACACACTCCATATTCATTATTCACCCTAAAGCTCACTGTGTTAGCATAATCTTAGCTATTACAAGTCATTGGGATAGGAGAGCATTGTATACATACATAGAAGTGCATGGGATGGATGTGTAAATCTTTTGAATCCTTGGGACCTTTACGTCGTAAGCTGACGACTGGTTTGAATGGTAGATCTCATACTTCTTAATGCATGATTTTCTATTAAAGCGTAATTTTCATATGAATGTGGTGTTTAGCTCAATAAAACTGCTTTTTAGTCAAGATATTCTTTAAGACCGGTGATCACACACACACGGAGAAATTAAAAGTAGTAGCAAAGATTAAGAAAAGACTAGTTGGTTCTATATAACTAAGCCTGCATATATGTGGTGAGCATCAAACTGAGATTGCATGCATACCATATGCTTATAACTTGAGGATGAAACCAAAAAGATTTTATGTTGTATTTTAGTTTATATTTATCTGTTGTTTTTGTATTTATCTGCATAGTCGAGTCACTCGAAAGAGTCTCCTTGAGTTTGTGGGTTTATAGAGGAGTGTAAATAGTGTCACCCTCACAAAAAGATTTTAATTTTTGTTATTTAGATGTTTTTGTATTTATAAGTTTATTTGTTTACTCGTGGACGAGCAAAGTTCAAGTTTGGGGGTATTTGATCGATGTATTTTATACGTCGATTTTATATGCTTCTGTGACTTGAATTAGGCTATTTCATGAGTCTTTTGAGTACTAATATATGTTTTTGGTGAGTTTTGTAAGTTTCAGGATTGTTCGTGAAAATACGCAAAACTCCAGGGTTGTAAGTGCAAATTACAAAGAAAGAAAAATTGAAGAAAATTAAGTCTGTCAATCTGGACACCTTGCGGACGCAGGTGCCTCGCACCTTGCGACCGCAAGGTAGGCGATCGGTCCCTCAAGCCAACAATCGAAGAGCCAAGAAGCACACACACGGAGACCTTGCGGACGCAGGTATCCGACCTGCGACGCAAGGTAGGCATAATGCGCGAAATTCGGGTTTTCACACAGTCATTCGATTCAATCACAACTCTCAAGTATATATAGAAGTCTGATGCCGAGCCTAAGCATAAGGAGGACGGCTGGAAGCTCTCTCTATATAGATTTTAGGTAGTTTTAGATTGTATAACATAATTAGGTTTTGTAATTTCAAGTATTGAAGATCAAATCATGTCTTCCATCATCTTCATGTGTCGTTCATCGCCTATGATGAACTAAATCATCCCTAATCTAGGAGGTGGGAGGTAACTTGTATCGAATTTATGTTTTGATTCTCATATTTATGTCTATTCAATGCTTGTTGATTGTGTTGTTTATCAATCCCTTTATTATTTCGCTTTGAACAAATGAATGTAATCGCAAATAATAAAGGCTTAGAGGTGCGGATACCGCATGACCAAGTGCATATGTCGCATTAAATCGGCTCACCAACACAATAAATTGGACCTATCGAAGCACGAGAGTGATAAGTTAGGACCAGGTTCTTACATGATCTAGGTGACAGATAGATCATAAATCTAGGTGACAGACTAGATTACGCCTCTGTGCTTAGGATATGGAATCGGTGAATTTTGCAGGAGGGAGAACTGAACCAATTGTTCAACAGACCATATCTATTTTTAGTGAACGAACCCAAGACATTGAATGACATTATTATGAATTGAACATAAAGGAGATATAAGTGAAACCCGTAATCCTAGATTTCCACTCACCATAAGATCTTCATATCTCGTTATTATTGTCTAATTAGTTAACATCTATAACTAGTAAATTAGAATAGAATTAAACATAAAAAAACCCCCTTAGGTTAATAATTTGCTATCTATAACCGCACTGTTCGTGATCACTTGTCTCTGTGCGTTCGACCCTTGCTTCCGAGTCTATTCTATAATAGTCTTGTACACTTGCAAGGAAATAGATAAAATAAAACATTGATCAAGCTTTCACCAATCTTCCTGAAAGGTTGTTGGTGGGTGTTCTTCCTTCCATATTTTGCAAATTTTTGAAAACGTTTAACAAACATAGCAAATTGTTCATCGGATAAAAAATCATTTTCACTGGAAGAAGTAGAAGGTTTGTTTTCAACAATGATTTCTTCTTGGACCATGGTCGGCAGAGACGCACGCTTCGAACTGCTTGTCTTGCTCTAGAGCTTGATTAACTTCAAGTTCATAAACTTTTAAACTTGTGTAGAGACTACGAAGAGTCATCTCGTTTAAGTTTTTAGATTCTTTCATAGCTGTGGTCTTCACATGCCATAAGCTACCTAGAGAGCCTAGAAACCTCATGTTCATTTCCTTTTTGTCATACGTTTTACCAAGAGAAAAGCAACTATTTATTACCTCACTGAATCGATCGTATGCTTGTCTCAAGGTTTCCTTAGGATCCTTTTTGAAAGAATCGAACTGCTGGATGTATGTATATTTTCTGTTGTCTCTTGTGTCTTGGTCTCCTTCCAAGTATTCTACAAGAGCTTCCCACATCTCTTTAGCAGTTGTACATCGAATCACTTGCTGGTAGGTGCTTGTATCTAGAGAGCTGGTGATTATATTGATTGCTTTCTTTGTCAAGTTCTACCAAACTTTCTATCGCCCTCTGTCCATTCTCGATTCTTCTTTTGGAACTTCAGGTTTCCGCGATGGAGGCTAGAAGATTTGCCTTCATTGGTACATGTTGACCTGCAGTGACACATTTCCATAACCTGTTGTCAATAGAGTTCATGAATCTCATTACTTTATCCTTCCATACATCAAAATGACCTTCGTCCAATATTGGGACGTGGTTAGCATTAGATGTAGGCAGCATATAGTGTGTTTGTGCCATTATGTCGTATCTCTCAAGAGTTGAATCTTGGAAAAACTTGTTTTCGAAGAGTAAGGCTCTGATACCAATTGTGGGTCCCAATGAGCACAATAATAAGCTAGAAGGGGGGTTGAATAGCTTATTAACACTTTAAAAACTTTTAAGTAAGTTCCTTGAAAGTTACTTGCAATCTATGAAAAGAATCAAGTAGCGGAAGACTTTCAAGAGAAATGTTCCAGGTCTGCCGATAAGGACTACCGGTAGACCTTTTTACAGATTACTTAAGTTCTGCTGAAATGGATGAAGTAAACAAAGAGACTAAGCAGTTCAATAAATAAACAGATAGTAGGAAATAACACAAGTATTTTGGGATGGTTCACACTATAATGAGTGTTACGTCCACCACCAAGGCAGTCAACCTTGGATTTAAATTGTGCACTATGTTTTCCACTTAGATCAATTACAAAGAATATCCCTAATGGATCGTGTACAAAATATTGACTTGTGTTTGGGTCTAGGGAATTAAATATCTGTAAATAAGAGATATTTAATTAGTGCTATATAGTTAATGGAAGTAAACAACAAGAAGAATAAAACAATAAATGTTGAAGAGCAGCTTCTTGTTGTTGACAAGGACTTCTAGATCTGTTGAGGATCTATTGAATGCACTGAGCTGAAAGACTTGGAGTTCTGTAAACTCAGAGCAATTCTTTAAGTGTTCGATTGATTCTGTTTTGTTGTCTTATGTTGTTCCAGTCTTCAATGGCAGTATTTAAAGCAGATGCACTTCAAAAGATCCGTTGGAGAAGATGAAGACTTCAACAGCTCTTTTCATAAATGCATTAAATGCATGGGGCTGTCAGTCAAGGAATTTCGTCTTCACAGATAACTAGAGCGTATAATCATTTCGAGATCTTCAAAAGGTGGGCGATTTGGTGTCGATTCGAGAGATGAAGCAGTAGGGGGATGCTTTCGCTTTACAGGCGAAAAGTATTCTGCTTTTGAAAGTTGCTTTCGGCGGCTTGACATGTCAGGAAAAGACTTGGATTAATTCAAATAACATATGGGAATAAGTTTGAATTAATCCAGCTAGCTTTGATCTGGAGAGGACACGTAGAAGCAGATCAGCTGGACACGAGGTCTACCGATCTTAAGCTTTGAGCATGTCTTCCGGTGAAGCAGAGAAGTGGTCTTCCGATGTTCCTGAAAAAGTCCTACAAGAACTATACAAGGCAAAGTTCTATACACAGTTGCCACGCTAATCGATACGCAGCCCGATTAGCCACTGAAGTATAAAACTAATGTAATGTACTGATCAGATATAAATTTAACATAAGAATTAACACAAGGTCTGAAGGGCCTCCCAAACATCTTTAGCAGATTCATAATTTGCTATCACCCTAAAAGTATTAGCATCTAAGGCTTTATAAATAGCAGACAAGGCTTTTGAATTAAAGGATGCAGTGTTCCTATCTTCATTGGTCCATTCATATTCTTTGGTGACCTTGACATCACCATCCGAATCTGTTGTTTTGGGAGGACTCCATCCATTCAAAGCAGCAAGCCACGCTCTCTCATCAATTGATTTGATGAAGATGCGCTTCTTGACTTTCCAAATAGAGTAATTAGCATTAGTAAGAGTAGGAGGGCGAACAACGTTCTCATACTGAGAATCCATCACGACTTTAACTAGAATCAACTCTTAGTGATATCAAGAGAAGGCTCTGATACCAATTGAAAGAACGTGATAGCACTGATTCTCAAGAGAGATCAATGTGATTACCAATGTAGCTGTGATTGTAGCTACAATGGGAATCACAATGAATCAGCAAATAATAGCAGCGGAAGATTGATTTTATCACAGCACAAAACAGAAAGATTGAACTCAAGTTTTTACCAAAAACAATCTACAAGTTTAATACTTGTAGACCAAGCCTCAAGGCCACACAAATTTCACTAAAAATAATAATGTTTTACACGAAAAATCTTAGTGAAATCACTAGCAAAAATTCTCACAAGACAATGAATCTTAGAGAACAAATAACCCACATAAAACAATTAAATAAAACGTGGGAAGAAAACAAACTCAGCCTCCTTAAACACGAAACAGGAAGCAAAAAAATAGTTTTTCCAGAAAAATGATGTTACTGTCAATGTTGCAACATTGACCTTCGTATGAATGATCTTACGTCTGGAAAAGCGGTTCTCAGATTTTATGCCTTCGCTCTCGATGTCTTGCCTTGATTCTTTCTCTCAAGCTCGTCACAAAACCCGCACTCCCTCAATATATACACCCGATAACCTACACAACACACAAAAGAAAACCTTCTACCACAAGGAAAAAGATTACCAGTAAGGAAATAATCAATAACTTATCAATTGTGAAGGATTTTGTTACCAAAAATGAAGAAAGTCAAGAGACTTAGTTTGACTAGGATTTTTCCTAAGATTTAGTTACCAAAAATAGTGTAGCCGAAATCTAGAAAAAGATTTTGCTACCAAAAATAACTAAACTAAATCTAACACAATATACTAAGACCTAAATTGACACAAACTAATTTAAAAACCTATTTTGACCAGGAAAGGTGAAAACAAGTAAAAATAGGCTTTGCCTATTTTATCCTTACAGCTACAATCATCCGACAACCACATGCAAGAGTGCTGCCCTTTCCTGCCACTCTTCTTTCCACGTGGCGCATTTGTAGTGGACCGACATTCTTTTCCACCATCGTTTTTCTTGACCAATTTTAAGCCATAAAAATTATTTTTAATATTTTTTTCCTGAATTAAAGTACACAATTTTACCTATAAATAGAGATTTTGGTTTGTTTCACTTGGATATCAATAAAATCTATGATTTTTTGAAGTTTCAAGCTAATTTATTTGTTGATATGAGTAAAATATTGAAGTAATGAAGATAAAGATAGTGGGCTATGTAAAAGTGTTGGAGCTTGTGCATTGTTAGAAAGATATTTTTGTTGGGGAACTTAATGACATTTTCGTAATAAAAATGAAAAAATGGAGCTTAATGTCACGTCCCGCCAACTAAGAGTTTAAATATCTCTAGTATATTCCGGAAGCTTCAAGATGTGTCAAATGACACTAGAAAAATCTAGAATGTTCCAGAGGCCTCAAGAAGTATAAAGAAGACGCTAGATAATTCTAGAGAGTTCCGGAGGTTTCATGATCCTTCAAGGGAACACTAGAAAGTTCTAGAAAGTTCTAGAACCTTCAAGTGATTAAAGGGAATGCTAGGTAATTCTATAAGTTTTTATTACTTCCTAGAATTAGAACCTTGGAGAAGTATCATGTAAATACATTCTAGATCCTTCCTAGGATATTTCTAGACATGTAATCCTAGCCATTGATGTAATTTGATCAAAGCCATCCATTAAGGAGGTGGATGCCTATATAAAGGGGGAGACTTCATTGGGCCAAACCACCTAAGCAACTCTCGTAAAGTCTTTCATAAAGTAATACCAAGTTCTTTTTCTCAAATCTCTCTCTTCTTGCCTAGTCCCTTTCAAAGTTTGGTAGGCTTACTTAGAGCAAGATCAAGGAAGTTGTGAGCGCTAAGTGCCGCACGAAAGTTCAATGTAAGGGCAAAATAGGCATGACCTATTTTGGTCTTGTTTCACCTTTCTTGGTCAAAATAGGATTTTTGATCAGTTTGTGTTAATTTAAGACTTAGTATATTTTATTAGATTTAGTTTAGTTATTTTTGATAGCATAATCTTTTTGTAGATTTCAAGTGCATATATTTGGTAACAAAATCTTAGCATAAATCCTAGTCTAACCATGATTCTTGACTACTTTCATATTTGGTAATTAAATCCCATCCTAGTCAAACCATGATTCTTGACCACTTTCATATTTGGTAACAAAATCTCATTAGTTTGGTAAGTTGTTGATTTTTTCCTTAAATACTAATCTTTTCCTTGTAGAAGATGGATTGTTCCTTGTGCATAGGTTTTCACATCGCTATTTAAGGAGGTGCTGGGACACGGCGTTTGGACAGAATTCTGAGAGAGCAGATCACAAAGAGTGCAGCAAATTCAGATTTCCAGAATTCAAAATTCCAGATTCTGTGCAGATTTCGAATGTGATTCCGAATGTTGCAACATTGGAAGCAACATTGGGCGTTTATGCTGTTTTGACTTCCTAGCTGATTTTAGGAAGCTATTTGTTTCTTCCCACGTTTTCTATACCTGTTTTTATGTGGGTGTTTTACTCTCCAAGACTTGTTGTCTTGTGAGAGTGTTTTGTTTGGTGATTTCACATAGTTTTTTGTAAAACAATTCATTCTTTTTAGTGAAATCTTTTTGGCCATGAGGCTAGATCTACAAGTATAAGCTTGTAGATTGTTTGGTAAATTTTTGTGATTAATTTTGTGCTTTAGTATTAAGTCTTCCGCTGTTTTTGTTATTTTTCTGTCTATTGTGACTTCCATTGTAGCTTTTTAACAAGCTACACTAAATCTTTGAGAATCCTAGCTACTTTCGTTCTTTCATTCAAAGAATACAAGTCCATGACAATTGGTATCACAGCCAAGGTTTTGCGACAATGGTGAAGACCGCTGACAAGACATCACCACCTCAGGTGTCGTTCAAGACGAAGTAAGTGAGCATGAAAACATCCAAGCACTAGGAGCAAGGCATCGAAGCAAGTCCAGGGACACACTGACGGATTTGGACAAGAGGATTGTTAGAGTGGAGACTTCGATCATGGACTTTGGGCAGCAATTTGAGGATATCCACCAATGCCTTGATGGTTTGGCGTCGAAGGACGCAAAGATCCATGCTGGCATCAAAGCCGCCCTTAACATCTTAAGTGGAGACCTACTAAATGAACTTCGTGCCCTTTATGAGGAGTTGACGGGCGAGATTGCATCCTTCCATACTCAAGCTGGGGAGGAACTTGATTCTTTCTGCCAAAAGTGGAGGAAGCGCGAGCGGAGTGGGCACTATACAGCCGACGGTGTAGGCGTTGTTAGGGAAACCCCAAAGATTAAAGTCCCGACGCCATCAAAGTTTGTTGGCAACAAGAATTCAAGGGAGGTCGAGAACTTCATATGGGGACTTGAACAATATTTCCAAGTGTCTGGCATTGTGGATAATGCTGCCAAGATCCAAACTGCTAGTTTATACTTGAAGGATACTGTGGTGTTGTGGTGGCGACGACGTTCTAGCGACATCGCTAAAGGTACGTGCACTATGGATACTTGGGCTGATTTTATTCGAGAAATTTAAAAGCAGTTCTATCTAGAAAAAGCCGAGGATGAGGCAAGGAACCGACTCCGAAGACTTAAGCACATAGGTTCGGTAAAAGATTTTGTTAAAAAGTTTGCAACTCTTACTTTGGAGATATCGAACCTGTCCAACAAAGAGTGTCTCTTCTACTTCATGGATGGCTTATACAACCTTGGGCAAAAGACGGAGCTCAAGCGACGTGGGGTGCAAGATATTGCTACTGCCATTGCCAACACAGAGTCATTTGTTGATTATAGCAAGAAAGAGCCGGCGAAGTCGAAGGACAAGAGTAACCATAGAAAAAGTGGGGGAGACAAGCCAGCCCAAGAAAAATCATATGTCACACGCAAGCCATTCAAGGGGAAAGAAAAGCAAAGTGATAAGGGCAAGGAAGTGTCTAAACCCCCAAACACTTGCTTCATATGTGACGGACCTCATTGGGTACATGATTGTCCCAAGAAAAAAGGCTTCCACACAATGATGGCTCAATATGAGGAGAATGAAGCTCAAATGGGGTTACTGCAAATATTTAAATCCATCAAGGATAAGATAGAGGTACCGAAAGCGGTGGACAAAGGTCTCATGTACGTCAAAGCCAAAGTAAACAGGGTCCCTACTCAAGTGTTACTTGACACGGGTGCCACGCTGATAGATTTACTCAAAAAGAATAAGGCATGGAGTTGGGACGAAAAATGTCAAGCGGCTTTTGAGGAAATAAAGAAAGTTGTGACGGATGAGCCAGTCCTATGCTTACCCGACATCTCCAGGCCTTTTGAACTACACACGAATGCCTCAGGTTTTGCCATTAAGGGCGTGCTCATGCAAGACGAGCATCCCATTACATATGAGAGCCAAAAACTTAATGAGATAGAAAAATGGAACACAATGCAAGAGAAGGAGATGACGGTGGTTATCCATTGCTTGCACACTTAGGGGCATTATGATCGATGTATTTTATACGTAGATATCATGTACTTTTATGACTTAAATTGAGCAATTCCATGAGGTTTTTGGCTACTGATATGTGTTTTTGAGTGTTTTATGAGTTTCAGGGTTTTAGGTGGATTTATATGAATTATGAGGCTTTTGGTGAAGATTTCGAGGAAAGGGCCAAAATGTAAGATTAAAGAAAAACGGCAGAAGAACAATCTGAAGACCTTGCGGCCGCAAGGTAGAAATACCTTGCCTTCGCAAGGTAGGCAGAAAGTGGGGCTCCCAAAATCAAGACCTTGCGGACGCAAGGTCATTACCCCTTGTGACCGCAAGGGGCCCAGAACCGAATTTTTGAGGTTTTTGAGCTGGATTGAACCTCCTATTCCCCTACAACTCCTTGGTATAAATAAAGGACGGTAGCCAAAGCCAAAGGACGTCCAAGAAGTAGTTTTAAACAGTTTTAGGTAGGATTTAGATTGTATTACGTAGTTTAGTTGTTGTAATTACAATTTTGAAGATCGATCCATGTATTCATTCATCTCTGTGTGCAGTTCATCCTCAAGGATGAACTAAACATCCATTAATCTAGGAGTTGGGAGGTAACTTGTATCGAATCTATGGCTTAAATATATTTTTACTCATTCAATTCGATCTTTTTTATCATGGTGTTTATCAACCCCTTTATTATCTCGCTTTGAACAAATGAATATAATCGCAAGTAATAAAGGCCTAGAGGTGCGGATAATTGCATGGCCTAAATGCATATGTCGTACACTGGCTCACCATCGTGATAAATTGAACCTATCGATGCACAAGAGTGATAAGTTAGGGTCAGGTTCCATATATGACCTAAGTGACAGTTAGGATCCATATGTTCTGTGTATAAGATATAGAATGGACGAATTATTTGGAGATGGAGACTGAACGGTAATTCGATAGGCTATATCTATCTTTCGTGAACAAACCCAAGTTATTGAATGATATTTTATCCAAATAAGCTATAGAAGAGATACAAGTGAAACTCTAATCCTAGATTTCCCTCTATCATTAGATCTTTCATAGTGTAATTGCTGCTAATTTAGTTAACTTTACTGCTTTAGTATAATAATTAGTTTAGATTAAAATCAATATAAAAACCCCCTTTAGTTTAATAATTGCTACCAATAGTCTTACTATTTGTGATTTTCTTTTCTCTGTGGTTCGACCATTACTTCCCAAGCTATTCTACAATAGTCTTGTCCACTTGCAAGGAATAAATTTAAAATAAGACACGATCAAGTTTTTGGCGTCGTTGCCGGGGACTAGTTTGCATAGTTAGTGTGACGGCTCGACCCGGACCCCAATGCGAGATCCCGAGTCGTGCCGTCCAAATAGACAAGATACACAAGCATGCACAAGTAGGATTATAAAATTCATGTGGCGCAACATCGCATACGAATAACAACTCGGCTACACTTGGCCGGAAAAACAACTTAAAATAAACAAGTCATCGGCGACATTATAGCCGGAACCCAACAACTACTCCTACAATTTTAACACATGCTTATAAAACCTCAACGGCCACAACATGCTGGAGACAACAACAACAACAATAATTAAAAGAGCTTTAGCGGAAGAAACTGAAGTGAACCATTAACATATGAACAGGCTCGACATATAGTCGGCATACAAAAGATTACAAGTGTCAAATCATTAAGTTTACCACAACAACAAAAACCCCAAGTCAAGTCTATTTGACTTGCTTCCCAACGTCCTTTCCAAAATAAAAGACTAATTATCAAAAGTCCCAAAGGAGCAACCTTGAGCTCACAAACGACCAAGCGTGATCTAGCGAGTCTAACGTGGACCGTCTCCTCGGCTCGGATCTAAGGAAACAAAACAAACAAATAGGGTAAGTCGTAAGACTTAGTAAGTTACTAAAATGCATGTTCATGTTATAGCATGACATTTATCTCAATTATGGTACATGATCATCATATAGCACTTAACACATTATTCACGTAAGTGCGGGAAAATAAATCATACAAGTAGGATATGATATAGTCACGGCCGCTTCGTAGCTCCTGCAATAAACTTTATTATACTGGATCGTGCCACATCGATGCTCGGTGATTACATCGACTTTTATCGAGAACCTACTCGATCTAGATAGCAAGCCAATGCGGCACGTATTGTTACGGCAAAGGGGCTACTTCCCCATTGCGGCCAACAATGGAGGTGTGTGTGAGGTCCCAGGTGCGGCGATCCATAGCGAGCACGAATCCCATAATTCGTGAAGGCGATGCATCGTCCCACCCTGACTTAATAAACAAACCAAATAATGCCAGCTGGACTCAATGTGATGCACAAGTAGATATTTACTTGACTTAAACCAATTAAGGATCGAATTCGACAAGAGCGAACTCGACCAACCAAGTAGGGTATTAATCTCTACCATAAAACATGTCAAGGCAATTAATTGCTCAAAACCAATCTTTCATAACAACTTGTAGTAAACAATTAAACCAAGCTCACATTTGAGTAAACCAAATCAAACGGTGTCCAAACTTCGTAGGGATTGAAATTAGAGTTCGACATGTTCAAATCTTCCCTAGAGTCGACTCAGTTGAGTCTTTTCTCTAAATTCCCAATTTTGGAGAAATTGAAGCTATGTGCTTCATAACCCAACCTAGGTCATTTCTAGGTTCAACAAGGTTGTAAATTCACCAAGGCATTGCAATGTGATTCATATACATCATAGAGTTCAACTTTGAGGATAGAACACATAACAACTTAACAACATACAATGTAGGCTCAAATTAGGGCATTCACATATTGCACTTATTCAAGCAACATATATAATACATGTTTCTAACATGATCAAAACCTTAAATAGACAAGATGAAAGAGTATTATAAACTTCCATAGGCAAGAAATCATCCTATACATGCTCCTAGCAAGTTCATACTTTCAAAATACAAGTAGAAGGCATAGGAAGCAATTATGTGTCCTCATTGACCTCATACATCAAAAGCTTTGTTTCCTTAGGGTCAATGAGAACTAAAGAGAAGAAGAAGAAGAGTAACTTACTAGTGTTCTACACCAAAGAAAGCAAATGAAAGAAACTAATCGGTTGAAAATGATCTTCTCTTCGAGCTCTACACTTTTGATGAAGGTGGCTTGAGCAAATGGAGAAGGGATGAGGGAAGACCAAGAGCAAAGCTTCAAGAAGCCATGGAAGAACTCTCAAGAACTCTCTCTCACGTTTTTGGAAAAGCTCTCAGCAAATGAGAAGTCTAATGGCTGATTTGTGGCTTATAAGAAGTCAAATGTTGAGTGGGACAAGTGTCAAGACCTTGTGGTCTCTTTACAAATCTGATTTTGTGGTTTAAAGATTAACAAAGCTCTCTTAATCCATCATTATAAGTAGTTAGGGATGTTAGGACTTAAGTGAGGAGGGTTAGGGAGGTTTTAGAAAAGGTTTAGATAGGGGTTTGGGTATAGAAATCGTTCAACATCAAAAGCAGGGAAAAATCCCGTAAGTGTGTATCGATGTTGAGGCGGGCGCCTCAACACCGCCTTGAGCCCATCTCTCGATTCGATCATTTTGTAATTGCTCCCAGAACTTGAGGCGGGCGCCTCACAAGGTGCCAGGCGAGCGCCTGGGCTTCTGGACCTTCAAAACTTGGTCTAAACATGTCCTAAATGGTCCCAAACTTATGGGCAACCATTCTAAGGTCTAACCCAACCTAAAACAAGTCGGAAACGCACCCGAACAACAACCGGAACAAGGTAGAACAAGGCTCGAATCAAGCGACGAATGATTAACGAATCAAACACCAATCAAACTAGGATAACTTGGTCATGGAAAAGGCTTGTTTCAACATGGTTATGACCTGAATACAAAGCCAAGAACTCAACGAACACTTCGCAAGACGAAATAGAAGCAAAACGAGCAACGAGGGGAATCGCTAAGGCCAAAATCAAAGCGATCGAACCGGCGATTCAACAAACAAGCATACATGATTCTAAACATGTTAAGAGCTTCATGAATGACTTATGAATGTTTCTAAAACATTTATAAACTAAGTAAACATGCTCACAATCAACAAGAAAACAAGAAGACAAGCATACAATGCACATGCAAGAATACGGGGTGTTACACTCTCCCCTCCTTTAGGAATTTAGTCCCTAAATTCTTACCAAGTTCATCAAACAAATGTGGATGCTTCTCGCGCATCTCCGCTTCCGTTTCCCAAGTCGCTTCCTCAATGTTGTGGTTTCTCCAAAGAACTTTAACTAAGGGAATTCTTTTGGTTCGTAGCACTTGCTCTTTGGTGTCCAAAATCTTCACGGGCTTTTCAACATAAGACATATCCGGCTCAAATGTTATCTCCTCATACTCAAGTACATGGGACTCATCTTTCAAATACTTTCGCAACATGGAAACATGGAAGACATTATGAGTCTCCGAAAGTGAAGGTGGCAATGCAATTCGATACGCTAAGGACCCAACTCTCTCAAGAACCTCGAATGGGCCAATGTACCTCGGTGTAAGCTTCCCTTTCTTGCCGAATCTCTTCGTACCTCTCCTCGGTGTCACCTTCAAGAACACGTAGTCTCCCACTTGGAACTCAAGATCCCGTCTTCGATTGTCCGCGTAACTCTTTTGTCGACTTTGAGCGGTGCGCAATCGATCTCTAATCAACTTCACGCTCTCAACCGACTGTTGCACTAACTCGGAACCCCAAAGTTTCGCCTCTCCAACTTCATCCCAACAAATTGGTGATCTACACTTACGCCCATACAATGCTTCATACGGCGCCATCTTGATACTCGACTGATAGCTGTTATTATACGCAAACTCGGCTAAAGGTAAGTGAGAATCCCAGCTTCCCTTGAAATCCACGGCACAAGCTCGCAGCATATCCTCCAAAATCTGAATCAATCGCTCGGACTGACCATCCGTTTGTGGATGAAAAGTCATCTTGAAGTCTAATCGGTCCCCAAAGCTTCTGCAACGACTTCCAAAATCTAGATGTGAACCTCGGGTCTCTATCAGACACAATACTCACAGGTACGCCATGAAGTCTCACGATCTCCTGAATATACAAAGCTGCCAACTGAGTCAATGAATAAGTGATCGCGATCGGAATAAAGTGTGCGACTTAGTCAATCATCAACTATAACCCAAAGCGCATTAAATCCTCTCGCGCGGTAACCTGTCACAAAATCCATAGTAATAAACTCCCATTTCCATTCGGGGAATCTCAAGTGGTTGTAGAAATCCATGAGCCTCGATGTTCGGCCTTAACCGTTGACAAGTCAAACACTTTGACACATACTCATAATTTCCCTCTTCATGCCTTTCCACCAAAATTGTCTTTTCAAATCCAAATACATCTTCGTGCTCCCCGGGTGAATGGTATACTTTGTTTTATGAGCCTCATCAAGAACCAACCTCTTCAATTCATCATTAGAAGGAACACAAATTCTACCTCGAAATGTCAAAGTACCCTCACTATTAATCACAAAATCAGGCGATACATTTTCAGCCAACCCATCAATAATTTTCTTCAACTCCGGATCATTCCCTTGCGATTCTCTAATTTTCCCAAATAAAACTGGCGTAGCACGAACATTTGCGAAAATCACACCTCTATCATAAACACTAGGACCCCAATCTCGCAAATCCTCCAACATCTTCCATTCTCTAACCATCATACAAGACATGTGAACTTTCCTACTCAAGGCATCCGCTACTACATTTGCCTTCCCCGGATGATATAAAATAGTGCAATCATGATCCTTTAATTTTTCCATCCATCTTCTTTGCCTCATGTTCAACTCCTTTTGAGAAAATAAATACTTCAAACTTTTATGGTCGGTGAAAATCTCAAACTTAGCCCCATACAAGTAGTGTTTCCATTTATGCAACGCGAAAATAATCGCAGCCAACTCCAAATCGTGTGTCGGGTAATTCTGCTCATGAATAGACAACTTCCTCGACGCATAGGCGATAACTCTACCATTTTGCATCAGCACACAACCCAAACCTTCCTTAGAAGCATCGCTATAGATCACAAAATTATCTCCTCCACTAGGCAAAGCCAAAATAGGTGCCGTCGTCAACCGCTTCTTAAGCTCTTGGAAACTAGCTTCACATTTCTCGCTCCAAACAAATGGCACATTCTTTTGTGTCAATCTAGTCATAGGAGTCACAATCCGAGAAAAACCCTCAATAAATCTCCGGTAATAACCCGCTAAACCCAAGAAACTCGAACCTCAGAATCGAACTAGGTCTCTTCCAATTCATCACCGCTTCAACCTTAGAAGGATCAACGGCTATCCCGGCGCTAGAAACTATATGCCCCAAGAAAGATACTTCCTCGAGCCAAAAGGCACATTTACTAAACTTCGCATAAAGCTGTTTCTCCCGAAGAATAGACAACACAATCCTCAAGTGTTTCTCATGCTCCTCCCGAGATTTCGAATACACTAAGATGTCATCAATAAAGACTACAACAAAACAATCAAGATAGCTATGAAAGACACGGTTCATCAAGTCCATAAACACCGCTGGTGCATTCGTCAACCCAAACGGCATCACTACAAATTCAAAGTGCCCATATCTAGTGCGAAAAGCCGTCTTCGGAATGTCTTCCTCTCTAACCTTCAATTGGTAGTAACCCCATCTCAAATCAAGCTTAGAATAGACAATAGACCCTTGCAATTGGTCAAAGAGGTCATCAATGTGGGGTAGTGGATATTTATTCTTAATGGTCACCTTATTCAATTCCCGATAATCTATGCATAACCGCAAACTCCCATCTTTCTTCCTCACAAATAAGACCGGTGCGCCCCAAGGCGACACACTCGGTTTAATAAAGCCAATCTCTAGGAGTTCTTGCAACTGAGTTTTCAACTCCCTAAGCTCCGCGGGTCGCCATCCTATACGGTGCCTTAGAAATCGGTGAAGTCCCGGAATAAGCTCAATACAAAATTCTAGTTCTCTATCGGGTGGCATAGCATGGTCGGTAGAAAACACATCGGGAAACTCACATACTACCGGAACCTCTTCTAATTTCGGCGAAGACTTCTTCTTATCAACAACGCATGCAAGATAACCCGTACACCCTTGAGACAATAATTTTCTAGCCCTTAGAGCGGAAATAAAATGCAAATCACTCGATGCATGATCACCCACAAATGTAAATTCAGGCACACAGGCAAGATATAAAAAGTAACCCGCTTTCTATGGCAGTCAACTATAGCATGATAAGCACATAACCAGTCCATGCCAAGAATCACATCAAAATCACGTATAGGTAGAACTACCAAGTCCGCATGCAAAGTGTGGTCACCCACCAATACATCACAAGATTTAAACACTTCAGATGCGAGCATATATTCCCCGAGCGGGGTAGACACTTCAAGCAAATATGGCAAAGGTTGAGGCAGTACACATAGATTCTCAACAAAGTGCGAAGCAACATAAGAATGCGAAGACCCTGGATCTATGAGAACTCGAGCCTTATGATCGAATATAGAAAGAGTACCTCCTATCACGGCCGTAGACCCCTGAACCTCGCGCTGATCAAGCGCAAACACACGGCCCTGCACCTTTGGTTTACCGTCCCCATCTCTCTTAGCCCCAGACTGTTGTCCAGCGCTACCCGACTGACTAGCCTTAAACTTCGGACAATCTTTCTTCATGTGAGTTCCATCACCGCAATAGAAACACTTCCCATTTTTCCCCCAGCACCTATCAACTGTGTGCCCAGACCTCTAGCAGAACGAACAAATCATAGTCTCATTACGCGATCCTTGTTGCCCTTGAGATGAAGAAGTATTGTTACCTTGCTTCCCAGACTGTGGCCTACCTTGGCCTCCACTTCTCCTATCACGGTTTCCTTGATATCCCATTCTATTACCCGAATTATTTCCCTGATTATTACTCTGAGTAGATTGTCGTGCACTACTAGAATTATTCTTGACCCGGTGTTCCTCAATATCTTGCTCCACCTCATACGCTCGATCAACTGCACTCCGATAATCGGTGAGCTTAAGCGCTAGAATTTGTTTCCTAAACTCAGTCCTCAATCCTTTAACAAACTTATGTGCTCTCCGTGCTTCCGTAGGAATCAGATACGTACAATAGCGGCTCAATTCTGTGAATTTCGCGGAATACTCCGCCACGGTCATGCTACCTTGCTCAAGATCATAGAATTCCTTCTCCCTTTTGTTGCGAACTACATCCCAGCACATATTCATTCTTAAACTCTCTTTGAAATTGGCCCAAGTAATGGGAACTTGCTTGAATCTCCCAGCTTTCCTTCAACACAGTCCACCAATGTTCGGCGGCTCCCTTAAACTTAAACGTTGCTAGCATAACCCTTTCTTCATCGGTACACCCCAACATGGATAATACCTTGATCATTTCCTCCATCCATAACTCGGCCTCCCTCGGTTTCGGTTCCCCAAGAAACGCACTAGGCTTTAACTTAAGAAATCTCTCTAGGAGAGTGGTGTCGGTCCTTGGTCTCGGTGGTGGAGGTGGTGGTGGTGCTGCTCCCCCTGCTTGACCTCCCTGGCCTGCCCCTGCCAGAAAAGCCATTAATCTGCGATGTAATTCAGCCATATCCGAACTACCACGGATTCTCAGCGGCGGTACCTCGCTTCAAAGTTCAACCTGACCTCTCCTGGGTCTACCTCTCCGGGATTATCCATCTGACTCCTACAAGAATTCACTCGACGTTAGAATCAACACACAATTAACCAACCCCTAGGCCATGGAACCTATCTGGCCGACTAACTATAGCTCGATACCAATCGGACACCGGACCCCAATGCGAGATCCAAAGTCGTGTCGCCCAAATAATCAATAACACAAGCATGCACAAGTAGGATTAAAAAATTCATGTGGCGCAACATCGCATACGAATAACAACTT
Organism: Codonopsis lanceolata; assembly: GCA_013146195.2. NCBI lineage: Eukaryota > Viridiplantae > Streptophyta > Magnoliopsida > Asterales > Campanulaceae > Codonopsis > Codonopsis lanceolata. Next base: position 76,086,558 of record CM028383.1, read on the forward strand.
CGGCTACACTTGGCCGAAAAACAACTTAAAATAAACAAGTCATCGGCGTTACAGTAGGAACCCAACAACTACTCCTACAATATTAACACATGCTTATAAAACCTCAACGGCCACAACATGCCTAGAGACAACAACAACAATAATAATTAAAAAGCTTTAGCGAAGAAAGAAGCGTAGCGAACCATAACATATAAACATGCTCGACATATAAGTCGGCATACAAAAGATTACAAGTGTCAAATCATTAAGTTTACTACAACAACAAAACCCCAAGTCAAGTCTATTTGACTTGCTTCCCAACGTCCTTGCCAAAATAAAAGACTAATTATCAAAAGTCCCAAAAGAGCAACCTTGAGCTCACAAACGACCAAGCGTGAAATAGCGAGTCTAACGTGGACCGTCTCCTCGGCTCGGATCTAAGGAAACAAAACAAACAAATAGGGTAAGTCGAAAGACTTAGTAAGTTACTAAAATGCATGTTCATGTTATAGCATGACATTTATCTCAATTATGGTACATGATCATCATATAGCACTTAACACATTGTTCACGTAAGTGCGTAAAGTAAATCATACAAGTAGGATATGATATAGTCACGGCTCGTAGCTCCGCAATAAACTTTATTATACTGGATCGTGCCACATCGATGCTCGGTGATTACATCGACTTTTATCGAGAACCTACTCGATCTAGATAGCAAGCCAATGCGGCACGTATTGATACGGCAAAGGGGCTACTTCCCCATTGCGGCCAACAATGGAGGTGTGTGTGAGGTCCCAGGTGCGGCGATCCATAGCGAGCACGAATCCCATAATTCGTGAAGGCGATGCATCGTCCCACCCTGACTTAATAAACAAACCAAATAATGCCAGCTGGACTCAATGTGATGCACAAGTAGATATTTACTTGACTTAAACCAATCAAGGATCGAATTCGACAAGAGCGAACTCGACCAACCAAGTAGGGTATTAATCTCTACCATAAAACATGTCAAGGCAATTAATTGCTCAAAACCAATCTTTCATAACAACTTGTTGTAAACAACTAAATCAAGCTCATACTTGAGTAAACCAAATCAAACGGTGTCCAAACTTCGTAGGGATTGAAATTAGAGTTCAACATGTTCAAATATTCCCTAGAGTCGACTCCGTTGAGTCTTTTCTCTAAATCCCCAATTTTGGAGAAATTGAAGCTATGTGCTTCATAACCCAACCTAGGTCATTTCTAAGTTCAACAAGGTTGTAAATTCACCAAGGCATTGCAAAGTGATTCATGTACATCATAGAGTTCAACTTTGAGAATAGAACACATAACAACTTAACAACATACCATGTAGGCTCAAATTAGGGCATTCACATATTGCACTTATTCAAGCAACATATATAATACATGTTTCTAACATGTTCAAAACCTTAAATAGACAAGATGAAAGAGTTTTATAAACTTCCATAGGCAAGAAATCATCCTATACATGCTCCTAGCAAGTTCATACTTTCAAAATACAAGTAGAAGGCATAGGAAGCAAATATGTGTCCTCATTGACCTCAATCACCATAGGCTTTGTTTCCTTAGGGTCAATGAGAACTAAAGGGAAGAAGAAGAAGAGTAACTTACTTGTGTTCTATAGCAAAGAAAGCAAAGAAGGAAACTAATCGGTTGAAAACGATCTTCTCTTCGAGCTCTACACTTTTGATGAAGGTGGCTTGGACAAATGGAGAAGGGATGAGGGAAGACCAAGAGCAAAGCTTCAAGAAGCCATGGGAGAACTCTCAAGAACTCTCTCTCACGTTTTTTGGAAAAGCTTTCAGCAAATGAGGAGGCTAATGGCTGATTTGTGGCTTATAAAAAGTCAAATGTTGAGTGGGACAAATGTCAAGACCTTGTGGTCTCTTTACAAATCTGATTTTGTGGTTTAAAGATTAACAAAGCTCTCTTAATCCATCATTATAAGTAGTTAGGGATGTTAGGACTTAAGTGAGGAGGGTTAGGGAGGTTTAGGAAAGGTTTAGATAGGGGATTTGGGTGTAAAAGTCGTTCAGCATCAAAACAGGGGAAAAATCCCGAAGTGTGTATCTGATGTTGAGGCGGGCGCCTCAACATCCTCCAGCGAGCGCCTCAACTCTGAGCCTCTCCGATTTTGTTCATTTTGAAATTGCTCCGCACTTGCAGGCGGCGCCTCACAAGATGCCGGCGGGCGCTGGGCCTGGACCTTCTTTATGTCCTCAAAACTTGGTCTAAACATGTCCTAAATGGTCCCAAACTTATGGGCAATCATTCTAAGGTCTAACCCAACTCAAAACAAGTCGGAAACACACCCGAACAACAACCGGAACAAGGTAGAACAAGGCTCGAATCAAGCGACGAATGATTAACGAATCAAACACCAATCAAACTAGGATAACTTGGACATGAAAAAGGCTTGTTTCAACATGGTTATGACCTGAATACAAAGCCAAGAACTCAACGAACACTTCGCACGTCGAAATAGAAGCAAAACGAGGAACGAGGGGAAAATCGCTAAGGCCAAAACAACGCAATCGAACCAACGATTCAACAAACAAGCGTACATGATTCTAAACATGTTAAGAGCTTCATGAATGACTTATGAATGTTTCTAAAACATTTATAAACTAAGTAAACATGCTCACAATCAACAAGAAAACATGAAGGCAAGCATACAATGCACATGCAAGAATACGGGGTGTTACAAGAGGTGTCTTGTGGTCGAGCTGCTGGTATCCTAGGTGGCCGGCTAGTGGTATGGTGAATAATGACAAAGGGAAGGGGTGGTGAGACTAGAGCTGTCAAATTGAGCCCGGCCCAATGGGATGGCCTAACTCGTCGCCCAAAAACTAAATTTGGCCCATGTCTTTTGGCTTAGGATTGATCACTATTTTATAATATGATATATCTTGTTATCTTGTTAGTATGTTACCTAGCCTAAATTGAATTTGAAATGAAAATTTATTTTATCAACACAAAGTCAAAACTAAAAAGTAAACTTATCTTGTTAGTATGTTATACAACACCTTATGAAATGATCAAATTTCAATATTTTAAAAAAAAAAAAAAAAGTGGAAAATTGCCCTTTGTTTAAAAAGTTAAAAAGTAAACATTGCCAAACCGGTTCTAAACCCTAAAAAAAAAAATTGGTTTTGCCAAACCTAAAAAATTGGTTAGGACCAAATCCTAAACCCTGCCAAACCCTAAACCCTAAATAAAAAAAAAAAAAAATTTGGTTAGGACTACTGCCAAACCAGTCCTAAACCCTAAATTTTTTTAAAATTAATTAGTAATTTAATTGTGTTTAGTAACTAAATCAAATTAATAAATAAATTAATTGTGTTTAAAATATTTTAAAATTAAATTTAATAAAAAACGAAAAAAATAAATTATGTAAAGGGTATTTTGATCAAACATTTTTTAAAAGTGTTGTATTAATAAGCATTTTATAAGTGTCGTATTAAGTATACCCCAAAATAAAAACCCTAGATTTCTAGAGAGTTCTCTTCTCTACTTCTCGCTTTCTCACTTTCCAAGTCTCCTCGTCTTCTACTCTTTTGAATTATTTAGTCTAGTGAATACCATCCCAAATTGAATTATTTACTCTCTTAGCATTTTAATTTTGAATTGTAATGTGACTTTATTTGATAGACTAGCAATTTAGCAAACTTGTGAATTTTTTTTATTAGTCTCAGTATTTCAGCCCAAAGGCCTGAGTTTGATACGGGCTGGGCTTGAGCTTCATGAGGCCTGATACATTCTTGGGCCGGCCCATGGTTTAGATGGACTTGTTCCGTTCCATTCTGGGCCCGGTCCATTCGACAGCTCTAGGTGGGGGGAGTTGACAAAGGCAGTCAACAATACACACTCTGTGCATAGTGGCAGCTACTGGGCATGGAAAATATGATTAACACATTGTCACGAACTTATAATTGACTTCAACTAAAGCTAAAAGACTAATCTCAAAACTAAAACTTTATTAGTACTCAATTCATTTGTAAATCTGAAAGCAACATAAGATCAGAAAATCTTATCAAAAAAGACCAAACAAACAGGCAACAGATGCAGATGCAGCTTGTACTCGTAAACACAGACGAACAACAAAGTCTTAGGAATGCCCACAAAGAAATATACACATTGTCAGTCGACGAAACTTTCTATAGAGAAGTAAAATCAAATAATCGACAAGAAAGAGAGATCAAAAAGGGAGATCTCAACAACTGGGTTATTATTATTATTTTTTTTAAATAAGGTAATATATACAAAAATGCGTCAAAACAGGTCGCACATCCATTGAATACTAGAAGTATTCTCGAAAGAGCGAAACTAATCTATTTGAAAGGAATTTACAAGTTCTACAAGACAATGAGCAATCTCATAACACCACAAGAAGAGAGTGCGAAGTATTTTTTTTCAAGACATTGACTGCCCATAGAATAGATAGAGGGCTCTTTTCAGCCGTCTGTGTTTTGGAGTGGATGCTTATTTCCGGCAGGCAATTACCGTCTTTCAGTTTGAGGAAGAAGAAGGAAAAAGACGTATTCATTAGTTGATCCATTGTCAGAAACCCTTTTAATTATTTCCTTCCAAATAGTCAACAAGCTCCCACAGAGGCAGCCTCCCAGATTAAGTTTCTGCAAAGACCAACTCAAAACAAGTTCCTTGACTATCTGGGCATAACCCAAGAAATGTTACAGTCCGAAAATCAAATTCCACAATACCCTCGCCACAGGACAATGAATTAACAGATGGTTAACACTCTCATCGCTCCCATTGCACATGAAGCACCAGTTGACGTAGATTCTACGCTGAATCCACAAGTTATTTCATGTAAGAATGACTTCAAGCTAGCCTACCAAGCAAAAAAAAATAATGCAACACGATTGGGAGCTTTCGATTTCCACACTGCTTTCCTTGGGAAAAAAGTAGCAATTCCACTCAATAGAAGATAGAAATAAGATTTTACCGAGAAAATGTTACCCCTAAGACTTTTCCACCGCGTTTGGTCATTCCCGAGTTTACCAACCTGTTGATCATAGATCTTATTAAAAAAGGCTGAACATGACTCCACTTCTCAATCTTTCTTTTTTTTTGATAAGTATAATTTCTATAAACAACATGCAACGAAACTAATGACACGTCCTTTGTACACCGGGAGTATACTCAAATGATTAGGCTACCAAAGTAAACCACAAACTCTACAAAAGAATTAACCTCCAGCCTAACTGTATCTAAACACCAAAAAGAACAACAGCTGAACAAACAGGAGCCTTCCCTCATTTCTCAATCTTGAAGGTGTCTACGAAATGTTGGAGTTCAGGCCACTCTTTCTTATCAAAAACTCTGTTATAGGAGGAATAAAGAGATATATTATGACTCAAACTCATCACTAATAACTCTAAATTGGAATCACAAGGCATTTTTCAGATGCAGGTTGGCCCTTGAACTTTATTATAAATGAACAAATATACGAACAATTATGACATCTAGATACACAATGTTCTACCGAGATTTGCTGATGCTTATGAAAAGAGAGGAAGCTCAACTAAAAGGATAGCTAGACCAACTAGCAGAATTTGCAAAGAATTAATAGGACAAACAGCACCAGAAATGGAAATTCACACAAGCAACAGGTGGAGATGAAAATGCAGAAGTAACTATAGAGCTGGCAGCCTGGCACCTCTTAAAGAGAAGGCATTTATACATGCTTGTTTTTTATTCTGCCAACAGCTTTATCTCATTAGATAATTGCTTATCCTTTAGTGCAAAATCGATTTAATCCAAAGACAAAAATGTAAGTAGGGAGCCAGAGCAAACAAATATACCAGTTAAGATGAGACTTTCAACAGTCACAGACAAAGGAACCTTCAGAAAGCTATCAACATCATCACTATTACCAGCCATAATCAGCAGAATAATATCAGAAACAAAGAAACAAGCAGAAATTACCTAACCATCGATAATACTCAAGAAATCGAGTTGAGCAACTATGGGTGCAAATCCTACACAAATTTCTTCCTCTTCATCATTCAAGTCTTCGGTGTCTACATTTAACAATCATAAGAGTGCTTAATTAAAAACGTAAAAGCAATAAATCGAATGAAGTCAAATACATTATATAGTACATAGCTTTACCGCTCATCTGGTGTGCATAACAAAGCCTCAACATTCTTTGGCAAAGTGAAGTGCGATACTTTCCAAGAATACGCCCACCATTTAAATGCATATTCAGAAGCAATGCTGGTGATCAGAATGCTCAAAATATTATGCGTCATTTATGAAAGAAGGGATACTGAATCCTATTTGCCTCGCAAAGCTTCTCATGAAATATTTTTGTATTCTGAATTACTGTTTGTATATTATTTTCCATCATGAATTCACCAAAAAAAACTCCCACTTCACCAAAACAAAACATCCAATGCAGTGATGCACACAAATCTCACATTACACCACCTTTGAAGAACATCCAGGTATGACCTGAGGTGAATACAGACTAGGGTTGCTGAGAAAAACAAAGCAATGAATGAAACTCAGATTGCTTTCATCCCCCCCCCCACCACAAAATCATTAAAGCTTCCAACACCATGATTTTTAGGATTTTTATCTAGCATTACCTGTTTGTTACAAAAGCTGACATTGTAGCAGAAGGGGACCAAGTGGGGTGGAAGGATTTGATATCTATCTCTCTTGTTTTGTTTTTGTTTACAATGCTCTTTGTTATTCAAAAGAAGAAACAAGTTGGTTGAAAACAAGGCAATCAAAGTAATGCATGCTAATAGAGTTATGATTAACACTAATGAACACAAAAGTCATGATATTAGAAGAGAAAGGACACTAGCGAGAGAGAGAGGGGAGGACGTAGAGTTAACGAGATTGACGGAGTTAAGGTTTCATTACATTTTATTAATTATTATTTCCTCAAGCAAGGACAATTTGTTGATTAAACGGTTACATCCAAAAAGAAAAGAAAAGAATAAATAAATAAGATGCGTGTCACACTCTAAGGTCATCTTCCCCAAAATAACAAAATCAATAACGCAAAAACTGTTCAGCAGTTTCATACTTTGGTCTGCTTTCTCATAAATATTTGAAGATCTCTGAGTAAAGTTGGATGACTAAATAGATGGTGAGAGAGATGGCAAGGACACTCGGTGTGTGTAATGTATCAAACTGTTTAGCAGTTTGAGAAATGTGCACAGCCCACAAACTATTCAGGCCTACTTGAGAGGACAAGAACCAGCCTTGTTTTCCTCCTTAAACTAGATACAACCCACAAAAGGAGGATAACTACCGGTGAAGTATATGCAATACATAGATGTGAGAGTTCCTTGGCCCAAATACGTTGAACATTGCACATTTATTAATCAAATATCTCAAATGCCAAGTAGATTGCCAAGTGTTGCCCCTTGATTTGAATTTTCATGATCAAAGTTGAAAGTTTGTTCTACAATCCCATTCACCAATTTACCGATAGTTACTATTATGAAATCTGGGTACTACTTCCCCCACCCACTAATACCCAAATTCCCAACAAACTCTTGATAATTGGCACAACCTTGAAGAGGTTGTTTCTATAGCTTCAAACCGAATGCTCAAGTTAACATGGGGAAATGTTACCGTTGCACCAGTTCCATATTATCTCCTTTACTAAGTCAAAACACACCACGTTCTTTTGGCTTTCATATTGACCTCCATTGTAGAATGTTAAACCTATACTAAATCAAACTCCAATCCCATCTTCTGAAGCAGTTGAGCAAACTAGTACTCAAGAATCACACTAGGGATAACCCAGCTTCAGCTTACAGAAAAAAAAATAAAAAAATAAAAAACTATTTGCCTTGACATGCTGCATTACTCAAACCAGAGACAAAGTCACATTCTAATCCTAAAATAATAGTCCCCCTCAATTACATTCACATTAAAACCGAACTAGATAAAAGAACTGATAGTTCTATCCCATGACCATTTGAACCCATGAGTAAGTTTCTGATTGATAACATCAACCTTCATTATAATGTAGACTTCTAAAACTCCCACTTATGTAAATCTCAAACATAAATGACAAATATGCACATCATAGAGATATAAAATAGCATTTACAAGTTCAAATTCATACATAAGCAAAGAGTTTATACCTAGATTGACCCGATTCAAATCACTCATCTTCATCACTCTCATCACTAAAATAGCCTGTTTTCTTCTTCTTCTTCATCTTTGTCTCTCTCCTCCCTCCTTTCTTCTCTTTTTCCGACCTCAACAACCTCTCATCAGCATCTGTATCCACCACAGACGCCCAATTATCATCCTCAAACCCCTCCCCACCAACTCCTTCATCCTCCTCACGTTCCCAGTCCTCCTCCGCACCCCTCCCGCGCCTTCTGCCACCACCACCACCACCACTGCCCCAGCCCCCTTCTCTTCGTCCTCGCTTCGATGGCTGCGGCCGTTCCCGTGGCCCTAACTGATTCTTCGGACACTCGTACGACAAATGCCCCCCTTCTCCACACTCATAACACCTACTCTTGTCCTGGTACACCCTCCGACGTATAAACTCCGTGGCGCGGCCGTTATCGGCGGCGATCGAGGCCGCTAGGGTCCGGCCGTTGAGGATTTTTCCGTTAATGCCTTTCACGGCCTTGACAGCGTCGTCGCGAGACACAAAGAGGATGAAGGCGACGCCGCGGCTGTGGCGAGTGACACGATCTTTGAGGATTGTGACTTTGGCGACTTTACCGAAGGTGGAGAAGATGGTGTGGAGGTCAGAGTTTGTCAGGCTGAAATCTAGGTTACTGACGTATACAGTTGATTTGGATGGAGCTAGGCCTCCGCTTCCGGTTCCGGTGCCGGAGGGTTTGGTAGCGGAGGAGGGCGGTGGTTGTGGGACGGATGAATAGCGGTAGTAGAAGGTTTCGTCTTCATCGTCGTCGCTATTACTCCGCACCATTTTGCAAATTTTGCTATTGTCAAGTCCAACTCCTTTAGTCCTTTGTCTAGTCTTTCCAGAGTATTGATGAACTGGACGGTATATTTTTTTATAACTTTTTTAATCATACAAAATATAAAACTAACTTAATTCTTAAAAAATATTTTTTTATAACCTTTTTTTGTAATAAATTGTTTATAATACATTTTTTACTCTTAAAACTAATACAGTGAGTTTTAGGTAATTTAAATATCATTCTTGTAATAACCTCGTTAATAGGAGTACAAGACTACGAGTCTACAACCCCTTTTTTTCTCTCCTTGTAGCACCTCAAAAAGACCAAAAGACCCTTGTTCAAAATTGTATATCTATAAAAGAACATTGTTTTTTAAAAGTTAGTTTTTAAATTAATTTTTTCAAATTTTGCTATAAAAAAACTAATTTTTGTTTAAATGTGTAGATAAAGAACATTGTTTTTTTAAAAAAAAATTGCTTAAAACCACACACACAGAAATGCAAATTTAGTGTTGCCTCAAATAGGCGACACTAGTGTAAAAAAAAAAAATATTCTTTTCAAATCAATTTTTTAAAAAAAAACTTCATAAAACCCATAAAAAATAATTTTTTTGACACCAAATGTTGCCTCAAAATGACAACCCGGTGTAAATAATTTTTTGTCTTTTTTTCGGACACATTTGCAGTATTTTTTTTATTTTTCTAAAAATAATGTTTAGTATACTATTTTTGGAAAAGGTAAAATCCCTATTTGGGCCACCCAACTTTTCAAAAATTTACACTACGGTCACTGAATGTTTAAAATTTTCATTCTTGCCACTGTACAAATGTTATGATGCAAGTAAGCCTTTTTTTTTTTAATGGACGTTATAATTTACCGTTAAGTTATGTCAAATATCTATTTTACCCTTCTAAATACAGTTGACTCTTAAAGGAATCAAAGTGCAATAAAAAAAGAAAACCAAACAGCAAACCTAGTCGCCGCCCCATCCTCTACCCATCTTCGTCTTCCTTCTCCAGTTCACACCTTTTGTCAGAGAAATCTAAAAATGGGTCCATTGTTAAAAAGAGTTAGGCTAAGGGTCCATTCTCGAGTCATCATCATTATCAACATCAACATCTAGCTTGAAGATCAAAATCTAAATCTGAATCTCTCTTTCAAAACCCAGATCCATTGAACTTAAATAAACCTAAATCTTAATAAACCAAGAAAAACACTCAAATACATCTAAATCTACCCAGCAAGAAGATGGATTTGGGAAATACATACTTGCTTTTGTATAAAAACTCTTTCAAAAACACCCATCATTTCAAGTTTCGCCCAACTAATGAGGATCTAGAAGACGAACCAGACGATGGTGTTTTGCTCTCTGTTTCTACAGTCTCAACCTCGCACAACCTTGTCTTCATCTTCGTCGATGCCTTCTTCACCATTGATTTTGTCTAGATCGATAAAACAGTGCGAACATTTGAGGTCGTTGGAGAATTGGCAGCGGTTGTGGTGATGAAGTAAAGAAAGAATCACTACAAGAAAAAGGACCTATGACGACACTTTTTTCTCGACACTTCAAATAAGTGTCGCCAATTCCCCACACTTTTGTATATGTGTCGCAAATCAACAACAATTAATACAAGTGTCGGCAATTTGGCGACAATTTTTTTTATAAATGTCAGAACTTTACAACACCTTACAGAAGTGTTGGAAAAACTTTCCGACGTTTTTTCATCAAAATCGGTAAATACCCAACATATAGTACATATGTCGGTGAATATACGACAATTCTTACTAAACGTCGGAAGGTTCCATCACTTAGTTTAGCGTCGTAAAATTTAACGACATTTTATTAAGAAAGGTTGGAAGTTTCCAACACGTAATTAAGTGTCGTAAAATTTTAACGACATTTGTAAACTAAAGTTGGAAAATTTAACGACATTTTATAAAGAAATGTTGGAAAGTATTTTGACGTAACAAATGTAAAAAAGCTATTCAAACTAACTAACAATCTTAAAAACACCAACTAAATATGCACCCTAAATAATTTTGACTTTTTGTAAAGAAAAGCCATAAACCTAACTTATGTAGTCCGTCTGACTACTGCGACATATCTAGCCGACAAAAAATAACAATCTCTATAAACATTAATTAACTAAATAACTAACAACAAAGTCAAGCAAGAACCAAATCAAACAAATTACATCTATGCTTATGCTTAGTAACAAAAATCTTTGAGCCAAACACCTAGGTCATCCCAAGCTCAATAACAAGTTCGAAGTCACGTAACACTACAACAAAAAGGATTCTTATGACACCCTACACAAAACGCTATTAAGTAGGATTCTTAGGACACCCTATACAAAAGGCTATTAAGTAGGCATCCAATAAAATTCCCATTAGGATCTCTAACTCATTGTGTTCTATTATTGTACGATCTATCAAGATGCCTCACCCTTGGTGTCTTAATATTATAAAAACTAATAGTATGCCCTTTCACTGTGGTCGCATAAAAAAGGTTAAAAGGATTCTAACCCATTGGGACCTATTGGGGATATGATTAATAAGATGCTTTTCTACAGGGTCCTATTACCATAATGCCTGATAGCTTGAGGTCCTATTACCAGTCCGCCTACTAGGATGCCTTTAAAGTAGGCATCCCATTAACCTATTGGGACTTATTAGGGATGTGATTAATATGATGTCTTTGTATAGGATCCTTTTACCATAATGCCTAATAGGATACCTAACTCTTGGGGTCGTGTTATGATAAAGGCTAATTGGACGCCTTAATAGACATCGTATAAAAAGGCTAAATTAATATGACACATACTTATTTGAGACCTAAAAGGATGTATTAAAATAATCTTCCATATGATTGCATATATACAAATATTTATATTCGTCATGAAATTGGTCAATTCGACTACTTTAGGGTTTGATACGAATAATGAAAATCAATCTTTGATTGACAAAAAAAAATCGTAAACATGTGCTAGGGGCATAATAAACCTGACTGAGACTGGCTAGCCTAGCCTAGCAGCTCAAGCTTCGGCTGTTCTTTATTTTTGAGCTTGAGAGAAGTATTTGAGATAGGCTCATAATATTCATTTAATTCAACCTCAGGCTTTGAGCTTGTTCACTAGTTAGCTCGAGCTTAAGGGTAAAACCACAAATATAAGATTAAGTTAATTATCTTAACAACATAGTTATTTTTGACTTTTATTTTCTTTCTTTGTTCCTTTCTTTTATGAAATAATGAAGATTTTTTACTAAAAAATTACAACTCTTAAAGATGTTTATATACACACACACACAAAACTCTTTTGAAAAACAAGGAATTTGTCCATTGTCTAGTCTAGCTCGTGAGATCTCACTTCGGCTTTTGCATTTAGAGTTAAAGGTCATTTGCATAAAAGAGGCCAATCATGAGTTCGAGTTTGGATCATACACTCACGAATCACAAATGTCAAAGCTCTAAATTATATCTTGAGTTCACTTAACTAGCTATACCTTAATTTTTCATATAACTATTAAAATAAATAAGTAGATTGCAAATTTTGAAATAATTAGATTATTCTAAGAGCATTAAGTATTTATTCGTCCTAAATATTTAGAATGTTGACATTATATCACACATTCTAGTTCCAATTGTAAATTAAGAAAATACCATCTAAATCCAAAAAATTTCCCTAAGTTCTATCATTCAATACATATGTTTTGCCAAGAAGTTACTCCCAGTTTCCCGTCTCTTTCTTGTTCTGCCAAAAGTTTCTCTCTTGGAGTTCATCTGGTATCATCATCGGTGATCGGTTGGAGATCATCTGGTAAAAATCTCCATCTCCTTCCTTAATTCATGCCCTAATATCACTTATGTAACTATGCCCTAACCATTCATTGATTTCCCCAAATTGAAAATCTCTTTTTATTTGTGCCCTAATCTCTTCTATTAGATCTTTTCATGTTTTTTTTGGACTATCTTGTAGTTGTAGCATCCTTATTCAAAGTTGTAATCATGGTGATTTTGCTGCTGATTTATCAGTAGTTCATGTTCGTCTCCAACACTAACTCACTATCCACAAAATTCTCGTAAACACTAAGGGGAGGCAACCTTTCCTGAATCGTTTCAACCCTCTGCAAATTAGGGGTTTAATAAATTCATTTGCTCATAAAATCCTAATTAGACATGTTTTTTAAGGCAATTATCGCATCTTTTTTTTTTAATTATGAATTGTATTTTGGGGTTAAGTCTGTTTGCTATGATTTCATTATTTTTGGGCAGCTTGTGGTGCTTTATTGCCTATGAGGTATTTTTGAGCAGCTTGTGGTGTTATTAAGAAGTATTTCAATTCGTCGAGGAAGTTCATAAACAAGAAGTCTTTTGTTTCTATGGACTTAATGGTGAGTGATTTATTAAATTTGAAAACTTAAAAACATACTCCCTCCGTTCCAAAATAACTGTTATCATTTCCTTTTTTTTGTCCGTTCCAAAATAGTTGTCCTCTTTCAAAACTATATTTTTTAGGAAAACACTTTTACCACTTTACCCTTATTGTTTCTAACAATAACGATAGGAGGGGAAATCTAACAAAAAAAACAACATAAGGGACCAAATTGATATAACTCAAAATGGTAGGACGTAACTTAAAGTTAGGTTCAGGGTGATGAACCAAATGTTATTTGATTCTTCATGAATTGCTTAACCCATGACAAAATTACTTGTTTGACTTTGATTCATGGTGAATAGTTTATTAAATATATGACTATTTTTGTATATACATAATTTTCTAACCATTACAAATTTTCGTGTTTGACCTTAATTAATGGTGAGTAGTTTACTATAAGGGTGTCAATCCCAGCCACCAAGCCGAAGTGAAACCAAGTTGAACCGAGTGGTTTAGTTCGGTTTCGTGGCTTATATGGTTCAGTTTGTGTTTTCGAGAAACCAAAGTGGTTCGGTTCGGCTCGGCTCACGGTTTGACTTGTCGAGTCGAGTCAAACCGAACTGAACCCAACCATTTCGAGTCGAACCACCAAGTCGAACCGTGGAGTTGAACCATTGAGCCACCAAACCAACAATTTTTTAGAATTTTAATCTTTAGTATATTGAAATTTAGACTCATTTCCTTGCTCGTCCTTTCCGGTCTCCTCTACTCTCTTGACCTCTTCTAATCTTCGTGTGAGCACTTTCAAAACACATTTTCATTCTAGTATTTTGTGTAGTTTTTGTAAATGTTTTAGCTTGACACCAAGTATTTTAACTGTATTTTGGTTATATTTTTTGTATTCAATGTATTGACTATTAAGTACCTAATGAGTTCATGTGTGAATCCCTTTATGCCAAAGTTTTTTTTTATTTAAATTTCAGAGATTGTATGAAAACACATCTAAATATTATGTATTCTTATAACATTTGAATTTTGAGTATTTTCTTTTATTTGTTTTTTATTCTTTTGGTTTACTACCATTAAACTGAACCACGGAACTGAGACGAACTAAGTTGAACCATCGTGGTTTGATTCGGTTTGGCTCAAGACTTTACCAACATGATAGTCCTTACAAAAAATTACACAGTTAACCGAATAGATATTCGTTATTAATATTTATAACTAATTACCAACATGATAGTTTTAAGGCTGCTTGTAGAACGTAGTCAAACAATTCAAGAGAGAAAATTGTAGATTTTAGCTTTGTTCTTAAACAGAATACACATATTCATCAACTAGGTTCTCCATTTTCTCCTCATCATCATGAAAACACATTTTCTTAACTCATTTATCTTATCTTGTTCACTAGTAATAACGAAACACACTATCAATTTGCTTAATATCTCAATACTCACCATCAAATCTTTTACTCTCTTCGTTCCTAAATAATTGCCCTCATTTCCTTTTTTATTTGTTCCAAAATACTTCATCCGTTATGGATAAATGTTCCTCCTTGATAAATCACGGAGATTAAGAAACACAATTAATGAAGTGTTGTAAAATGTGTTGAGACGATAATACCCACCTATTTCACATTAATTTTATCTTGGTATTTGGATAAAAGTGGTTAGGTTTAGCATTAATTGAGTCTCACTATTCTAAATAAGTGGGTTTCTAGGGTATGTCACGTTGATATTAAATGAAGGCTTAAGTGTATAATGGGAAGAATGATACATCATTTATTATCAAAAAAATAATTAGGAACATTAGTTGAGACATCCTAAAATAGAAAGTATGAAAATTTATTATGGACGGAGGGAGTAATTGTTTTCTTTCAAAACTTTCCATTCTTGTAAGACACTTTTACCACTTTACCCTTTCTTTTCTACCTACTTTAATTATGATCACATGCACAATGACATTAAAAGAAATCACACCTTACACCGATATTTATAATATAGTCAATTAAAGATACCGATTATTTAGAAACGGAGGGAGTTTTATAGTTAAGACCGTACATATATTTCTAATAGTATCTTCCCAAATATCTCAGTAACAAATCTTAAACATATTTAAAAATGTAAAATCATATTATTTTTTAGATTTAAATACATTTTTGGTCCTCCAACATAGTATAGATAGCAAAAATATTGGATGGTATTTGTAATAGTAATGACAAGACGAGGGAATCTAACCAAAATAATCAACATATGAGTGAAAACGAATAGGGTTGAATAAATGTAGGACCCAATTTAAAGTTAGGTATAGTTTGAGGGACAAAATTATTGTTTCATTGTTCATGGAATTAAATATCGCATGCAAATTTACTTGTTTATCCTTTATTAATGGTGAATAGTTTATTAAATATAGGGCTATTTATGTCTATACATATTTTCTACTTATAACAAATTTATTTGTTTGACCTTACTTCAATTGTGTGTGTTTATTAGATATATGGTTGTTTTTGTTTATCTATTAATTTCTTAGAAACAACGTTCACTTTTATAGGTAGAGAGATTGGTTACTTGAACTCAACGTTTAGCATTGTATTAGTCCATCGTATCGTTATCTTCAACATAATCAAAATACTTATTAAAATGACAAAATTTCCCTCATTTAAGGCTGAGTGGGATCTCTTGTTGGACCAAATAAAAAACCTTTTAGAGTTTCTCTCTCTCGAACACAAACATTTAAAATTTAAAAAATAAAGGTAAAAGGGACCAAAACAATGTCAAAAGTTGAGTTTAAGGACCAATGAATTGTTCAACATCTATATATAACCTTTTTTTTTTTTTTGAAAAGTTAAGTTTAGGAACCAAACTATTTATTAATCCTTTTGATTGGAGTAGGTTGGTTTAATATCCAATTACATTATGTCCCTTAAACTAAGCTTGCTAGAATTTCAAGTTCTTCATCATCTCGAGAAATAATCTTTAACGCGCGCGATCTTTGTTGTAGTTAGCAACTTGTTCACTTGTGTTTAATCTTCGCTCTTCATCTTCACTCGTGGTTGAGGACGAACATTATACTTGTTATACAATTTCCTTTAACATTCATTGGCGTTCTTTTTGTCCAAAACCTATCAAAACCACATCAATTGTCTGGATCTACACCCTATGTTGAAAACAGAATGACTCGATTATCTTGGTATGTAAATTGAAGAAATCTCTTTATGGGATAAAGCAATCTCCTAAACAGTGGTACACTATGTTTGACTCCTACAATATTAGAATTAGCTACAAGAGGTGTGAGTATGATTGTTGTGTGTATGTGAAGAGCCTTGATGATGTTCTTGTATTTTTCTGTTATTGTATGTGGATGACATGCTTATCACGGGTAGGAGCATGGATTAGGTCAATAAATTGAAGACCTTGTTAAGTGCAGAATTTGACATGAAGGATTTGGGGCATTCCAAGAAGATTCTTCGGATGAAGATTCGTCGAGACAAAAATCTAGAAGATTGTGGTTGTCTCAAGCCGACTATATTGAGAAGGTGTTGGAAAAGTTTAACATGGGAAATATGAAACATGTTAGTACACCATAGGTGAATCACTTTAATCTATCTACCTCAGATTCCCCAAAGATTATTGAAGAAATTCGCAAGATGTTAAGTGTTCCCTATGCAAGTGCAGTGAGATATCTCATGTATGCCATGGTTTGCACTAGACCAGATTTGGCACATGCTATTAGTGTGGTGAGAAAGTATATGGAAAATCTGGGAAAACAACATTGGATGAAGTGAAGTGGATTTTCAAATACTTGAAGGGCACTATGGATTATGACATTAAGTTTAAGAGGCAGCGTGTGGAGTCGATGGTTGTGGGATACGTTGACTCGGACTATGCGTGTGACTTGGATCGTAGAAGATCTACCACATGTTATGTGTTTACTATTGCGAGGTGAACCCATATGTTGGAAAGCTATGATTCAGACGGTTATTTCATTGTCTACGATCGAGGCAAAGTATATGGTAGCTGTTAAAGATGTAAAGGAAGCCTTATGGATTAGGGGCTTAGTCAAGGAATTGGGTGTTCAACACGGTGGAGTTCGTGCAATCTACTTAGCGAAGAATTAAATTTATGACTCAAGAACGAAGCACATCGATGTGAGGTTTCACAAGATTCGTTAGTTGGTTGATAATGGTGACATTTTGCTAGAGAAGATTCATACCACGAAAAATACTGCAGACATGTTGACGAAGTCGATTACAACTGATAAGTTCAAACATTGCTTGGATTTGTTGCACATCACTAGCTGTTAGAGATGTGGGAGGTCAAGTTCTACAAGGTGCTCATGAAGGTTCGAGTATTGGTTCTTTCTCTTCTAATGGGTTGGGTGAATGCTCACCAAGGTGGAGATTGTTGGGAACAAAATGACTCGATTACCCTAGTAACAAGCCAAGTCCTTCGAGGACTTGATGGGGGCATGTTGTAGGACTTGGTTGGACCTCAAAGGGGGTGTCGGGGGCGTAGTACCCCGCAGTACGGACTATTGGGCTTTTGGCATGAGTGCGGGCGCATTGTGGTTGGACAATGTGACCGCATCCTTGGGCAGTGTAAGTGCATTACTAAGGGAGAAATCCGGAGGATGTTTGTGCCGAAAACACAGTCGCACTCAGAAGGAAATGCGACCGCATCCGATGGCGAAGCGATCGCATTGCATGGAGCAATGCAACCGCATCGATGCTGATGCATGCTATAGACACCCCAATTTCGTACCCCTGGTATGTAACTCTGGCATGCGATATCAAGAACTGCTTAAACTTAACAAAATGTCAAGTTACAGGGTTGAAAATGCAAAAGGATAAAGTAGGATGCATGAATAGTGAACTGCAGGGGGGAAAGTGTCAAAAAAATGAAGTTGAAATAGTGGCTTGGCGCCGCGCCACCTGTCCTTGGCGCCGCGCCCAAGTTGCTGTATGACCGCGCCAAGGGACTTCAATAGTGCCCGGTCGTTAACGCATTGTACAAATTGTTGAGCGCGCGGTACAAGCCGATGAAACACGGACCCAACTATAAATAGAGGTGCCCGGCTCCCCATTTCGACACCCCTTTTTCGACGAAGAGTTACTCTGCGTAATTGTTACGCCGAGAGCGATCGTCTGATCCCCTTCCCATAAAGCCTCAAAACCCTGTCTAAACTCCGCCAAAACACAAATCCAACCGATTAAAGTGATCCATAGCCCTTTAGTTAGGTATCCACTATATTTCCTCGACCCAAAAATCCCAAAGTAAGCCGTTACTTTACCCGAGTAAATAGGCTTAAACCACCCTAAATAAGCCGTTATTCCGCCCAACCAAATAGGCTAAAACCACCAAAACTAAGCCATCATTCTGCCCGAGTAAGTGAGCCAAAACCACCATATATAAGCCGTCACTCTGCCCAAATCACATCAGCAACAACAATAAAAGTCTCCCTCTCCCGAGAAGGATAGAGCGAGCACACCCCGCTCTAAAAGGTAAAATAGCCTTTAAGGGCGTTTTTATTTATTTATTTATTTATTATTTGTAAAATTTGTTATTTAAATCCGACCCGATATAGTCAATATAAGCTGTTGTGCTGCCCGGATTAGATTATGAAATATTATGTAAAATAACCGTTATAATGGTCAAATATTTTTTAAATACATTTTAATTATTGTAAGGAAATGGCTGCAAGTCTGTAGATAATGTAGCCACGGATGGATTTGTTTTAATTTTCTGTCTTTTAATGCTTTATTTATTTGTTAAATAAATATAACAATAAGCATATTTTAGCCAAAAACTATTTTGAGACCGAAAGGGCGAGTTGGGTGCCTAGCACCTTCCCAACTCGTAACTTAGCCTCCGAACCCGCTTTTTATCTCTGGTTTTCTTTTTTTGGCTTTGCTTTATTTTTGCCTTAAAATAAAGATGGCGACTCTAAACTTTTTGGATTCAGTGGGGCCTCGCAACACTCCTTCTTTGCACTTTTCCGTTTTCCTCTAAAAAAGGGAGAATGAAAATGGAAGGGTGATGTATTCCCATATCCTGGTATCCCCTAAAAAAGGGATAACTTGATACGAGAAACTCAAAGCTCCCATAGTGATCTGAAACGGGCCATAAGGCTATATTTTAAATAAAATCCACTAAAGGCAACCGAGGCGCATTCCAACGCGCTATCATAGACGGCACTCCTCTCGCACTTTTGATTTCGTCTTCCCCTAAACAAGGGAGGGTGGAACGAGGGCAGTGGTGTCCCGCATCCGCACGTACGCGCACCCCTATCCAAGGGCGCGCGAGGCGCGGGCGCACGTCCCGGGAACCTCACAGTGGTGACTCTGCTGGGGAGTTGTTTTATTTTAAATAAAATGGAGGGCTAGACTCATAAAATAAAACTTTTTTGTTTTTATTTGTTTCTGGCTAAAGTATGCTTGTTATATTAATTTATGCATTTGAATATTGCGTTCTTATACATCCGTGTCTATATTTGTGGATATGATCCTCCATCTTGCAGCAGTTTCGTTTCGATAACTGTTACATGTGTATTTAAAAATATTCTTTAAAAAAGAAGCAAACAAAATGCGAAAATAAAAAAATTCGAAAAAAGCAAAAAGTCAATACACATATATATATATATATATATATATATATATATATATATATATATATATATATATATATATATATATATATATATATATATATATTGCAATAAAATTCCGGGCAGCACAATAAAAGGGCCGGGGCTTTATTTTAAATATTGTTTTATTCTCGGCTTTGTACTATTATTTCTTTCTGTTAATTTTTCTTTTTATTATTATTATTCTGTACATTTGTACATATTTGCATTCATTCTGTCATTTTATTTTGGGGACATATGACCAAATTTGTAATTAATAGGGATAGATAGTTTCCCCACTTTTCTTTCTATTTCTTAAAATGTGGTGTGCTTGCTTGCTTGAGCTCAAATTAAAAAGCTGAGAAAATCCACACATAACAGCAAGGCCATATCTGTTTTATTTTTTCTGTTTATATATCTGAAAATAAATAAAGATTTTACTGCTTTTTAGATACCGCACACACGCACACACATATAGGTATATTCTGAACTGTTACCCTACACCATGGCCAGCCTACCCCCTGCATGAGCCAACGCTAGAATGCATATAGCTTCTCAGGACACTTCATAGACCGACCAATTTTTGCATCTTTGAATTGTGAGTCAGCCCCTGTCAAAAAAAAAGAGAGAAAAGTCAAATATATATATATAAGAAAGAAAAATGCGCAAGTTTAGAAAAAAATGATGAAAATAAAATGCGCACAAAAAAAAAAATAGGGGTTGATTTATTATTCTCAGATGCTCGATCTAGACCATTTCGAATGGTGGATTCTGGAAAGAGTATAGGCCCTTCGCCTGGAATCAGTCCAATCTTGGGGAGTCGAAAGGCAGGTGGAATACGTTGGTCCTAGACTCTGGAGAAAGAATCCACTGTTCCAGGAAAAAGTCCTGAGACTATCAAAATAAAGTAGGTGCTTATCCAGTCAACTGTAGGGAACAAATAAATAATAAATAAAATATATAATAAAGGCACGCTGTACTCCAAACCCAGAAAGCCTTCAGCTAGCCTCCTGATACCTCCATAACCCATTTTCCTCAGAAACCTGGCCCGAATTTGGAAAGGAAGAGATAGTACTGGTCGGTTGATACGGAAATAAGCACGTAAATCGACAAGAGGATATCGATTCTGGATCGGACAAGGGCGTAATCGATGAAAATACTGATCCGGCAAGTATGGCAACAGATGAGCAGTCCGATATGGGCACAGATGTAGGGGCTCCAGGATACGTTCCAACTCCGGCAATGCAGCAGTGGCTAGATCAGAATCTGGATGCACGACATGATCGCTTGCTAAGCCAAATAACAAGTCTTATACAAGGTCCGAAGCCCAGTGGTGAGGTAAACTCTTCCCCTGCAGTCCCCCAGGAAGCATCAACATCCCACGTGCCTCCAAATCCAACTCCCCAACCAAACACTAACCCACCAAATAAGGCCACTACCCCAAATCTCAATCCTCCACCAAGTCCCTACTACCTAAATACCAGCCCTTACTCGTCCTATCCTTCATATCCTTCCCCAAAGCCCAAATGACCTCCCTGTTCCCATAACTAACCCACTCCAGAACAGCCCACATATGGACCCACAAAATTATAACCCGCCAGGCCAAGTTACCACTTATTTACCTTATAATGATCCTGGCCGCCCAGTCGAAACCATCCAAAATCCACCTACCCAAAATCCACCAACTCAAAATCCATATCCTACCCAAGTTCCACTAGCTCAGAATCCTTATCCAGCCCAAAATCCGTATCCAACCCAGAATACACTAGCCCAATATCCATATCCAGCCCAAAATCCTTACCAGACACCGCAGCCAGAAATTAACCCAGCCTTCCCTAATCCAGCCAGTATATACCAAAAGCCAACTCCCCCAGCCACCAAAATAGAGGCCGGCGTGGAAAATATAAAAGCCATGGTACTCAAGCTTCTCAACAAAGGGGAATTTTCTACGTGGGCACTAACATTACAACATGCGGCAGTATTGCCTTTCAAATTCAAAATGCCCGACATAGAAAAATTTGATGGGACTGGATGCCATATATCCCACTTAAAATCTTATTCCATTGGCATGCAGTCAAGGGGAGCTAGCTTTGAGGCTATGGCTTCCAATTTTCACCTCACCCTAATAGGGGCTGCCAAACAATGGCTAATGTTGTCCGATAGCAGCACCATGAATACATGAGACCAGATAGCTGAAGCGTTCCTGGAAAGATACAAAGACAACACCAGTCCTGAAAATAAAAGGGACCTTGAGTCGTGCACCCAACGGGAAAAAGAAACCTGTGCAGAGTTCGCAGTCAGGTGGAAAAGAAAGTTGGCCCAAACATTTGACAAACCTGATCCAGCCGAGTCATGCCGAATGTTCATCAAAAGCCTCCAACCCATTTACCTGGAACACATGCGGTATCTTCCCTAGACCAATTTTAAAGAAATAGTAGAGATAGGAGCCTGTATTGATGAAGATATACGGACGGGGTAATTACAAGTCAATACGCCTCCTAGCTCTTTCCGTTACTCTAAAGGAAAGACAGTCGCAGCCACACCCGCACCAACCGTCAATGTGGTAGGAAATGCATCAGCCACTTTTCCTACCCAAAATTATGGCACTGTTCCATGGTCTTATGGAGCGGATAGGTCTATCAACACAGTCGGAGGGAATAATCGCCCGAACAGAAATTTCAGAAATCAGAACCGACATTATGATGAACTGCAAGCCTCCCAGTCTGTGATCTTGCAGGGGCTAATGGCACAAGGAGTGTTAAAGCCTATGGAAAATTATAAGCCACCAAACCCCCTGCCCAGGACCTGGAATCATGCCCAGTACTGTGAATATCATCGCTGCAGTGGTCACCTCAACGATAAATGTTATATACTTAGAGATGCTATCCAGGATCTTATAGATGATAAGGTTATTGAAAAGCCTCCTCCCAGACCAAATATAGTCAATAACCTTCTACCTCAAATCAACATGATTGAGGTTGATGAAAACTTCCTGGGTATGATAGGCAGCGGTACTGATTACGAGAAGCTCCCTGCTGAGTTTGTGTCTATTTCTAATAAGCCTCTGCAGAACTAGCATACTACGATCGGCCCGCTTTTTACGCCCGCAGATCTGTTGGACCGCTTCGGATATATTACCCCCTATTTCTTTCCATAGCCTTACGGACTGGTCATCTATCAATCCGCTCCATAAAATTGAGGATCTCAAACCCCAGGTCCTCAAAAATGTAATAAACCATGTACGGTGTGCTTTTAATAATAATCTAAATGTCTTTGCTTATTTCTTAGTTGCACCTACATTAAAAGACGCATTAAATAATGAGTCATTTAATGAATAGGACCCAAAAATATAAAAAATTATTTGCTTGAGCTTGTAAAGTCAGTAGAGCACCAAGGACATCATTCATCAACAGCAACTGAAGACTGATCCACTATCAATCTAGGGCTGGAAAATGAAATCAAAGGAATCAAAATCGGCAACTCCCTGCAAGACTTTGAAAGGATAACACTCATGGATCTCCTCAAAGAGTTCGTGGACATGTTTGTCTGGTCCTATGAAGATGTGTCGGGGCCAGATCCAGCCATAGTCGAACACCGGATCCCCATATATCCAGATGCTCGGTCAATCTAGCAAAAGCTCCACCGCATCAAGCCAGAATGGTCACTACAAGTAAAAAAAAAAAGAAATCATGAAACAGCCGCATGTCAACTTCATTCGGGTAGTAAAAAAAAGAGTAGGAAAAAAAAGAAAGAAAGAGTAAGAAAAAAAAAGAAGAAGATTAAAAAAAAAGAAAAGTAAAAAAAAGAGAAAATACCTGACCTGGCTGTCCAAATAGTGACCGTTCCCAAGCCCAACAGGAAGGTCTGGATCTGCGTAAACTTTCGCGACCTCAGCAAGGCGTCACCCAGAGATGATTTCCCTCTACCCAATATTGATATTGTGGTAGACGCCGTTGTTGCTCACAAAGTCAGATCCTTCATCGACGACATGCTGGGCTATAATCAAATCAAAGGCAGCAGGAGACCAAGAAAAGACCTCATTCACCACCCCTTTGGGTGACCTACTGCTATCATGTCATGTCGTCTGGGCTAAAAGATGCTGGAGCTACTTATCAAAAGGTTGGTACCACTCTCTTCCACGATGTGCCGTATATTGTTAAAGAGATCCGGTCAGGAGATGTAGTACTCCTCACAAGCCAGGAAAGAAGATCTTGTTCAGCCCTTCGATCTTAATGAGCTCAAAAGGTATTATGCTCGAACCACCCTATCCGGCAAGTGCTTCCCTCTCCAGTTCGCTAGGCTGAAAACCCGAAAGGACGGTCTAGGCAAAAATTAGAGCATATATATATATATATATATATATATATATATATATATAACAAATAAAAAAGGAGAAATAAGGGCTCGCTATGTTGAAAACCCGAAAGGGCGGCCTAGGCAAAAGTTAGAGCCAAACAAAAAAATATATCAGGAGAAAAAAGGAGAGGGAAAACACTCTTTGAAACCTCGGCATCCTACCTCCAGTCCTCAGCATGCAAGGGGCTCCATTGACAGAAGAAAAAGAAAAACCACGACAGAAAGCTCACAATAAAACACTAAAATATAATATTACAGGTCATAAGGTGCAACTTAGGAATAATTGCTAAAGAAATTTAGGTTATGCATTAATTTTTTGTACATATCTATTGCCTATACCCCCCTTGTTTTTCCCCCAAAACTATCCTTCATTTGCAGCTTAAACCCCGGAGCAGTCCATTAGTGCATGCGGCGTCCGCCCGGCCGGGCCCATGTACTTCTTCTGCAAGGCCCAGAAAAGGCTCAGTCTCATTAAAATGAGAAGCACCAGAAGTGTCCTCATCCTATTCATCATTTGCACTGCCATTGTCCTGAAACAGCTAGACGACTTGGATTCCGACCATTCACTGCTGCCCTGTCTGATTGCGAAAAATGCAGAGGTTATGAGAATATCCTTATGCCAAGTATAGCCCTGCAATAATGGTATGGCCGAGAACAGGAGGAAGTGACTGCCTTTTCCTTTCCCCGCATATCACGAAAAAAAAAAAGAGAAAGGGAAAAGCCTGCTCGAGCCCGAAGGTATATTCCTTTAAAATCCGTTTTGGAAATACAGCGTGCCATTACCCATTAGACATCGGTATAACTTTGCTTTGTGCGTGTGTTTTGAGTCTACATTTATTTTATTTATTTTGCATCATATAAAATTAGATTGCATTGTAAATGTTTGTACATGTTTTAACAAAAAAAATTAAAAAACAAAAAAAATAAAGAAAACAAAACAATATATATATATATATATATATATTATGTATTGCTTTGCATCTAAATAAGCATTTTTGCATCATAGGCATCATAAAAGTGTGTTTTGCATTTTAAAGATATGTACTACATTTTGCATTATTGCAATGCATGCATCCAACATTTGCATTTATTATCCAATAAGCTGCATTAGGGGTGCGCTAAAAGGAAAATAAAATGCCACCAATCATGAAAATAAATATTCTTATGGCATTTACTATGTCCATGCAGCATAAGCATGCATGAAAAATAAATTTTAGGGCATAAAATATACTTGTTTTGTCACATATTTATCCAAAAATGTGTTCAGAAAAAAAAAACTGAATTGTATTCCGAAACGTCTGTTTCGTGAACACATGGCATGCAAAATATGTTTTAAACTAGAACATGCATCATATAGCTCCAGTTGCATTTATAGTATAAATCATGCATGGTAGGGTCAAATAGTGACCACTAGTTTAATCATGCATTGCAAGAATAAATTGCATAAATATCATGCATCATTACCTAATTGCATCATTTAGGCATAGATAGGACATCTTTGTGAGGTTCGGGATGTGCTCCTTGTTTAAAATCCACCCTCCCTTGTTTAGGGAAGACGAACCAAAGTGCGAGAGGAATATTAGCACGTTGGAATGTGCCTCGGTTGCCTTGAGTGGATTTTGTATCCAAAATGGGAACTAAAGGTTTATGTCGTTATCCCTTATTTCGTGGATAACATGATATGGGAATGCATTACCTTTCCATTCTCATTCTCCCTTTTTTTGATAATAGAGAAGTGCAAGAAAAGATATTGCGGCCCCACTTATGGATTTAATAAAATAGCCTTATGGCAGATCACTATGGGAGCTAGAGGCCCCAATCGGATCTGAAAGTTTTAAGTCGCCACCTTTATTTTAAGGCAAAAATAAAGGAAAACCGAGAAAACCAGATTTTAGAAAACGGGTTCGGGGCTAAGTTACGAGTTGGGAAGGTGCTAGGCACCCAACTCAAAGAAATATGCTCATTGTTATATTAATCTAGCAAATAAATAAGGTCTTATTTTGACAAGGGAAAATTAAACAGATACATTCGTGGCTACATTAGACTGTCTCCTTCCAATAATTACAAACACATTTAAGAATATTTGGCCATTATAATGGCTCTTTTACAAAATATTTTCTAATCTAATCAACGGCTTATATTGGCTACATTGTGCCGGATTTAAAATACAACTTTTTGAAAATAAATAAAAAGAAAACAATACAAATGAAATAAAATACGCCCTTAAAGGTATTACCTTTTAGAGCGGTGGTGTGCTACGTCCTCCGCGGAGAGGGAGTCTTTTTGTTTTGAATTGCGGAATTGAAATTTGGATTTGAGGCTTGGGCTTGTCAATCTTTATTTGGGTATTATCTAGACTTAAGTTTTGACTTTTTAGCTCGTTTAACGGCATGGTATATATTTATGTGTATTTTTGTGTGTGCTTTTATATATTCGTGTGTGTGTGAGTGCGTGCGGGTTGAGTGTGTGTGGGTAGAGAGTATATGTGCGGGTGAGTGGCAGTGTGTGTGTGTGTGTGATTAGTACCGGGAGAAAATTGAGAGAGGCGGGAGTAAGTGATAAAAGAGAGAGATTGTGAGGAGAATTGAGAGAGTCATTGAGAGAGAGAGTGGGTCGGTTTTGTGAGGGTGAGAAAATGAGGGAATGAGGGAGTATTTATAGGTAGGAGTCAGGGTTATTTTTTTCTTTTTCTTTTTTCTTTTTCTTTTGTTTTCTTTTTCATTTGGTTTTCTTTCGTTTTTGTTTTTCTTTTCTTTCTTTTGTTTTGTTTTTTTGTTTTCTATTTAATTTCTTTTTGTTTTATTTATCTTTTCTTCGTATCTTTATTCTGAAACATACAAGAGATAATTAGTAATTCATTTTGCAATATTTATTGGACAATATAAAATAGGGGTGCGAATTTGGGGTGTCTACACATGCATAAGCATTATTAATAAAGTCAGGAATGCTTCAAAAGCGTCAAACAGTGCCAAAATCTAGCAGATATGAAGTATATCCAGACAGATAAAAAAAAAAGAGGAATATGAAAAGACAAAAAAAGAGAAAATAAACAAACAATAAGCATGCAAATAAAGAAAAATGGCGAGCATGTAGAATAAAGAAGAAAAAAAAGAGAAAAAAAAACAAAAAAAATCGGGAGAGGGGAAAATGCATGTACAAGAAAAGAAAAGAAAAATTTATAGGTGCATGCAACAAGAGAGAATACAGCGGCAAAAGAAGAAATTTTCGGCTGAAGCTAGAAGACGGAGCAAAAAGAAAACAGCAGCAAAGAAAAGATGATTTCAGCTAGTACCAAGAGATGATGTAGCAAGAAAAAGGAAGTTTTTGACCAAGGTTAGAGCGAGCAGTAAAGAAAAATGCAGCAACATCAATAAAATTTTTCCAGCTAAAGCCGAAAACATAGCGGAACAGGGAAAAGATTTTCCAGCAAAGGCTGGAACAGTGACAAAAGAAAAATCCCCAGCAAAGTGCAGCGAAGAACAGCGTAAAGCAGCAAGAGGCAGGAAAGCAACAGCAGTAATTTGCTGCATGGACACGACAAAGGTAAAGATAAGGATGGCATTTTCCTTTTTTGCAGTGCATTTTTTTTATGTTTGGAAACTTTCCCTTAAGGGGTACGCAGCCCCGGATTAAGAGGGAAAGGTCTTGTTCTCCGGTGAAGGCTGAGTTCCTAAGGAGGCAATACATTCCATCCATTGGCTGTGTTGGAAACTTTCCTTTAAGGGGGCAGTGCAAACTCGGATTAATAGGGAAAGGTCTTGTTCTTCGGTGAAGGCTGAGTTCCTGAGGAGACAATTCATTCCGGCCAGCCGCGTGGCGAACTACGTTTGGTCTGATTCCTTGGCGTCTATCACGGTAGATGCGACAATCATAAGCACATTATTTACCCTTGCCGCACTTATTTGATAAAGCTTTTCCGCACTTGCGCATTTAGTATTGCCGCACTTGCACCGCAGCATTTAGTCCCCAGCTGAGTGAACTACGTCTCGGTCTGATACTTTTTTAGGGATACGTAGGCAGCCTATCTCGGTAGGCACGACCGTTGTACGAGTGATAGTTTAGGTTTTGGCCTGAACTATGTTGTGGTCGGATTTCCTTTATTAAGGGATACGTAGGTAGTCTACACTAGTAGGTCCGACTATTAGAGTACTTAAATTTCATATCTGCTTAAAAACTACGATAACCTTCTATAACCGACTAAATATGTCTAGGATATGGAGGTTTGATTCATATTATAAATTGTGCATTATAACTACTACCTGTTGCATCTCTTCCCCGTTTTATAATTGAACGAAATTGGAGAGTCTATTGTTTATCAACGATGTTCGTCTACTCAGTAAGCCTTGGGTTACCCGTAGACTCCATCGTTGAGGGGCTCTGTAGACACCCCAATTTCGTACCTCTGGTATGTAACTCTGGCATGCGATATCAAGAACTGCTTAAACTTAACAAAATGTCAAGTTACAGGGTTGAAAATGCAAAAGGAGAAAGTAGGATGCATGAATAGTGAACTGCAGGGGGGAAAGTGTCAAAAAAATGAAGTTGGAATAGTGGCTTGGCGCCGCGCCACCTGTCCTTGGCGCCGCGCCCAAGTTGTTGTATGACCGCGCCAAGGGTCTTCAATAGTGCCCGGTCGTTAACGCATTGTACAAATTGTTGAGCACGCGGTACAAGCCGATGAAGTACGGATCCAACTATAAATAGAGGTGCTCGGCTCCCCATTTCGACACCCCTTTTTCGACGAAGAGTTACTCTGCGTAATTGTTAGGCCGAGAGCGATCATCCAATCCCCTTCCCATAAAGCCTCAAAACCCTATCCAAACTCCGCCAAAACACAAATCCAACCGATTAAAGTGATCCCTAGCCCTTTAGTTAGGTATCCACTATATTTCCTCGGCCCAAAAATCCCAAAGTAAGCCGTTATTTTACCCGAGTAAATAGGCTGAAACCACCCTAAATAAGTTGTTATTCCGCCCAACCAAATAGGCTAAAACCACCAAAACTAAGTCGTCATTCTACCCGAGTAAGTGAGCCAAAACCACCATATATAAGCCGTCACTCTTCCCAAATCACATCAGCAACAACAATAAAAGTCTCCCTTTTCCGAGAAGGACAGAGCGAGCACACCCCGATCTAAAAGGTAATAGCCTTTAAGGCGCTTTTATTTATTTATTTATTATTTGTAAAAGTTGTTATTTAAATCCGGCCCGATATAGTCAATATAAACTGTTGTGCTGCCCGGATTAGATTAGGAAATATTATGTAAAAGAGCCGTTATAATGACCAAATATTTTTTAAATACATTTGTAATTATTGTAAGGAAATGGCTGCAAGTCCGTAAATAATGTAGCCACGGATGTATTTGTTTTAATTTCCTGTCTTTTAATGCTTTATTTATTTGCTAAATAAATATAACAATAAGCATACTTTAGCCAAAAACTATTTTGAGACCGAAAGGGCGAGTTGGGTGCCTAGCACCTTCCCAACTCGTAACTTAGCCTCCGAACCCGCTTTTTATCTCTGGTTTTTCTTTTTCTGGTTTTGCTTTATTTTTGCCTTAAAATAAAGATGGCGACTCTAAAATTTTTGGATCCAGTGGGGCCTCGCAACACTCTTTTTTGCACTTTTTCGTTTTCCCCTAAAAAAGGGAGAATGAGAATGGAAGGGTGATGTATTCTCATATCCTGGTATCCCCTAAAAAAGGGACAACTTGATACGGTAAACCCAAAGCTCCTATAGTGATCTGAAACGGGCCATAAGACTATTTTTTAAATAAAATCCACTAAAGGCCACCGAGGCGCATTCCAACGCGCTATCATAGACATCACTTCTCTCGCACTTTTGATTTTGTATTCCCCTAAACAAGGGAGGGTGAAACGAGAGCAGTGGTGTCCCGCATCCGCACGTACGCGCACCCCTATCCAAGGGCGCGCGGGGCGCGGGTGCACATCCCGGGAACCTCACACATTCCAAGACCTACAAAGAAATAAGGTGTATGGGGGATATCCAGGAATTACTCAACCGGTGGTAACGAACTCTCTCAACGCTACTAATTGTGGAATCACTCTACGCAACCAAGCCAATTGCTTGTTATGGAGGAATTACTCACTCCTAATGCAATAACACTTGCAAAATATATAGTTTAATTAACTCCAAATCTGAGTTTTCCCATGAGGTATAAATAGGCTAGATACATGAATTGAGAAATATGAAAAGTCATGTGTTGAAAAATCAAATACAAAGAATTTATCCAAAACTAATAGGATAATCTGAACTTGTATGATTAATCAAAGGTGAAGAACCCCAGCTGAGTGTAGGAGAAGAAACCGAGAAGAAAAAATCAACAGGAAGATGAAACAAAGGTGCAGAAACTGTGTGCTGGCAGCTTGCATAGTCTGTAATCAAAATTCATTTTCTCACACCTCAAAACTCGAAACGACGAACCGTTTTTTTCCTATAAACTAGACTCGCAGATCTTTCCAACCATATAAGGCACACCACCTAGTTCTCTCCCAATGAAAGCAATTTTTCGTTCAAAGACAGACCATGTGTCAGAATTTCAGAAAATCATCTATGGTCTCAAACAATCATCTAGACAGTGGTACATTCGCTTTCACCAAGCGATAACCTCAATTGGCTTTGTGATGATTGAGGAAGACCTACTGTGTGTATGTTAAACGATCCAAGAAAAAGATCTTGATTCTGTCATTATATGTTGATGACATCCTACTAGCTGGGAATGATATGGAGATAATAAATGCCACTAAAGAGTGGTTGTCTGCGTTTTTCGATATGACAGACTTGGGTGAGGCAAGCTATGTGCTTGGAGTAAAAGTCATTAGGGATCGTTCGAAAAGATTTCTCGGTTTGTCCCAAGAGACTTACATTAAGAAAGTTATCGAACGATTTGACATGACTAACTCAAAACCCGTTGTCACTCCAATGGAAAAAAGGATGTGTCCTTAGTACAAACCAATGCCCTAAGAATGAAGAAGAGAAGAAGAGAATGTCTACAACTCCATATGCGAATGCGGTAGGAAGCTTGATGTATGCTATGGTGTGTACTCGGCCTGACATATGCTTTGCAGTTGGGATGTTGAGTCGATTCCAAAGTAACGCTGGACCTCAACACTGGATGGCAGTGAAGAAGGTTCTGCGCTACTTGGTGAGAACCACAAATTTAACCCTATGTTACCTAGGTGGGGATTTGAGCTTGAAAGGTTTCACTGACGCGGATTGGGCTGGAGATGTAGATGGTTATAAATCTACTTCGGGCTACGTTTTCCTCCTTGGTGGTGGAGCTATCTCTTGGAGTAGCAAGCGACAAACTAGCACCGCCCTATCTACGATGGAGTCAGAGTATATGGCCTGCTCAGCTGCGGTTCAAGAAGTTGTGTGGTTGAGGAGTTTTCTTCAACATCTTGATGTTACGACGCATATGGATCGTCCTGTAGTTATTGCTTGTGATAGCATGGCTGCTTTAGGTTACACTAAAGATCCCAAGTATCATGGGAAGACGAAACACATTAACATCAAGTATCATTTCACTAGAGACATGGTTGCAGAAAAGAAAGTTGTTCTAGAATATATTTCTACTAGAAGCATGTTGGCTGACCCTATGACTAAGCCTCTAGCTAGAGAGATCTTTCAGGATCACATGTTGGGTCTAGGGCTTCGTAGGATTTGACTTTTATTCTGAGAACACTTATGTTGACATTTGATTATTATTTTTCATTATTGTTTGAATAAATTGCAGTTTCATTTTGTTCCTTTTATATGTTAAATGGATATTTTGATATGAAATTGCGTAGCATATATATTTTGATTAAAAAGATCGATGTCGTGGATATTGAATTGGCCCTCTCACACGAATAATTCACCTTGTCGCTAGGTGGGCGAGCAAGTTGAGATAGTAAAAGTCTTTGGTACCTACAAAGGGGGGTACGCAAATGACATTACATTTATCGCCTTGGCATACGGCCAAGATGAGACCTTTTATAAGGTCAACTTTATATCCCAAGGAAAAGTCCGAATGTGAGATCTTAAAAGAGAGACACTAGAAGAGTGACTACTTTTAAGTACTCAGGTTAGACGCCAGAAGGGCGACTAGACTAAGGTTCGTATGACGTTTGAGCATGACATGCCTACTTCGTGTGGGAGTTTCGTCATAGCATACACTTCATATTGTATGTGACTATAATGCAACTTAAAAAAGTGATTGAATGATCCATGTTTCATCACTGTGTGAGTTCTAGTGATCAAATCCAGGTCATGATTATACCCTATGTGACTTAGAACTATATCATGAACTTGGACGTTGATGATGCTACTTTGGCATGCCGACCAACGGGCTATGCACATACAGTCCTATGGAGCATTGCTGGGAAAACAGTTAACCAAGAGTGATTGATATGAGTGTCTAAGGAAGATAGTATGATATGCATCTCTATTTTTGTGTTTCAATGCCATGGCGATCATATTGAACATACGGTTCAAGAGATTGATCTTGATACACAAACATATTGAGTTTTAAGCACCGCTCTTGAGGGATTGAGGATGCTTAAACCGATGCATATATACGGCATGGGGTATAGACGAGTTTTGTTTTCTAACGAGGATGTTCTATGCTGGTCAGATGGTGATTTGGTATAACGCTCCACCCTTTATCTTTCTCGTCATGTCGCACGCTTCACTTTCAGTATGAAGAGGAAGTGTTTAACGGGTTTTGATGATACGATGTGGTTAGATAGATGAGTCCATGTGTGCGAGTGAGAGATGTTGGTAATTGGGCTTGTGACCCGATTTTTTAGTCCCGCCCACATGGAATATATTTATATTATTATTATTGGTTAATTAGTTTCCTAATCCGAATGGGTTTAGGATTGACTTAACCTACAAGAAATAGGGTTTCTTGGTAATAATATAAATAGGACAACTAAAGGGATAAAACTCGAACACACAAATTGGAGGAACACGTCTTCTTGATATTGCCGCCCCCCCTCTCTCTCTCTCTCCTAATTCTATCTCACCAAAATACTCCCTCTAGCCTAACCATCAAGAGACTTGGATTTGCGGTGTGAACCAATATTAATATTCGTGCTCCGTGATATCAATCCGACGAGAGAGACTTGCAGGTTTGTTGATCGTGACATATGAAGATCGTAGCTCAAGCAAAATTCTTCCGCTTTGCACAAGGTTGAAGTTCACATAAGGTAATTCATGATTATTGTCTTGATAACGAACTTGTATGATATATAATTAGATATATCCTTCAGTTGTAATTCATAGTTAGTAGAGATCGTTCATGTTTTCATTCATCCAATCGATTAGTTCATCGTTGATGATGAACTAACCACTCATATTTAGGAATTAGAGGTAACTTGTATCAAATCTTTTGCTCTGATTATAATTTTTATTCAATCAAGTCTTGTTGATCACAAAGTTTATCATCTTGTCTTTTCATGTGCTTATACGTAAGGTTTGATATCTGTCACCGTCAAGACATAGGGATACAGATAATTGCATGATCAAAGTGTATATGTCGTATGTTTGCCCACCTTTGTTATAAATTAGATCTACTAACAGAAGGCCCTGATAAGGTGGATTTAGGTTCTTATATTCTTGTTCTTCAGATATATCCTTGATTGAATTATGTGGATGGAAACGAAAGCATAATTCAACTTAGTGACACTAAGACTGCAAATCGTGAGCCATAGCGCACCACTCTTTTCCTTAGTGAACGAATCCAAGACAGATTTATTGATACATTAGACCAGAGAACATTAGAGAAGACACAAGTGAATCTTAACTCCTAGATTCCCCTCCATAATCAAATTTTCACAAACTGTGTTTGTTACTTTCAATAAATTGTTGCCAATAGATTCCATATATTACTATTAGAATAATTTAGTTCCCCTTTAGTTAATAATTATTGCCTGTTTAATTACTTGCTTAAATTGCTTCTTGTCTATGTGGTTCAACATTTACTTTTGCATCACTATACTCTATATTGATTCGTACACTAGCGATGTAAAAAAATAAGACATCAGTAGGAATTGGCATGCTCGTTGAGGAGATGGCATGCTCGCCGAGGAGTTGGCATGCTCGCCGAGGAATCAGTGTGCTCGTTGAGGAGTTGGCATGGTCATTGAGGAGATGGCACGCTAATTGAAGGCGTGCTCTCGTATCGTGCACTTGTCCTGCTCGCGTGCCCCGCACGTGTCGAGCTCACATGTCGGGCACGTGACGACAAACTTGGGCCTGGCACCTCAAAAAATGATAGTTTCATCCTACATTGGAGAAAGTGAGGCGGGTCGAA
Organism: Codonopsis lanceolata; assembly: GCA_013146195.2. Lineage (NCBI taxonomy): Eukaryota > Viridiplantae > Streptophyta > Magnoliopsida > Asterales > Campanulaceae > Codonopsis > Codonopsis lanceolata. Next base: position 76,121,171 of record CM028383.1, read on the forward strand.
ATAGATCGTGACCTGCTATAACCCAAAACTAAACGGATCAAAACAGGACAGGTTGAAATTGGTAACGAGTTAGAATGGGGCAGCCCATTTCATAAAAAACCTACATTTTCATAGCAAAAAAATAAAGGGTCGAAATGGATTAGTGGGTCTGACCTGCATCTAAAAAAAATTAGCGGGTCAGATTGTGTCGGGTAATTTTCAAAACGGGTAGGATGGATTAATGAGTTTCAGGTTGTAATTGTTAGGCCTAGTATTGGTAGATCCAAAAAACTATTTTAGTGGGGGTTACACATGTAGTGGTAGCTCAAAATGAACAAATCCTCAAACAGTTGAAGAATAATCCCCACCAAAAGCTACTAGGCTGAGAATCACTTTATAATTTATTGTTGCAAAGGATATAAGATGAATAAGCCAAACTAAAATTTTCTTATTAAAAAAAACCCAAATCCACAGATCCCAAAAGAGAAATCTCTATATAGATACATCAGTCAATTAACTAAACAAATAAGAAGGAAAATTTTATAATATATACATATAAACATAATTGATGCGTTATTTTGGAAAATGATTTCCATTTTACCGTGGGCATCTTCATTTATCATTTTCTTTAGTAAATGGTTTATTTTACCGTAAAATGTTAAGAGGTGGTCTCCTGTAAGACGGTCTTACGGATCTTTATCTATAAGATGAAGCCTCATTTAGAAATTCGTGGATCATAATAAATACATAATATGTTATATTGAATAACAAAAATGTGTTAGTTCACTTGGTTCCTAGCGAGCTCTTTAGGGTGTTGAAGGTGTTGCTTGTTGGTCCATGGTTTGAACCTTGTTCGTGGTTTATTAAGTTTTATTGTCAGATATGTGTCATTTTGTTCCGTTACCCCTGCACTTTCAAGGTTTTCCGCATAAATTCTTATTTTCCTACGCATTACGATTTAATCATTTGTCAACCCCGTTAGCATAAATTGTCTTGAGATACTTGACGGATCTTAATAGATTTTAACGAAATGCTAAATGACACGTTTAAAGCTAAATGTGACACATTGAAAAGATAAAAGTGACACATTTTAAGGTTGAAATTGACACTATAAAGGGAAATTTATTATAATTCTCATTAAAATTCGAAGTAATATTCTTAATACTAAAAAATGACACCCTTAATACTAAAAAGTGACACATTTAATGCTAAAAAGTGATACTTTCAATGCTAAAAAGTGGCACTTTTAATGTCAATAACGAAGATTTTTATTTATAAGGCAAAATGATACTTGTACGGTCAAAAGTAACATTTAATGCTAAAAAGTGACACTTTTAATGTTATAAAGTAACACTTTGACGTCAAACGTAATGATTTTTATTTATAAAAAAATGAGACAATTTTCAAAGTGAAAATAACACATTTAAGCCCAAAAAGTAACATTTTTTTAGGAAAAAATTATAATTTTCATTAAAAATGCAAAGTGACACTTCTAAGGCCAAAAGTGATACATTTTATACTATAAAGTGACAATGTTAATAGTAAAAAGTAACACTCTGCATATATAAAGATTAGGGGTGGCGTTGTAATTTTAAAAAACTAAGGGGTTGCATTGAGATTTTTTAGTATTAATAGTGTCACTTTTTAGTATTAACAGTGTCACTTTTTAGTATTAACAGTGTCACTTTTTAGTATTAAATGTGTCACTTTTTAGTATTAATAGTGACACTTTTTAGTATTAAGAGTGTCACTTTTTAGTATTAAGAGTGTCACTTTTTAGCATTGAATGTGTCACTTTTTAGTATTAAATGTTTAACTTTTTAGTATTAATAGTGACACTTTTTAGTATTAAGAGTGTCACTTTTTAGTATTAAATATGTCATTTTTTAGTATTAAGAGTGTCACTTTATAGTTTTAAATGTGTCACTTTTTAGTATTAAGAATATCACTTTTTAGTATTAAGAGTGTCACTTTTTAGTATTAAATGTGTAACTTTTTAGTATTAAGAGTGACACTTTTTAATATTAAATGTGTCGCTTTTTAGTATTAAGAGTGTCACTTTTTAGTATTAAAAGCGTCACTTTTTAGTATTAAATGTGTAACTTTTTAGTATTAAGAGTGTCATTTTTTAGCATTAAGAGTGTCACTTTTTAATATTAAATGTGTCACTTTTTAGTATTAAGAGTGTCATTTTTTAGCATTAAGAGTGTCACTTTTTAGTATTAAATGTGTCACTTTTTAGTATTAAGAGTATCACTTTTTAGTTTTAAGAGTGTTACTTTGTATTTTAATAAGAATTATATAAATTTCCTTTTATAGTGTCACTTTCAATCTTAAAATATGTCACTTTTTATCTTTTTAATGTGTCACGTTTGGCTTTAAATGTGTCATTCAACATTTCATTAAAGTTCATTAAGGTCTGTCAAGTATCCCAAGGGAATTGATGCTAACGGATGGCTAACGGAGCTGACAAAGGATTAAATTGTAAGGCGTGAAAAATATAAAAATTTTAGCGGCAAACCTTGAAAGTACAGGGCACCGGAGCAAAATGACACAACTCACCAATAAAACTTTAAAAAAGTTATGCTGGAACCATTTGTGCTAATTTATCTTTATTTTTATTTGTAACTTATTATTAATTTATTATGATCCGCGAATTTTTAAATAGGGTTTACGGATCTAGGATCCGTAAGACCGTTCTACACAACTCTTTGCCAAATGTTAAACATTGACCATTTTTTCTCGACTTTACCAAACACCAAAAAATAAAAAAAGTCATTTACCAAAGTCATTTTCCCGAAACAAACACCCTTAAATCTCCTCAATTTTTACATTTTCTTATAAGTTGTAACCCAACTTTTATAATTGCACAAAAAAAAAGTAAGCTAAATAAATTTTCTAGAAGCACGGTATGAGAAGTTGACATTTTCAAGTTGGGAAAATCTTAAGAAAATATTAAGTCCGTTCGTTTTCAAATAATCGTCTTCTTTGAGCCAATACGCTGTTTAAGAAAAAATGATTGACCGTATCATAAATATTGATATAATATATGGTTTCATATAATGACCCTTAAATATGTTGTCATAATTAAAGTAGGTATAAAAAATAAAAATAAAGTGATAAAAATGTTTTCCTAAAAAAAAAGTTTGAAATAGGCCAATAATTTTGGGATGAACAAACAAGAAAATGAGAATAATTATTTTAAAACAAAGGGATTAATTATTTTACCCTTTTAGTATAAAAGGTAGTTTGGAACAATAAAGCATGCTCAATTTACAGTCTGAAGTAGGCCATAACCGTTCCATACATAAGTTGATGAGGTTAACAAAATTTCTCTCTTAATCAAATTCTTAATATGCGCTAAATTTCTTAATATGGGCTAATCCACGTTTAGATCTAACTTCTAAGCAATCTAAATAATGTCACGTATCGAAACACAATTAAAACGGGATAATATTGTTTGTCTAAACACAAATAAAACGGGGGGAATTACAAAAATGGCAAAGTCAAAGTTGACTTGTTCATTTGTAGCCTCACTTAAAAAATTATTTTTTTATGGTTTGGTTTATTGATAAACCACTAATAAACCACGACTGGTTTATTGGTAAATCAGTAAAAATGCACCCCCAACATCCGAAATCACCGGTTGACAGTGTAGTCGACAGATCGACCAGTTATCGAGCAAGTGGTTTACAGTGGTTTATTGATAAACCAGTGTAAACCACTTGGTCGACAACTGATTTATCAGGTTGACCAGTGGTTGACCAAGTGGTTTGTGGTCAAATGTCATATATTTTCATCAACGGGGTCAAATGACCATATTTGACCAATGCCACCCCTGAGACAGAAAACCCATACATCATTCTACTCAAATGGCAATAACAATTACTTCCTTTGTTCCAAGTAAAATTTTCGGATGTTTCACTTTAAAAGTTTACTTTAAAAAATGATGCTCACTTTTTTTTAATAACATTTCATGTTTATCATCTACTTGTGTTGTAAGTACATTACTTGTGTTTTAAGTATTTTTGTAATCATGATCAACTCTAATGACATTAATATATCTTTTTTTATAATTAGATTTTTCAAATGTGAACTCTTTAGGTGGAACGAATAAAGTTATAAACTTATAACAATGGTCTATGTCTTAACTGGCCCTGCGATGGGCTTGCAACCACACTCGGAAATGCATATGCTCATCTCATGTTTCTAATTAACACCTTTTCTGGAATAAATAGTAATGTGTTGATTCAGAAATAAATAATTAAAAAAACACGTAAATTATTGTTCTGTTCGTTTCTAAATTATTATTTTTGTTTGACCTTTGAGTCAAACTATATATTTTTCAAATGAAAATTCAACTTACATATTATTTTTTTCATTTCATAATCACAAAACACGTACTAGTATTTTTTAAATATTACAAAATATGTGTTTTGTGATTTAAAAAAATTGAAAAATATATCATCAAAAAATTTCATTTGAAAAATACTTGGTTTGACTCATAAGTCACCAAACAATAATTTAAGAACGGATGAAGAAATTTACACCATATCAAGTCTCCCTCCCTCTTCTGCTCCTTTTGGGGGAAGATAGTGATCCTTTTGTGGTACTAAAACAGAGTTTGCCAAACTTTGAAGAAAAAAAAAGGGCTCGTGAAAATGATATAGTACTCATTGTTCTACTTGGTAAAGGATCATATCAAAATGATCCATAGGAACCATGTGACCAGCATCATCGACCTGTTAGCCATAACAAAACCATATCCATACAAACATTAAAGCAAGTCAAAAAGATCCTATGATCTTCACTGTAACTCTTATCACTTCATTTTGTTTTTCAAATTCTTTGTTTTTTTGCATGCACCTTCAAGAAGTAAGTTCTTTAGCTTTCTCGAAATGAAAATGATTTTCGTTACATCTTCCGGGCATCAGTTTCCGACAACGATAACAGAAATTGCAATAAAGAAATTCAAGTGATGCTACAAACTTCTTCTGGCCACTCCATTCCATCGTATAAACCCATCTTGAGTTACCTATTACAAGATCAAGATTACAATAAATAAACTTTCTCAATGAAACTATTTTCACTTGTGTAGAGCTAAATTGAAACAGATCCCTGCAGAAAGCCAACCGAGCCAGAGCCCAAGATCAAGGTATTTGTTTTTTCTCTTGAGTGGGGTTCTGTGACCCCAATGTCTAGTATGTCTAGAATTGGCGTGGTAGCAGGTGAAGAGATATTTGCATTTGAGTTTAAAAATGACTTAAAAGAGTGGCACCTCCGTAGATCATTTTCTCTTCTCTCTACATATTCAAGGTTGTTTCTTACAAATTAATAGATGGACAAAAAGAATCATTCATCAAATAAACCACCCATCATTTAATTAAGGACAAAACAAGTAAATTTATCATGATAAAAAATAATGTTTGGACAAAAATAGTCTTAAATATAATAAATCACTCACCATTAGTTAAAGTCAAACAAGTAAATTTGTCATAGACTAATTAATAATTAAATAATAATAATTTGAAACAAAGAGAGCATTAAATCTTGTCATTTTTGACCTTTTTCGTATGAGTTATAAACTAACTTTATTAATTGAAAAAAAAAATTGAGCTAAAAGAAATTGTGTAGAAGCACAGTACGATAAATTGACATTTGCAATTTAAAAGTTGTTCATTTTGGGTCTTCAAATATTTTGATTCGGTGCACAATGTATACAATTGATTAATTACAAAATACTCCTTCTATCCCAAGCAAAAAGTCTACTATACTATTTTAGAATATTTTATTTAAAAAGTCAATTTTCAAAAATTAAATCAAATGATTAATTACAAACTATTAGCCTCAAACAAGTTCCATTGGCCCAAGCCATCCAGGTTACTAGCAAGTGGCAATGCTGATGTGAGAATGCCGACTTCACATTCAAAGGGCTGGGCAGCGGCCAAAACATCACCACCCTCACTACAGGCGACATGGAACATCTAAGAAGTGTCAGCTTCTCTTCTACATAACGCCTTTGCAATGCTGGACAGTTTGGAAAGCTAGGAACATTTTTTGCTTTGAGCAGAAAACTTCAGATACTAATTTGATTTTGGACCTTGTTAAAAGAACTATGCTATATATAATACTAATGGTTAAATGCTGGGGATATTTTTCTTGATTGATGCAGTAAGGGAGTTTGCCAACATTTGCTGGCTGTTTTTTGATGAGGGCACGGGTGCAAATTGGAGCTAACCGCCAGCCCACTGCAAAATCCTTTCATTGATTGCTTATTAGAACTGCAGTGGAGTACTCTAAACGTTTATTGATGCTAGCTGTTGAACCAACTTAATTTACTTACAATTTTCCAGCTAATATGAAAAATATCATTATTACTTTTTATTCATCTTACCAGCACACCTTCGAAAAGGGAGCTAAAAAAACAAACACTATAGAATAGAGAGAGGATGGTCGAAGCTGATTTGATTTTCTAATGGATTCAGGAAGATACTGAGTTATACCACGGATTCACTCATGGGTCAATGAGATGGATCAAATTCAAGACATTGAATTTGTTTGAGCTTATATCAACGATTTTGAGAATTGAAGTGTTATATTGCTGCAGATGACTCCTTGCAACACATAATAGTCGTTTCTGACTAACCATGAGAACTGGTTTGATTCTAAAGAACGCTTGACGCCAAAAGCAACTGTCCCTTCCTTTTAATGCATCTTATGTGTGAAGTTGGCTGAGTTCGATATGGCGTTGCTGGCTTGCTGCTACTGAACTCAAGCGATCGCAGCAGAAAGAAACCAAACATCTTCCTTATGCTGCTAAAATGAAGTGACATCCATGAAAGTATAGAAGTTCTATAATAGGTACTACACTTTCAGTTTTAATAGAAATTAAGACATACAATTCTTATACAGTAATAAATCCATAAACTAAGATACGCAAACCACAAATTAAAACGTATTTAATATGTTTACGCAAACCATGATAGAAAAATTAACCATGAAAATTATATTACGTAATACATGAGAGCTTCCATCATTTGGAACTTCACTCTTAGCTCTGCTTCGCCTCAAATCTCCATAGAACCAAACAATAGTGAATTCCTGCCAAATTAAGAAAAATATAAGGAAAAGAACAGCAAGGATGTTATTGACTGGTATTGTAGCTTCCCCCAAACTAGGGAATACAATTTTTAGATTAGAATCTTATGTTCCTGATGAGTTGAAAGTTTTTTGAATTAATAAATCATTCTTCATATCTTTCGATAAACTATGAGGGAAAGGATGAGAACTAGGAAGTAAAGATTCATATAAATGATAGAACCATTCTGTACTTGTCTACATTGTAACTGAAATGCGCATAGCTAGGTTGATTAGCATAATCAAAATGCAGAATATACACTTGAACTAGCATGGTTAAAATTCATCCACTCCGGTATCTTAACGACATATTTATATAATTCTAAAAATATGCTAATAATAAATCATCATAGAGAGAGAGAGACCTTGTTGGACCTGAATTCGTCTTCAAACTTCATCAGTGTGGAACTTCCTTTGTAGCCATGCGAGCTTTATTGCAATTGCTAACGCTAGCCAACTGAAGATATTTTCAAGGAACCTGAAGTAAGCATGCCTCCATGATTCCTTGAAATGCAATACCCCACAGATTCCCAAGAAACCGACCAAGAAACCAGGGCCTATTCCAGCATAAAACCATAACTGATTGGACTCATCGCCACCTTCACTTCCATGAGCAAGTGGTTCATCGTTGCCCGAGCAATTCTTCATGAGAGGTGCTCCACATAGTTCACTGTTCCCTTCATATATTGTTGGATCATCTAGGGTCTGGAGTTGATGTCCAGTTGGTATTCTCCCTGATAACTCGTTGAATGAAAGGTTCAAGGCGCTGAGGAAGTTCATATCAGACAAGCTTGGAGGAATTGGGCCAGAGAGTTTGTTTCTCGACAAATCAAGAGATTCCAACTTCTTCAAATTGCCAATCGTCTTTGGGATCCTTCCTTTCAGCTGGTTTCCTGATATATTCAATACCTTTAAACCCGAAATATCCGTCAACCCTTGAGGAATTTCACCAACCAGGTTGTTATTTGAAAGGTCTATAGACGTAAGATATGGAATCGTTTTGGTGTATGGAAGCTCTAGTCCTTTCACAGAAGCAACAATGTTTTCTGTATAAGATTCCCCCCCACGATACGCTAGTCCAGTACTCACAAAAATAGTAATGTCTACAATAATGTTTTCTGTTAAATTCGTGTCGGTCATACCAGTTAAATTGCCGATACAGTGAGGGATATTTCCTGTAACCTTATTCTTTGCCAAGTCTAATACTCGAAGAGAGGTGAGGTAACAGAGCTGTTGCGGGATCTCACCAACGAAAAAATTCGACCGAAGACTAAGAAACTGAAGTTCAGATAGCTTTTCTCCGATCCAAGGAGGGATAATACCCGTAAACCGATTAACACCTAAATCAATAGTCTTCAAAGCTGTCAAATTTTGTAAGGACACAGGAAGTTCTCCTTCGAACCTATTGTTGCGCATGTGTAATGAATTGAGAGCACTCAGAGAACCGAAGGAACTTGGAATATGACCATATAGGCTGTTGTTTGTCACATCTAGAACCTCCAAATTATTTAATCTCCCCAAACACGAAGGGAGTCTTCCTGAAAACTTGTTTTCAGAGAGATCAAGTAAGCCACTGACTTTATCAAGCATAAATGCGATGGAATGTGCCCTGAAATTAAATTATTGGAGATATCTAGAACCAGCACATCCGAGGGTAAAACATTTAATGGTCCTTCAAATCTGTTTGAATTCAGAATTAGATACCTATACAAGGGCCCCGCAACTGATTCATGAAGTTTTGGCAGTTTTCCGCTTATTTGGTTTTGGGATAGATCCAAGTAGAAAATATGAGAAGAGACATTCACAAACCAATCAGGGATTGGATCCGAAAGGCTAGAGTTAGAAATTCATAGATATTCAATGTGTTTCTGCGTTTGTAGCCACGGCGGAATTCCGGGTCCTATATTCTTGCAGGAATCCATAGAAATTCATACGGAGTTGAAAAGGAGGTACCCAGTGCTGGCTGATATTAAAACCTAGCGAGGTTGATGATATTCCAATTCTTCTAACGCCTTGAGTTCGGTAAAGTGATGTTCAGATAGATTACCTTCCAGTGAATTATTTGATACATCGAGCCATCGTAATTTTGAAAGGTGTCCAAGACTTGTGGGAATGCTCCCACTTAATTGGTTGGAGTGATATCCAACTCTTCAAGCCTTGACAGTTGTCCAAGACTTGTAGGAATGCTCCCACTTAATTGATTGAAGCTGATAGACAACTCTTCAAGCCTTGACAGTTGTCCAAGACTTGTGGGAATGCTTCCACTTAATTGGTTGGAGTGGATATCCAACACTTCAAGCCTTGACAGTTGTCCAAGACTTGTGGGAATGCTTCCACTTAATTGGTTGGAGTGATATCCAACACTTCAAGCCTTGACAGTTGTCCCAGACTTGTGGGAATGCTCCCACTTAATTGATTGTAGCCAATTTTAACTCCTTTAGCTTGGAGAGTTGTCCAAGACTAGTAGGAATGCTCCCAGTTAATTGATTACCGTTGACAATTAACTTTTCCAGCTTTGAGAGTTTCCCAAGACTTGTGGGAATGCTCCCACTTAATTGATTGTCGCCGATATTCAACTCTTTTAGCTTTGAGAGTTGTCCAAGACTTGTCGGAATGCTCCCACTCAAATGATTAAATCAAGATTCAAATTAGCAAGACTGCTCAAGTTACCGAATGATTCTGGAATTGAAGTGTTAAAGGTGTTTTCTGAAAGATCAAGGATGGTGAGAGAGGACAATGTTCCAAGAAAATCAGGAATTGGACCATGAAATTCATTCGATTGAAGATTGAGATGCATAAGGCCAGTAACATTGGACAACCAGAGTGGGATGGTGGAATTAATCCAATTGGAAGAAAGATCAAGTGAAGCAAGTGAAGTGAAATTCACATTTGAAAGAGGAAGAATACTTTGTATCGAACAGGAAGCCAAGTTTAACACTTTTAAAGAATGGAGCATGTTAACTGCAAGGATCCAATCACTGTCCTCCCCAATGCCACTCACCCAGATAGGTCCAAGTGCTGCAAGGAAGACAGTGTAGATAACCAGCGAAGACTATCGATCGTCAGATAAGAAAATTCATAATTGTCATCAGAATAAAACCATTATTGGAAAGATCAAGATACTGCAAACTCGAGAGGTTTCCAAGATGGTGGGGAACCTTACCAACGAAACGTGAATAAGAGAGGTTCAGATAGCTCAATTCCTTAAAGGAGCCAAGGAATTTTGGAATGGCTTGTGAAAAATTGTTCATGCTCAGGTCCAGGTAATTCAAACGCTTTAAATTTAGTAACGAAGGATTTACCTCACCTCCCAACATGAATTTCTGAAAAGTTTTCCAATTATCTCTGTATTCGGATTCGTATTGCTCAGTGGTTATTGATAGTGGGTTGCGAAGGTCAAGTTTCACGACATGGCCTGTTCTCTTGCTGCATCCGACTCCCCGCCATGCACAGCAGTCATTTCCCACCCATGAAGACAAGCGGTTTGATTCGTCTATGAGACCTTGCCTGAACGTCAAAAGTGATTTTCGCTCGTTCTCAAGGCAGCTTATGTTTGTACTGAAACTGAAATGAAGGCATTGCATCACAAGGAAAGCAAAAACCATAAGAAAATATACTCCCATGGCTTTCTAGTGTAAATGCAAGGCAACCAGGTGTAATGCATCTTCAAGTATACCAATGGCTTTAAATAGCTGTTTCACCCATGACTAAAATTCAAAAGCAATTGTTTAGTAAAAGCTAAAGTCAAGTCAAGAAGACTTCGTACGTTCTTGTTAGGTGCTGCAAATTAATGATAAGTTTAAAATTTTTATTTTTTTATAAACAAAATCAATAGTGGTTTTCCACGTACCTGGGTGACTCAAACCCACGACTTGTTAAATGTGGGTGAAACATCTTACCACTAGACTACATTTTATTGTCTTAAACTATCTACATAGTCGTACATGCTCAGGAGAAATCATTCTTGACGAGTTGACGGAATCAATACTTTGTCGAGGCTTTTAGAATTGAAATTCGGGTCGGTTCTCTTTCAACAATTTTCAATTGCCCGAATACACTAATATTTTTTTAAACCGAAAAAAATATATTTTTAGGTGTGAAAAGAGTACGATACTCTTAACTAATAAACAAAACATGTGTGCACAAAGTATCAGTTCATCCATCAACAATGAGCTAATCGAATCCAAATTCTACATCGCGAATCCAATTTCTGCAACCGGATTTTCTGCATCGCACATCCCGTTTCTGCATCGGGAATTCAAATTGATGTATCGCGATGAACAAATTGATGTATAGCGATGGATAAATTGATTCATCGCAATGCGCTGGGTAAGCGATCCATAGCACGTCTCCAGCTTATTAATGACAATTGTTTTTTCACCCTCAAAAATGTTTTTTTCGGATAAAAATTAGCATAGAAGACGGAAACCATAAAAAATCTTATGAAATGAGACCGACCCAGTTTATACATGGATTCGATTCATTTCTAAACACCTATATGCAGTGTTATTTACCAAATCCTCAAAACTTGAAAAGTATGAATATATTAGCACAGCTGTAGGGTCAAAGTAGTATTATTTTGACTGGACTAAGATCTTAAGATGACGTTACTTCAAATAAGTTTTCTACACCAACGGTCACATACGTCAGTTAGTAAGGCCATATTAAATGTAGTATCTAGTTTGATTCTTATTTGATACTTAGTTCATTAAAAAAGAATATAAAAATTCATTTGATACTCATAAGTTATTCAAACAAAAAATACATGCAACAGTTTGGCATAAACTTCAATAATTTTTACATACTCCATCATCTTTATGTCCACCAAGTTTAAAATTTGGAGAAAATTCATTTGGTGTCCAAATGAGTCAAACCAAGTCTCTATTTATAGGTAAAAATGTGTATTTCTTAAAAATATCTTTTTATTTTTTTTAATTGCAAAAAGGCCAAAAATCAAACAAAAAGAAAAAATATTAAACAGGACCCACTTCTTTATTTGGAGTGAGAGAGAGAGAGAGCCGGCTGAAAGTTCACCACTTGTTTCGGGTTTAGCGGTAGCTTAGGTTGATACTTAAGCCTTCGTTCTCTTGTTTAGATTTAGTGTAGGTACCTTGATATACATGTTGTATGTAAAGAAATTGGTAAAAACCAATTTTGATACACCATTGTACATTCTCTAAGGGATTTGTTTTGGCCTAACCAATATCTCCGATTCGAGACCTATGCTAACACATTTGTGTAAAGTACTTGTTGACGGAGTTTCTGCCATCATTTAATTGCATTTCAAACCATATACTGAGTTAACAAAGTCTTTTATACAATAGAAATTTCACAAAATGTTTATTTATTTGTTAATTGCTTATTAAAAATCATGTAACTCCCAAGAAATATTTCTCTACCGCTAAAATGAAGCATCATGAAAGTAAACTATTTCTATAATTGGTACTTCATGCTCCATTTTCATAGATACTAGTATATGTGCTCGTGCCATAGGCATTTGTCGGTATGAGATCGGTTCACTTGATGTTTAAGATAAATAAATCTCATAACTAAGGGGTTAATTCAAACAAAATCCACAGCTGAAGGTTTTATCAGTAATTATGGAGGCGGCAATTCAAACAAAACTCATAAATGAGGTTCATATGTAACTCACATACTTACAGATTAATCAGGACCGCCAGTTATACCATGAAGTCTTTTATAATATAGATTATGACACAAATTCGTACAATAATAAATCCATAAACCAAAGCACATAGCCACATAATACGTAAAGCAATTACATTGGCGATTTAATAATTTGGTTTGTTGATTTTAGACTATTTCTCTTTATGTGTGTTATTCCACCAACTTTCTTTTTATCTCTTTTACGTTTTATTTAATTATTAACACTTCCGTTCTAACATATATGATGTTTTAGCCAAAAACACTTATTCCAAAATAAATTATGTTTACGATTTCAAGTAAATATTTATTCGGATTTAGTCAAAACTACCCTTATTTACTATGTTCAAATTAAATGATGTGTAATTGTGTAAAGAGGATTGATGAGTGAAAAGAGAAAAATACTAGTGCAACTTAAATACAATAAATTATCTTAAATGAGGCCATGAGGGTGTATTAGTCTTTTTATAATTTTCCTAAATCTGTATGCAAATTGGTAAACATCATTTATTTTGAGACAAATTTATTATAAAAGAAAATTCAAAGCTTTGGGACACTATAAACGGATGGTCCATCCGAAATGCATACCACTTATTACCTTGTATAAGTTGTGGTGGGTACAATTGCTAGGTTAGTTCCAAATCATTGACTCTAAGTCTCCAAGTCAAGTTCCAATTGGTAGGTTGGTTCTAAATCATTGACTCCAAGTCAAGTTCCAATTGCTAGGATATTCCAAATCGTTGACTCCAAGTCAAGATCAAATTGCTAGGATGGTTCCAAGCCTCCAAGTCAAGTTCCAATTGTTAGGATGGTTCCAAATCATTTATTCCAAGTCAACTTAAACATATATTTCCATATCTATCTAAAATTGTTAAAACATCATTTATTGATTGTTTAGTTCCGCATTATTGAAAAGGGAGAGACTCCACAACAATTATTCCCACAGTTCCAAGTAAAATTTAGGATGTCATTTTAAGAGTTAATTTTTAAAAATTATGTTTACGTTTTTTATAACATTTTATCTTTACCTTTCACTTGTGTTGTAATCACATTGCTTATGTTTTAAATATTTTTGTAATTATGACAAACTCTAATGATATTAATATATCTCCTTAATAATTAGATTTTTCAAAAGTAAACTCTTTAGTGGAACGGAGGCCTAATAGCAATGATCTATGACTTGAGTGGCCATGCAATTGGCTTGCAACCACACTCAGAAATGCATATAATTATCTCATGTTTCTAACACCTTTTTAGGAATAATTAGTAATGTTACTAAGAGCATCACCATTGTATAAAATTCTTACACAACTTCTTAGCTAGGTCTCCACCTACTTTTCACATTTTTATCTTCTTACCCACTTAAAAATATATCTTCTCATTGTATAATTTTCTTACACATCTTCTTACATAAAAATATTAAATTTATCACCATCCCATATAAAAACAAAACCTTCCCCCCCCCCCCACCCCCCACACACACACCACAAAGTCAACATTAGCCGCCCCTCTCTCCCAAAAAAATTCTTCCTATTTAGGAAGCTTTCACTCTCTCTCTCTCTCTCCTATGTGGAAAATTTAGGAAGGAGATAAAAAGATCCACCATTGTTGGATTTGGACTTCTTAATAAGAAGAAGGCTAATATTCCAACAATGGTGGTGCTCTAATGTGTTATTTCAGAACAAGTAGAAGTTCAAGATTATTTCTAACTCTTGTGTTAAATAATTGAAAAAAAAAACCAACACTAACACACGTGTTTGATTTCGGTCTAATAATTTCCAGCTGGAAATAATTCTTCTATATTGCTCTCTTCATTTCTAAATTATTGTTTTTGTTTGATTTTTGAGTCAATCCGTGACGACCCAGACCCGGATTCTAACACGAAATCCCGAGGTCGTGCTTGGCTAAACCAACTAAACACAATGACGTCCATCAAACAACCGAGCTAAGCAAGTCAACATAAAGTCATAAATAAATGATACAAAACAACACAACAACAACCAACCGTGGAAGTGAAATATAAGATGATGCTCGAGCTATCAAGCTCCGAGCTACACAACCAAAGAGGTAGTAAATCTTTCGGTCTAAAAATTCGAAACATGTGTCGCAACAATACGCACGTACAACAAAACCACATGTTAAACAAAACTAAAATATAAAACCAAATCATCGGCGACCTTGCATTACATGTCGAAACCCAACAACACAACCACGAGTCTACTACTCGGGTACACAACATGTTAAGATGGAACATGGTTTGTGGAAATCTTTTGTATATCATTGATAATGGGAAGGAAAATATATACAACAATATCGATACTTTAGCTCCAAGAAAACTCCTACATTCACACTAAACTCCTACAATCAAGCTACTGCCTAATATATCTAAGATTACGACAAGATACCTACAAAAAGATAGAGATATAATTATGCACGGCAAAAATACATGTTAACTAACAATATGCACGCTAACACCCTCTCAAGTTGGAGCATGAAGAGTGCCCAATTTGCCGAGTAGAAAATCAAATTGTTGTTT
>CM028383.1:76136586-76195255 GCA_013146195.2 Codonopsis lanceolata
GAGGTCAACGCGAATGGCGCCTCACTTCAGGCCCAAGAATTGTAGTTCTAAATGCCCATAGTGCCATGGAATCTACACATCACTCGCTGGCCTTCCAAGTTTCTTTGAGTGGTAGGGATTTGTTTGTCCACGGCTTCTCGCTGACTATTTCTTTATTGATATGCTACCAATGGCTACTAGTGTTTAACGTGCATGTGCTCACAAGCTGCTGTGAATTTGTCTAAAAACTAAGTGCCGTGGTCGGATATGATTGCCACTAGGAGCCCAAAACGACACCAAATGTGATCATAGACGGCTAATCAAATTATTCCAAATATTGGCCAATGGTTTTGATTTGATACACTTGGTGAAGTAGTTTCAACCACTATGGCGTACTTAGCTTGAGCGGGTTGTGGGGAAATATCCGATCAAGTCTATCCCCACAAGTCGAATGGCATTTTCCAGGTGTCCGCTTTCGGTGGAAGGGCTTGGGGATGTCTTGTTCTTGGCATTTATCACATTTCTCAACGTACACGGTCGCATCTCTCTGCAAACTAACCTAGTAGTAGCCAATTTTCTCTAATAAGGTTTGGGATTACGGGTGACCTTCGCATGCCCACTAATGAGCCTTTACTAGCAGTGCCTCAGTCATCTCTGGTCGGACACATTGTAGCATAGGTCTGACCTTAGATCTAATGTACAACACTCTGCTGAGTAGAGTATATTAGTACACTTGCTTTTGTATCATTCTTGCCTGAATTTTTTTTGCGGGCAGGATCTCTTGTTGAATGTAGTCCTTGTAATAATCAATCCAGCACATGCACTCTTTCTCGATCTCCAAAATCTCACCTCTAGCGATTGGATGTCTCTATTCGGTCGATCATGAGAGATGGACTCGAGGCTTTAATCTCATCGTGCGCCATTTTGGATAAGTAGTGCGCCAATATTATCTACCCGGTCGATCATCGTTATTTCCCAAAATTTGAAATTCTTTAACAATTCTTTAACCAATTAACTCACAATATTTGAAAAAAGTGGGGTTGTACACCCCATACTCCCCCTGGACTTGGTTGACAACAAGTTGTGAATTCGAGAACACTGCGAGGGCTTCCGCATGCATGTCTAAGGCTAGTTTGAGACCAACGATCATAGCTTTGTATTCGACCTGGTTGTTGGTTATTGGGAACTTGAAATAGAGGGCCATTTCGAATTTATATGTCTGGTAGGGAGTAATAAGGAAATTGGTTTGACCTTAAGGATCTGCTCATAGATGGGTAACTCTAGTAGCCGGGAACTTGCTTGGAAAAATTTGTTTCGACCAAGAGGTCTGTTAGTGCATGTGCTTTGATGGCTCATCGTTGTTGATTGTCGATTTGAAATTTCGTGAGCTCAATTGACCAGGTGAGGATTGTGCCCGATGAATCGTGTTAGTTCATTATCTTTCTTAGTGGGAAGTCCGTGTATACAATAACTACATGTACAGAAAAATAAGCTCGCAATTTACGAGAAGCTATAACAAGCGAGTAGGCTAGTTTTTCAGCATTAAAATAACGACCCTTAACCGGAATGGGGGCATTTGATACATAATACACATGTTTTTGGACGCTAGACTCCTTTCTAACGAAAATAGTGGCCACATCTATCTGTGGTTGCCAGATACATGTATAGATTCAACGGGCTGCTTAACAATGACGGTTTGCTGAGGTATTCTTTCAGCAACTGGAAGGCCCGAGCGCATTCCTCATTCCATTCGAAGCCTTTGTTTCCGCTCAGGAACGTGAAGAATGGAAGACATTTCTCTACTGATCGGGATATGAAGCGACCAAGAGTGATGATTTTCCCGTTGAACCGTTGTATCCCTTTGATGCAGATAGGTTGCTTCATGACGAGTAAATCTTGTATCTTCTTTGGATTGACTTCAATTCTTCGCTGGTAGTACAACAGATAGTAGTACAGCACATCCTATAAGTGGGGTGGTTGCCAGCTTGCTATGCGTGAACTGGATGGTCTATTCACCAACTTGCACTACCAGGTGTGTATCTATCACTTTCGTGGGGATAAGATGTCTTTACTATGTTGAGGGGTGGTCGGCTCCTCCTCGAGGATCATGTTGATAACTTCTCAAACTTGGGGGCCATTTCCTCCCCGGGCAAGCTATGCTTACTGGTTGTTTCCATAGTTGTTATCATGCTTGAACTTGTCAAGCTTGCCTTGGTTTATCAAATTTTGGAGTCTCGTTTCAAAATTCAGCAATTCTTAATTTAATACCCTACATCATCGTGGTAGGCGCAGAACTTCGAGGTGTCCTTGCACCGTCTGTTCTCAGGATTTAGTGTTTGTGGGGGAGGTTGCTCGTCTTGGATTTGGAGCATGATCTTTTCCCGAGAAACGTTCAGAGGTGTGAAATGGTGTTACCTAAACCTTGTGGTCGAGTCCGATGTTCGATTTCGATTTCGGCTGACATGAGTTCCCCTTGTTCTCGGAGCAACTGGCATAGCCGAGCTGTTATGCGCTTTTCCTTTGCATTTTCCTTTTCCCCCCATTGCCTTCAATGGGCGGCTCTATTGAGCAGAGGAGTTGTGATCAGGAAAGTATTTCCCCTTGGGTCATAGGGCGGCACATAGTGAGTTCTGATTTCAGGCCCCCAGATATTATCCAGCTCTCAAAGCATAAGGTCACCTTATTCTATGTCATGCCCGATATTTTCTTGAGCAACTTCGTGAATCTTTCTAGGTATCCGGGTCGTGGACTCGCTGGGTGGTTGTGTGATTTTGCGGAGGTTGAGTCGACTCTTGGGCAGGGCCCCAATAGAGTCGAACTCGTTTAAGAACTTCTGCCAGAGGTCCGCCCGTGAGGTCCACCTGTTTGGTGGCTGATCCCCGGGGGAATTTTCCCAGCTAGCTTTGTGCCTTCTCTTGTAGAGCTCCAATGAAAGCCTTCATTTTTAGGGCTTCATTCGAAGTAATGAGGTCGATCTGAGCTTTGAATGATCTTGGTCAATCGCTTGCCCTAATCTTCACATAGTATTTTTCAAAGTTCAAGAAGATAACACCTTGGGTAGGAAGTGTGTTCTTGATCTAATCTGCGGAGGGGCTACCCTCTGTTGGCCGTATTGTTCGATCTGGTCGCCGTCCAGAATTCTTACCTTCTATCTTTTTTTGTAAAACTTCTATACCCTCAACGATAATTTGTTCGGCGATAGAGCAATTGCGGCCGAGGTTGAATCTGCAAGTTGGGGCGGCCACGCAGTTGTGCAACTTCCGACTAAAAGCAAGCAAAGGTAGAGACACCTTTGGGGTCTCTACATGGTGGATCTAATTCCTTCGGGGAGATGGCGACCTATAAGAATAGTAGGACTGGGATTGGTAGGAACGACTAGATTCTTCCCTCTGAGGTTGCTTTCTCTCAAGCCTGTGAATCAACAACCACGTTGTGGTTCCTTGCTAGGCGTCTTTGATCGCAACCACCCTTTCATCGCAGACGTCGACGACATGTGTCCTTGGACGAGTATGGGGGCTTAGTACCTGATTGTGGCTACTGTCGCTGTCGACCTTGTCGTAGGGCTTGCCCGGTTGCTACATTATTGTGGGCAATGACATTGGGGAGTGCACGTAGCTGTTGCTCTACAAAGGGAACTGGTAGTTTTCAAAGGGTGACCATTTGTTGATTTAGCGCATATATTCTAGTCAAGTACTGCACTTGCTTCATTAACATGGCTGCCTTTGCTTGCTTGTTGAGCTGGATGGCCACCATCGCCTAGGCGATTCGTGCAGCCTCACAACGCTGGTTGAGTAGATCCCTCAACTCGACAAAGTTTGCGTGTTGTTGGTCGAGTTGATTCCTCAACTCTATTCCTGAGTTGACTCGCTGTTGGGTGAGCTAGTCAATGTGGTATTAAATTTAACTTCGTAAGTCATGAGTCAATCGAAGTATAGTTATGCAAAGACAAGGGTCGAACCATAGAGACTTGAGTTTTGATATAAGGAAATTCAACTATTCTAGCAAGACATTAAATAAAAGCAAGGATTTCGAATTTACTAAATTAAATTAACTAGAAAGCAATAAAATAAACGAATTAACAAAGCAAGTAAGTTGAGATAAATCAAGGTTTGAAAAGGCCTAGGAATTAGGATTCACTTATATATCTATCTTATATCCATGCAAATAATGTAATAATCAATGTCAAGGATTCATTCACATATGTAAAGATTGGTATGCTTTGGTCACGGTTGGCAATCTTAGTATTCTCAACAAATTATACTTTCTTGATCTGTCCATATAATTGTCAAGAATCCATTAAGCCTACGAAGAACAATTGAACCTAAATCATATCTTAGCACTGTTATGAATCAATAATATTTAACTATCACAAAAGATGGCAAGCGTATAACTTATACAATTTGGTCATTATACCCAACTACTATAAGTAGTAATAGATAGATATATCTCGCATAAAACCTAGAATAGATTCGCGAATTATGCTCTTGTGACAAACAAAACAATTGATTGTATAAAATATAAATTAGAACATAATTAAAAGTTATCTTGAATTCTTATATTTGGGATTAGCTGCCTATAATTAAAAGTAAAAAACCTTGAATTATTCTTGAAAAATATTCCTTCATAGACGAAGAAAAACTATGCAAGACATCTCTCCTAAATTTAACCTAAGAGGGATATATTTATACCCTACTATTGTACAACAACTAAGGGAAAAGGGGTACGAAACAATAAAGCCCGAAAAGGGGAGAAATTTGCGCACGGCAACCTAGAAAAATACCATTGCGTAGATTGTTAGGGTTATAATCAACTTTTCAGACATTAGCCTTCAACTTTCCAGGATTGGCACTTTGACACCTTAAATCTTTAATTCAACATATAAAATTTTCCTTTATATTGCACATTTGTTCCTCAAGGTCCTAAAACTATAAAACAACACAAAAACATATATTAGAAAACAAAAATCCCAAGAAATAGCAAATTTTATACCAAATAAATACCCAATAAATGAGTAAAATACTCATCTCTCAGTCTCGCAGTCCACTATTGTGCCATTGCCCTGGTTAGCGGCATTAGAGGGCTCAACGCCCACATCACCTTGGAATGGGGGAACTTGTCCGCTGGCCATCTGGGAGAGGGAAAGTTGTTGTGCCCTTGTTAGCACTCCATCCACTAGAGATGGATGTTGCATTTGGGTAAAGAATCCCTGTATAGCACTAATCAATAGTGGTATTGTTCCTACCGTGCTTGGTCACGGGAACAGGTTAATCGACCAGAAAGTAATCAAAGTGCGAGAAAATTGCTTACGAATTTCGAGTTGGCAATGGAACCAAACTAATGTGGTAAAAATCAGTCTTGGGTCGTCCTTAGTTGGATTGGATATCTATCTTATGATTAGGTATGATCTGTTATGAGAAACCCATCGAAAATCACAAAGAACCTTAGTAAAATGCAAGGCTTGGTCCCGTGAAACCATTCCAGTATGAGAGTAAGATTTAAGTTCTTAGATTGAAAGCAATTTGACAAAGTTTGTAGATGGTAAGAATAACACTACCTTTTAGGGTTTAAGAGGGTGATATATATAGCCCTTGGTGGAGTAGATTTCGGGTGGATTGATGTTGATTGTTGATTTGTAGGAGTCGATTAGCATTGATGGCATCGTGGGTGATACAGTTAGGATAATGGCTAGAATCTCGGGCATATCCAGCCACTACTGCGAAGACACCTGTTTTACTCCCTCGTTTCTAGGAGCAGTTACTTGGTGGATGTTTTCCCTAGTCGGGTGGGAATGACCCTGCCCGAGCAAGTCATATATGTTCACTAGTCCACTAGTGGCTTCCGGGCATGGCCCCCTGGTCGGGTAGTGTGAGTGCCCCGATTTTCGACCGATTCCCCGGTTGATGAAGGCGGGTTTCAAAATCTTTTTAAGCGCGTGAGAATACGCTCGACCTCAATTGTGGACTCAAAATATTAAAACAGAGTCGTCATCTTTGTTTTATGGAAAAACAAAGAAATACCAAAAAATACAAGATTTGTAAAAGGGTTCGGAGGCTAAGTTACGAGGTGGGAAGGTGTTAGACACCAAACTCGCCCTTTCGTCTCAAAATAGTTTTTTGGCTAAAATATGCTTTATATATATATATATATATATATATATATTTATATATTTAACAGTTGAAATAAAACATTTAAATATAGATCTGTAGATACATTATTACAAACTTGCACCAGCCTCCTTCCTAGAGTTACAAATATATTTACTTTTTTAGTGCTATTTCTTACAGAATTTCGGGCAGCATAAATGCTTATTTTTATTACATTGGATCGGCCCAAATAACACTTTTATATAATAAAAACTTTTAAAGACCTGCCTCTTGAATCGTGGGGGTTCTATCTCATACCAACTCCTTATGGTGGGCCTTAGGGTGCGCTCGCTCTGTCCTTCAGGGAGAGGGAGTCTTTTGCTACTTTATTGTTGTTGGGATTCGGGCAGGGTGACTGCTTCCGAAAGTTGCTTTTTGGCCTCGGGATCCTGGCAGAGCAACTGCTTGTTTTTTGTTTTGTTTGCTTGCGGTTGGCGGAATTTGGGCAGAGCAACTGCTTGTCTTTTGATGATTTGGCATCTGGATTCGGGCATAGCAACTGCTTGCTTTGGGATTTTTGGACCGGAGGAATAGGGTGGAATCTTAGCAGGGCAACTAGGCTTCACTTTGACCGGTTGGTTTTGTGTTTTGGGGATATTTGACGGAGCTTCGAGGCTTGAGGAGGAAAACTCTCAAAGCGTACTCTCAGAACTCACCGTGGCTTTTTAACTGCGTGATAGTGGTGTGTGAATTGTGTTTACAACTGAAGCCGGGGCCTTCTATTTATAGGCTAGGAGAAGGCTTCCTTCGTCGTTAAGGTTTATCATTTTGTGCTTCATCGGCTTGTACCGCGCGCTTGAGAGATTGCACATTAGGCAAACTGCAACAGTGAACATAACACTATTGGGTGCCACCCATGGAGGTGGCTGGCGCGGCGCCCAGAGGTATTATGGGTGGTGCCAAGGGCTTTTTTGATATTCTTTTTGGCACTTAGGCCCCTTGCATTTCACTGTTTACGCATCCTTTTTTCTTTTGCATTTTAAACCATGTAACTTGACATTCGTTAGTGTTTAACAGGTCTTGATATTTCATGTCAATGTTACATACCACGGGTACGAAATTGGGATGTCTACAGGTAGGCAAGGCTTGGTTCAACCAGGATTAGTCGGCATCCCTTGCTTGGACTTGCCCCTTGGTTGTTGTGACTGGTGCTCGTGCGGCGCACGTGCTCTACGGGGCTTGTGTTCTTCACGTGATGGCTAGACATGCTCTCCTTGTGGCTCTCCCTCTCCCTAACGTCACATAACAGATCTACGGCCCTAGGAGTACAACATTGACCTTTTCTTTTATTAATTAGAAAAAATTATGGACCAGTCATCTTTTTTATGCTTTCAATCGCTTTATGCCCCTATATTCTTTCGTAATTGGAAAAAGTCACTTCATGCATCACGATGCACAAAAGTACTTTATTTTGTGCATCACAATGCATCGCGATACATGAATTATATTTTTCCAGTTACAAAAAATACTGGGGTGTAAATCGGTTGAAAATTATCTGGACCAGCCACAATCTATCCCTTTTAATTATTCTTACTAAAGAGTAGCGGTATATTTAAAACCCATATATATTCCTTTTTTATCTCTCTTGTCCGGTCAATTCCATTTCATATATGTGTTTGAATAACACAATATCTAACTTTGAAAATTGTTATATAAAACCACAAACTAATGAACCTCAAATTAGCTTTTACAAAATTCACGAAATCGAGACAATCCTCCGCGACGAGCTCCTCTAACAAAATCTTTCACCACCTCCCACCCTCTTCTTCTGTCCCCGTCTCTCCTGTCTCTAGATGGTGGCTACACCTCCATCTACCTAACCTCCCTCACTTTTCACACTCACGCCATCTAGAACTTTGGCTCCTCTATTATTAATTTGTAAGAAACTATTCATTATTTTAAAGATGGAGAGATTTAAAAACGTAAAAAAACACATTATTTTTTAGATTTATTTATATTTTTGATCCGTTAATTGAGCTAAGGTATTTTCGTCGTATTAAAAAATATTGGACATATTTCTAATGGTAATGGTAGGAGGGGAAATCTAACAAAAAAATAGCATAAAAGACCTAATGAATATAATTCAAAATGGTTGGACCCGACTTAAAGATAGGTACAAGTTGATAGACCAAATTGTTATTTAATTCTTCATGAATTGATTAACTCATGACAAAATTATTTGTTGGGCCTTAATTCATGGTGAGTAGTTTATTAAATGTAGGGCTATTTTTTTCTACATATAAATTTCTACCCACGAAAAATACTTGTTTAATGGTGAGTGGTTTATTATATGTAGCCTGATGTAGGGTTATTTTTGTCTATCTATTAATTTGTAAGAAATAACTAACACTTTTATAGATAGAGAGATTTATGGTTCTAACAAAAGTTACTTAGTTAATTGAATATAGATTTGTTTGAAGATATATAACTTAGGACCAATATGATAATGTTTAAGGCTGCTTGTAGTATTCGAAAAATGGAAGGTAGCAAACTGTATATCGTAGTTTCCATCTCCAGCGTAACACATATCCATCAATTGAGTTTTTCATTTTCTCTGCATCATCTTGCAATTAAATCACATTTTCTTAACTTATTTGTCTTAGCTTTTTCACTAGTAATTAATAAACACACTACCAATTTGCTTAATACTCCTACCATTCATGGCAAAGAGCCATCATAATATTTTGAGATATTTGATATTTCACTTTAAAAGTCCACTTTCAAAAAATTATATTTATCATCTCCATAAAATTATGAATTTATACATTTTCTATTAACATATTAATTATGCTCAAATACTTTCGTAATTATGATCACTTTTAAGGATAATTATATATCTCTTAATAATTAGATTATTCAAACATAGACTATTTGGGTGGAACGGTGGGAATATCTCAATACTCATCAACAAATTTATTATTATAGTTAAAACCTTATATTTATATTTTAATAATATCTACCCAAATTTCTCTGTAACAAATCTTAAACATATTTAAAAACATAAAACTGTATAAGTTTTTAGATTCAAATAATTTTTTGGTCCCTCATCTAAGTAAACCACCATATTCAAAAATATTGGATGAAATTTGTAATAAAAAAAAGGGTGAATATGACCACATAAAAAACGATACATGAGTCAAAATGTGTAGGATTCAAAAAAGTAGGACCTAATTTAAAGTTAGTAAAAAGGTGGAGGGACCAAATTATTATTTCAATCTTCATAGAATTGATTAGCTAATGCAAATTTACTTGTTTAGCCTTAATTAATAGTAGGTAGTTTATTAAATCTATGGTCATTTATATCTATACATTATTTTCTACTTATGACAAATTGCTTGTTTGACTTTAATTCAATTGTGGGTGTTTATTAAGTATACAGCTAGTTTTGTCCATCTACTAATTTCTAAAAAGCAACATTCACTTTTAAAGGTAGAGAGATTTCGAACACATGGTATGTTTATGTTTGTCTGATACAAAAATACCTAATTTTATTGCCTTTTAAAGAGAATATATAGAAGTAAAAGTGCAATTTTGGAAAGTAATTTTTTTAAATGAAACTTTTTTTGGGGAGTTGGGATAGAGGAAGTATAAAAACTTAATTATGTTTCATGTATAATGTATTTGGCAGGTTGAGTTGCCTGTCTTGGAGGAATTAGATATTGCCGGGCTACAAGACGTGGAAGAGTTATGGCACGACAGGTCACAAGCCGGGTCTTTTGGTCAACTCCGAACACTGCACGTGGAAGGGTGTAGCAAACTATTGAAAGTTATTCCTTTGAGATTTCTCCTAACAATGAAGAATCTAAACTGGATCTCAGTCCACAATTGTGAGTCAGTCAAAGAGGTTGTAAAATTGATGATGAAATATTAACCCTAATTTATGGGGATGAAGGTGTCCGTTGATGATGAAATATATTTGTACCTTCAAAGAATCAAACGATGAATATTCAATGGCATTGGAAGAAGTCGAATATGGAAGAAGTGGTAGGAGAGGAAGAACAGGGAGGATATTCTGGAGATAAACTCCAATTTCATCTAGTAGATTTTCTGTCACTTTAAAATCTACCAAATCTAAGGAGTTTCTGCAAGGGTGATTACATTCTGGAATGGCCATCCTTGTTGACAATGGTTATAAAAGACTGTCCCAACATGGCAACGTTCTGTTCAGGGCCTGTAAGCACACCACAGCTCAAGTGGTTGACCCAATATGAAGGCAACAAGAAAGTGTTGAGGAAAGGAGACAACATTAATGATATCATTCGGCATCTCTATATTCAGGTATGCAACCATGGTTGAATCCTCTTAATCATGTCTTTTTTTTACAGCTAATTAGATCCGTTGGTCACGTAATTATAATGTGGACACGAGCCTTATATTTTCATCTAAAAACTTGTATAAGTTACTTCTATGTTGTTTCAGTGAAAAAAATCATTTAGATTAAACTTGGAATTTTCGTACGTTCTAGTTTTACCCTTCATATATAAAAACAATTTTGTTATATAAAATAGCAACTTCAATGAATAAATTTTCTCAAACATAGACTCTTTGATTAGAAAAAGAAAGGATCACATCTTACTAATATCATTTGTACCCTTCTGCTGAAAACTGATTAAGCTTCTGCATAAGTACTCCAAGTAGATTTTCATTTAAGACTAGTTTTTTTGAATATCTATAGGTCATTCTTTCAAGTTAGCCTTGAATTCCTATGGCCTTAAAATGTTTGTATATTTTTTCAAACCTGAAGATATCGAATAAAATATTACTCCATCCGTTCTGGGTAAAGAGTCCCTGTTTGAAAGTCAAACTTTTTTAAAAAAGAAGATATTTTAGTAGTCAATGATGACACTTTTATGTCTTAATTTTTGAAAGTAGACTCTTTAAGTGAAACATTCCAAAACGGAATAGTTAACTATTTCCCTAGACCGAAGGGAGTAATTCATACTACACCCGCCTTTCCCCCACCCCCAAGCCTCTCCTTTTCAATCGGGTTTTCCTTTTGCGAGGAAGAAAGAGTACCCTTTATACAAGTTGTCCGAAGCCTACAAGTATAAAGTGACCATTACAATCTAAATGGCTCTATAATTAGACACTGCCTAACTTCAAATTATTTGAAATCAGAGGGAAACTGGTGCAAAGGAAAAACAGGAAGAAGAAACAACTACTCAAGAAGCTGATTTTAGAGTAATTGAAGTGAAAGACGAAGCTGATTTTGAAGTAATTGAAGTGAAAGTCGAAGCATAAACGACAAGGAAATTATTATAGGATTTGAAATTAATTAATGTCGATCTAATTCTCCTGAGGTAAGGTGTATTATCATTATTTGATGTTTGTATAAATATTTGTTAAATCGGGATACAATCGTGTATCGAAATTTTAATTAGGATTCGTATTGGGATACGTTATGTGTATTGTAGGATACACTATGTAAATTAAAATACACAATTTTTTTAGATATTCCATCTGTAATTTTGAAATAGATATTTAGGAAAAGTAACTATAAGTAGGTGTAATTTTATTGAGTTCATTTTTGACAAAATTATAATAATTAGAACCGTTATATTTGTAAATTAAGATTCAAAACTTGTATTCTTACCGATTTACACCCAAGTATTATTCAATATGATACTTTTAATATCATGCAATTGTTCAAAAAAAAGATTTTTTAAAAGTATAATTTGTTTTTTGTGCAAGTCTAATTATAAAACAACAATGTATCACAAGATACACTATATAAGTACAAGATAATATAGTATGACATAACTAATATATATGATATGGTATCGTAAGATTCTTCATAACTGAGCAGAAACTACATCTTGAAAATAGTGAGTTTGCTCTCTTTCATTAAGAAACACTTCTTTAATTATGATCAAAAATTGTTTTGAAAGTGCTTTAAAGAAACAACATCTTATATAAATCTTTATAATAAATTCAATTAGTTATTTAAATCAGTATGTCAAGTCATCCATGAAGATTATTTAAGAACAAAGGGAGTATTAATATAATCCGGATCAAACTCTCTTATTAGTCCGAATATCCGATTAATAATTTAACTTGGTCCGAAAATTTAAAGAATAGAGAAAAAAAAAAGGAAGGAAAATGGTGTATTTTGCAATGTTTATGTTAATAGCTTTCAAAAATATGAATATTATAATATTATACTAAATGCTTAAAGACAAAAACTCAGAAATGATGAGACTCATCGTGTGTTGGTGGACTGAACTTTAAAAAATTGAGGCTTCATCCTACGTATTAAGATTCGTAAATCGGTCTCACAGAAGACTTACTCATGGAATCTAATCATCTATAAACATAATGTTTTTTAGACCTATCATAGGCAGCTCTAATTTGAAGATATCTAAATTTGTTATGTTACGTAATCAGTTATTGAGATCAGATTAGGTTAGGATAATCACATTATCTAGACGGATCCAATATCCAAGAGATGTGGGGAGGAATGAATGACTACCACTGAGGAGATAGAAGAATGAAAAAGACGTGGAGAGGGAAAGAATTATAAAGGAAAGACAAGGATGAAAAATACGTGGAGAGGGAAAGAATTATAAAGAAGAGAGAAGGCCGAAAGGGACGTGAACGTGTTTGGAATACGAAACTGTAATGGATCTGTGATGAGTTGAATGATTTTTTAATTGGAACGAAGGCGGAGGAGGAGAAGGAATAAGAAGACTTACGACGGATGAGATGCAAGAAGAAGGTGGAGAACGTGTTCTGATTCATTATCATTTTGTATTGCAGTGCACAAATGGATTTGATAATATTTTATGTATCACGGTTAAAAATTGGATTAGGTAATTAAGAGTTATGTAAGTTATGTATCACGATTCAAAAATTGTTTCATCGCGGTTCAAAAATAGTTTCATCACGGTGCAAAAAGTGTTTCACCGCGGTTCAAAATTGGATTAGGTAATTAAGACTTATGTATCACGATTCAAAAAGTGTTTCATCACGGTGTAAAAAGTGTTTCATCGCGGTGCAAAAAATGTTTCATCACGATACAAATTTGGATTAGATAATTAAGAATTATGTATCGCGGTTCAAAAATTGTTTCATCGCGGTGTAAAAAATGATGTAATAAAATTAATGTATCTCGGTGTAAAATTTTACCTCCGTAGCACGCCTTCAGTTCATTAAGGGTATTGTAGTCATTTTGCCCCCAAAAATTACTTTTTAAGGTTGAAAAAAAGGTACTTTAGCTATTTCCCTTCAATTTTTCCCTATTTTTAAAAGCCAAACAACTATTCAAATGCTAAATAAACCACCTATCGATAGTACTGTCAAGGTAAACCGGTGGGGCGGGGCCGTCCTTGGGCCACTACACCTTGCCATTTGATTGTCCTGAACAGGTGGCGACGGGCTTCAAAATTACCATCGCAATTCCTAACTCAACCCACCATGAGTTGTGAGTTAGGCAAGTCAGCCTACCAAAAAATATATACAAATTATTTCACAATTTATCAAGCAATACATCAAAGTTTGTCAATAGTGGATATTAGCTTTGCAAATCGAAAAGCAACCACATGAACGTTAAGGTCTTGAGCATAGCAAAACATTACTTGCTTTCACATATATTCGTTGTGCTCTAAAGAAGCGTTGGTCAACAAACTTATATTTGGGTTATTTCTTCCTTCAAAAGACTTGGTCTTTGTGATTCCAATTCCTACCCATTTGAAGAGAGATCAAGTATTCAAGCTACCAAGTTGAAGACTGAACCTACGTTGAGGAAGAACAAGAACATTCATTCCATATTGCATCATATCGGCAGACTTACATTTCATTGTAAGAGTATCGTTTGTGCAGTAACATTGTGTCACAGGTGGACGGGTGTCTGAGTAGATATTTAGCCTCATGTCAAGTAGTGAGTTTGCATAGGTTTGTGATTTACTGCATCTAGACCCGACAATTACAATCCATTACCCATTAACCCACCCAACGCAACCCATTAATTACCCAATCCAACGCAACCCATTACATATTGGAATTGAGGTTATTGAGGTGGTTGATGATAATAAGGCTCATGATGAGGTTGACGATACAACAAAGGAGGATACAGCAAAGCAGACTCTTCATGGTCATAACAGAAATGTGGACAAGCACACATATGCTACTGCTTTTCCAATTGTGGTGACAACTTCAAACTTACATGGATGTGAGGCGGTTAAGGGTAAATTAACTCACTCACACGTTGTACATGATTTAATTTATTTAGAACCAAAGTTTTTCAACAACGGTGTCAAAAACTTTTCAAGAAGGCGAAGGATAAAGATTTTCTATACCCGACTGGTCGCCTAGTCCGATCATTATTTATAATATGTTATATCCAACCTACTAGGTAGCTATACCCCACTACCCACTTATCTTGTTAGTATGTTACCTAGCCTAAATTGAATTTGAAATGATCAAATTTCATTTTATAAAACGCAAAGTCAAAACATGCAACAGATCAAAAAGGGAAGAAAACTATAAAACTAAAAAGTAAATTATTTAGTCTAGTGAATACCATCCCAAATTAAATTATTTACTCTTTTAGCATTTTAATTTTTGAATTGCAACTTCCATTAGTACTCAATTCATTTGTAAATCTGAAAGCAAAATAAGATCAGAAAATCTTATTAAAAAAGACCAAACAAACAGGCAACATATGCAGATGCAGATGCAGCTTGCACTCGTAAACACAGACGAACAACAATGTCTTAGGAATGCCCACAAAGAAATATACACATTGTCAGTCGACAAAACTTTCTATAGAGAAGTAAAATCAAATAATCGACAAGAAAGAGAGATCAAAAAGGGAGCCTGTAAGTTCAATCTCAACAACTGAGTTATTTTTTATTTTTTTTTAATAAGGTAATATATACAAAAATGCGTCAAAACAGGTGGCGCATCCTTTGAATATTAGAAGTATTCTCGAAAGAACCAAACTAATCTATTTGAAAGGAATTTACAAGTTCTACAAGAGAATGATTACGGCTTTGGGAATTATCAGTAATCTCATAACACCACAAGAAGAGAGTGCGGAGCTTTTTTTTTTCAAGACATTGACTGCCCATAGAATAGATAGAGGAGGGCTCTTTTCGGCCGTCTGTGTTTTGGAGTGGACGCTTATTTCTGGCAGGCAATTACCGTCTTTCAGTTTGAGGAAGAAGAAGAAAAAAGACGTATTCATTAGTTGATCCATTGTCAGAAACCCTTTTAATTATTTCCGTCCGAATAGTCAACAAACTCCCATTGGGGCAGCCTCCCAGATTAAGTTTCTCCTCCTCCGTTTATGCAAAGACCAACTCAAAACAAGTTCCTTGACTATCTGGGCATAACCCAAGAAATGTTAAATAGTCCGAAAATCAATTTCCACAATACCCTCGTCACAGGACAAGGAATTAACAGATGGTTAACCCTCTCATCGCTCTCATTGCAGATGAAGCACCAGTTGACGTAGATTCTACGCTGAATCCGCAAGTTATTTCATGTAAGAATGTCTTCAAGCTAGCCTCCCAAGCAAAAATAAAATAAAATGCAACACGATTGGGAGGGGAGCTTCGATTTCCACACTGCTTTCCTTGGGAAAGAAGTAGCAATTCCACTCAATAAAAGATAGAAATAAGATTTTACAGAGAAAATGTTACCCCTAAGACTTTTCCACCGCATTTGGTCATTCCCGAGTCTACCAACCTGTTGATTCTTATTATAAAAGGCCGAACATGACTCCACTTCTCAATCTTTTTTTTTTTTTTTTTGATAAGTATAATTTCTATAAACAACAAGCGGCGAAACTGGTGACACGCCCTCTGTACACTGGGAGTATACTCAAACGATTTTTTTTTTTTTTTGATAAGGGAGTATACTCAAACGATTAAGCTCCCAAAGTAAACCACAAACTCTACAAAAGAATTAGCCTCCAGCCTAACTGTATCTAAACACCAAAAAAAACAACAGCAGAACAAACAGGAGCCTTCCCTCATTTCTCAATCTTGAAGGTGTCTACGAAATGTTGGAGTTCAGGCCACTCTTTCTTATCAAAAACTCTGTTATAGGAGGAATAAAGAGATATATTATGACTCCAAATCATCACTAATAACTCTAAATTGGAATCACAAGGCATTTTTCAGATGCAGGTTGGCCCTTGAACTTTATTATAAATGAACAAATATACGAACAATTATGACATCTAGATACACAATGTTCTACCGAGATTTGCTGATGCTTATGAAAAGAGAGGAAGCTCAACTAAAAGGATAGCTAGACCAACTAGCAGAATTTGCAAAGAATTAATAGGACAAACAGCACCAGAAATGGAAATTCACACAAGCAACAGGTGGAGATGAAAATGCAGAAGTAACTATAGAGCTGGCAGCCTGGCACCTCTTAAAGAGAAGGCATTTATACATGCTTGTTTTTTATTCTGCCAACAGCTTTATCTCATTAGATAATTGCTTATCCTTTAGTGCAAAATCGATTTAATCCAAAGACAAAAATGTAAGTAGGGAGCCAGAGCAAACAAATATTTTACTCCACCAGTTAAGATGAGACTTTCAACAGTCACAGACAAAGGAACCTTCAGAAAGCTATCAACATCATCACTATTACCAGCCATAATCAGCAGAATAATATCAGAAACAAAGAAACAAGCAGAAATTACCTAATCATCGATAATACTCAAGAAATCGAGTTGAGCAACTATGGGTGCAAATCCTACACAAATTTCTTCCTCTTCATCATTCAAGTCTTCGGTGTCTACATTTAACAATCATAAGAGTGCTTAATTAAAAACGTAAAAGCAATAAATCGAATGAAGTCAAATACATTATATAGTACATAGCTTTACCGCTCATCTAGTGTGCATAACAAAGCCTCAACATTCTTTGGCAAAGTGAAGTGCGATACTTTCCAAGAATACGCCCACCATTTAAATGCATATTCAGAAGCAATGCTGGTGATCAGAATGCTCAAAATATTATGTGTCATTTATGAAAGAAGGGATACTGAATCCTATTTGCCTCGCAAAGCTTCTCATGAAATATTTTTGTATTCTGAATTACTGTTTGTATATTATTTTCCATCATGAATTCACCAAAAAAAACTCCCACTTCACCAAAACAAAACATCCAATGCAGTGATGCACACAAATCTCACATTACACCACCTTTGAAGAACATCCAGGTATGACCTGAGGTGAATACAGACTAGGGTTGCTGAGAAAAACAAAGCAATGAATGAAACTCAGATTGCTGTCATCCCCCCCACCACAAAATCATTAAAGCTTCCAACACCATGATTTTTAGGATTTTTATCTAGCATTACCTGTTTGTTACAAAAGCTGACATTGTAGCAGAAGGGGACCAAGTGGGGTGGAAGGATTTGATATCTATCTCTCTTGTTTTGTTTTTGTTTACAATGCTCTTTGTTATTCAAAAGAAGAAACAAGTTGGTTGAAAACAAGGCAATCAAAGTAATGCATGCTAATAGAGTTATGATTAACACTAATGAACACAAAAGTCATGATATTAGAAGAGAAAGGACACTAGCGAGAGAGAGAGAGGAGGACGTAGAGTTAACGAGATTGACGGAGTTAAGGTTTCATTTCATTTTATTAATTATTATTTCCTCAAGCAAGGACAATTTGTTGATTAAACGGTTACATCCAAAAAGAAAAGAAAAGAAAAAATAAATAAATAAATAAGATGCGTGTCACACTCTAAGGTCATCTTCCCCAAAATAACAAAATCAATAACGCAAAAACTGTTCAGCAGTTTCATACTTTGGTCTGCTTTCTCATAAATATTTGAAGATCTCTGAGTAAAATTGGATGACTAAATAGATGGTGAGAGAGATGGCAAGGACACTCGGTGTGTGTAATGTATCAAACTGTTTAGCAGTTTGAGAAATGTGCACAGCCCACAAACTATTCAGGCCTACTTGAGAGGACAATAACCAGCCTTGTTTTCCTCCTTAAACTAGATACAACCCACAAAAGGAGGATAACTACCGGTGAAGTATATGCAATACATAGATGTGAGAGTTCCTTGGCCCAAATACGTTGAACATTGCACATTTATTAATCAAATATCTCAAATGCTACGGCATCATCTCCACAACCAAGTAGATTGCCAAGTGTTGCCCCTTGATTTGAATTTTCATGATCAAAGTTGAAAGTTTGTTCTACAATCCCATTCACCAATTTACCGATAGTTACTATTATGAAATCTGGGTACTACTTCCCCCGCCCCACCCACTAATACCCAAATTCCCAACAAACTCTTGATAATTGGCACAACCTTGAAGAGGTTGTTTCTATAGCTTCAAACCGAATGCTCAAGTTAACATGGGGAAATGTTACCGTTGCACCAGTTCCATATTATCTCCTTTACTAAGTCAAAACACACCACGTTCTTTTGGCTTTCATATTGACCTCCATTGTAGAATGTTAAACCTATACTATATCAAACTCCAATCCCATCTTCTGAAGCAGTTGAGCAAACTTCTGGACTTGCCGTGCAATTCACACATAGCAAAGAAACTAAACAATAAACAAGTACTCAAGAATCACACTAGGGATAACCCAGCTTCAGCTTACAGAAAAAAAAAAAAAACTATTTGCCTTGACATGCTGCATTACTCAAACCCGAGACAAAGTCACATTCTAATCGTAAAATAATCGTCCCCCTCAATTACATTCACATTAAAACCGAACTAGATAAAAGAACTGATAGTTCTATCCCATGACCATTTGAACCCATGAGTAAGTTTCTGATTGATAACATCAACCTTCATTATAATGTAGACTTCTAAAACTCCCACTTATGTAAATCTCAAACATAAATGACAAATATGCACATCATGGAGATATAAAATAGCATTTACAAGTTCAAATTCATACATAAGCAAAGAGTTTATACCTAGATTGACCCGATTCAAATCACTCATCTTCATCACTCTCATCACTAAAATAGCCTGTTTTCTTCTTCTTCTTCATCTTTGTCTCTCTCCTCCCTCCTTTCTTCTCTTTTTCCGACCTCAACAACCTCTCATCAGCATCTGTATCCACCACAGACGCCCAATTATCATCCTCAAACCCCTCCCCACCAACTCCTTCATCCTCCTCACGTTCCCAGTCCTCCTCCGCACCCCTCCTGGGCCTTCTGCCACCACCACCACCACTGCCCCAACCCCCTTCTCTTCGTCCTCGCTTCGACGGCTGCGGCCGTTCCCGTGGCCCTAACTGATTCTTCGGACACTCGTACGACAAATGCCCCCCTTCTCCACACTCATAACACCTACTCTTGTCCTGGTACACCCTCCGACGTATAAACTCCGTGGCGCGGCCGTTATCGGCGGCGATCGAGGCCGCTAGGGTCCGGCCGTTGAGGATTTTTCCGTTAATGCCTTTCACGGCCTTGACAGCGTCGTCGCGAGACACAAAGAGGATGAAGGCGACGCCGCGGCTGTGGCGAGTGACACGATCTTTGAGGATTGTGACTTTGGCGACTTTACCGAAGGTGGAGAAGATGGTGTGGAGGTCAGAGTTTGTCAGGCTGAAATCTAGGTTACTGACGTATACAGTTGATTTGGATGGAGCTAGGCCTCCGCTTCCGGTTCCGGTGCCGGAGGGTTTGGTAGCGGAGGAGGGCGGTGGTTGTGGGACGGATGAATAGCGGTAGTAGAAGGTTTCGTCTTCATCGTCGTCGCTATTACTCCGCACCATTTTGCAAATTTTGCTATTGTCAAGTCCAAGTCCAATTCCTTTGTCTAGTCTTTGAGGGAAAGTAATTTTGCCAGAAAACTATTTCCTATATCCAGAGTATTGATGAACGAGCCTTCTTAAGTGTTTAACTGGACTATATTTTTTTATAAACTTTTTAAAATACAAAATATAAAACTAACTTAACTTTTAAAAAATATTTTTTATAACCTTTTTGTAATAAATTGTTTATAATACATTTTTTACTCTTAAAACTAATAGTGAGTTTTAGGTCGATTAACTTGACATTTGGATCAATCAAATATCGATTAATCGACCTTATTATCAAAATGATATTTTTATCTATTTAAATTATTTTGAAATTGTTTTAAGTTGTCAAAAACTCAAAGATCATTTTGTAATATCCTCGTAATCGGAGTACAAGACTACGAGTCTACAACCCCTTTTTTTCTCTCCTTGTAGCACCTCAAAAAGACCAAAAGGCCCTTGTTCAAAATTGTACATCTATAAGATTAGCTTTACAAACCAAATCTTATACTTTTAAAAGTTAGTTTTTAAATTAATTTTTTCAAATTTTGCTATAAAAAACTAATTTTTGTTTAAATGTGTAGATAAAGAACATTGTTTTTAAGAAAAAAATTGTTTAAAACCACACACAGAGAAATGCAAAAGTAAAACAAATTTAGTGTTGCCTCAAATAGGCGACACTAGTGTAAAATTTTAAAAAAATCTTTTCAAATCAAATTTTAAAAAACTAAAACCCATAAAAAGATTTTTTTTTTTACACCAAATGTTGCTTCAAAATGGCAACCCGGTGTAAATAAATTTTTGTCTTTTTTTTCGGGTACATTTGTAGTTTTTTTTATTTTCTAAAAATAATGTTTAGTATACTATTTTTGGAAAAGGCAAAACCCTATTCGGGCCACCCAACTTTTCAAAAATTTGCACTATGATCACCGAAAGTTTAAAATTTTCATTCTTGCCACTATACAAATATTATGATGCAAGTAAGCCCTTTTTTTGGATAGACGTTAGAATTTACCGTTAAGTTATGACAAATGTCTATTTTACCCTTCTAAATACAGTTGTTGAAGGAATCAAAGTGCAATAAAAAAGAAAACCAAACAGCAAACCTAGTCACCAACCCATCCCATACCCATCTTCGTCTTCCTTCTCCAGTTCACACCTTTTGTCAGAGAAATCTAAAAATGGGTCCATTGTTAAAAAGAGTTAGGCTAAGGGTCCATTCTCGAGTCATCGTCATTATCAACATCAACATCTAGCTTGAAGATCAAAATCAAAATCTGAATCTCTCTTTCAAAACCCAGATCCATTGAACTTAAATAAACCTAAATCTTAATAAACCAAGAAAAACACTCAAATACATCTAAATCTACCCAGCAAGAAGATGGATTTGGGAAATACAGACTTGCTTTTGTATAAAAACTCTTTCAAAAACACCCATCATTTCAAGTTTCGTCCAACTAATGAGGATCTAGAAGACGAACCAGACGACGGTGTTTTGCTCTCTGTTTCTACAATCTCAACCTCGCACAACCTTGTCTTCATCTTCGTCGATGCCTTCTTCACCGTTGATTTTGTCTAGATCGATAAAACAGTGCGAGCATTTGAGGTCGTTGGAGAATTGACAGTGGTGGTGGTGGTGAAGTAAAGAAAGAAGGAAGTGTCGTTTAAGAGGGTGGGGCAAGATATCATAAGCTTCATTTTTTTTTCTAACTTACTAAAGATTGGGAAAGAAAGACAAGATGTGTAAGAAGAGAGGAAAATCTCATCACTTGGAGAATGTCTCCTCATAATCTAAACTCTCTCTTTGGGTAAAGCCTTTCGCCACAAGATGTCTCGTATATTTTTCAGTTAATCCATCTGCCTTTCACTTGACTTTGAAACCCATTTATTTCCAATAGTCTTGAGATTTTGTGAAAGATCAACTAACTCCCAAACATGATTCTTTTTCATAGAGGAAATTTCATCTTCTATTGTAGTCATCCATTCATTATTTGTAGGTAAAGAAAGAGCTTCTTTGAACGATGTAGGCTCACTAGAATTGTAAGAAGTAGTTAAGAAAGATTCATCTTCGTTCGCGAATCGACGATGATGTATATTTCCATGTTTACTTATTCGCTCTAGTATCAGGCTCCCACTCGGATGAAGATTACCTTGACTCTCATTTACGACTTCCATAGGCTCAACATCATGTTGTACCATAGGATTAAGTTGAGACGATTCCCTACCTTTGCCAAAAGAAGTCATATGTTCTTCTTCCATCTCAAAAAGTTCAAAGTCTTTTCTAACTCACCTATCTGAGACTGAGGGAAATCATTCTCAATGAAATCAATATTACATGAGTGTATTTCAATCATTCCTACGTCAGGTTTTCCACCATACATAACATAACCCTTTGAGGTATTCGAATACCTTATGAAAACGCATTCGTTTCCTCTAAGGCCTAGTTTTCCAAACTTATTGGAGGTACTATTGTAACACCCGAGATTTTAGTAAGTTTAATTATCTCATAATTATGTGCTTTAGTGAATGTTATAATTGATTGGACAATACTTTATTGACTTTTCTTGGTTATATTATATTAAATAATACAAATATTAGTATTATAATAAATTTAACTAGGCTACGTTAGCTATTTTATAGTATTAAAACGTTATGTTGACCGAAATGCTAGAATTGTAATAGCCGAATTGTTAACATTTGGAAATTAATTTTATATTAATTGGTGTATGTTGACTAGTCAAATGTTTTGATTTATTTTAAAATAATATATTAGTTTAATAATAACAATAGCATTATGTTAGTACTCCCTCCGTCCCTAAATTATCGTCCTCCTTTCCTTTTTCGTCCTCCCAAAATAATTGTCTAGTTTGAAACTTATCTTTTTAGAACATCACTTTTACAACTTTACTCTTACTTTTTCACCATACTTTAATTATGGGCCACATACACATGAGCTTTAAAGGAAACTACACATTAAACCAATATAAATAATCTAGTCAAATGTTTTTTCTTAAACTGTGCGTCGGGTCAACTAGGACGATTATTTAGGGACGGAGGGAGTATGATATATTATATTTTATATTATATTACTCCTAAGCCATTTGTTGAAAGCCTTTAAATAAATAGGAATGAAATGCAAAACAATTTCCTTCTTTGTGCCGACTAAGTCGCAATTGTTGACCAACATCTCTTGTCATTTCGTGTATATATAGTTGTATGCTTAGTTTATCTTCTTCATTTAGCCGTGAGTTTGAGCGATACTGGAGATGCGAAAACGAGAGAAATACAATGGGTTCGTTATATAATATATTTTCAGTGCAAGCTTATTTCTTAATTAAATCCAACACTGGAAAAGCTTATGGTTTACCTCGTGAGTTACTTTAAAGCAATTTTGGCGTATTTTAATCAGGCTAATTTCTATCTTTTTGGTAAGGAACTACTTGCTTATGTATGTTCATTAGCACGTTCAATAGTCTATATATTGCGGTCAATATTCGATATACCTAGAATTGAATCGTTATTTGTGGTTAATTTGTGATTAATTGGTTATATTATTGGTTATTTGATAATAAGTTGTGCTTTTGAATATGTTTACAAATTGTGATTGAGACTGAGTTGAGATAAACAAACTTATGTGAAATATGTGAATTCTCAATGTTGAGTGGTTGAAAAGTTTACTTTATAACTCGTCATATTTGTTACAGTTTTAAATAGTCAATAAAGGAACAATCTTTGAGAGCAATACTTGGAACACATGTTGGTGTTTGTTATGTGACAATAATCTTTTAGGGAAGTGTATGATGACCCCGAGCTTGACATGGGGCGAAGGGTAGTGCGAGTCAAATGTGAAGCTCTATGTGACCCAACCCTTCGCTAATGGCCATAGCGGAGGTAATACTGCACATATCAATATAAAAGAAAAAAAATGTGTGTGTTTTGCATTCAAAAATAAAACACATGTTGCATTACTGCACATATCAAATAAAGTCCATGCAATATATTAGCAAACATCTAATAAACTTTCTATGTCACATTTGCGTTTTGATAAAAATGATACATGCATGCATTAGTCACTTGCATTTATTGTCCAAATAACTGTATTTGTGCATTCTCAAAAAATGAAATGTTGCAAATTTTGAAGAAAAAATATATATTTTCATGACATTTATCATGTCTCTGCAGCATATGCATTCGTAAAAGTGAATATTATTGCAAAAAATATTCCTGTTACATTCTGCATGCATCCAAAAATATGCCCGAAAATAAAATATATATAAAAAATGTATCGTATTTCCAAAAAAATATATTTCATGAGCATGTATCATATAAAAATATTTTTCAGTCCAAACATGTATCATATAGTCAAATTGCATCAATAATATAAAATATGCATCGCAAAGTCAAATAGTGCCAACTATTCAAAATATGCATCGCAAAAATAAATCGCATGAATTTCATGGATAAATTGCCAAATTGTATCATTCTAGCATGTAAATTGCATGCATAAGCATTATAAGCAGGATCATGAATGCTCCAAAAGCCCAAAGCAGCAGGGAAATCTAGCAGATCTGAAAAATAATCCAAATGGGTTAAAAAAAAACTTACAGTGTGATTTGGAAGATTGGACACGTGAGTGTTCCGATAACGAAGGAGATTCCCGCAATCATCCTTCGAGTAATGATACTTGACATGGTTTCGGATCAAAGGAGGAAGTTTTTTCCTCTCTTCGCCCGAATCCAGGTACATTGGAGTTTTTCCCTTCCGAGATCACGAATAAAGAAGTCATCTGTTAAGAAAAACACGCAAATTGGCAGAAGAAAATTGAGAAAATGAAGAAATCACAAAGCATCAACAATGGCAGCCCCAAAGAAAGAAATGAAATGAAGAAAGAAGAAGAAGAAGCAGTGAACTGCTTTCTCCCTTTACGCGTCGCATATAATGGGGAAGAAAAAGAATTTTTTTTTCTTTTTCCCCCCTCCGCAGTTTAAAAGTTCGTCACTTAAGCCCTCAGGTTTCCAAGGCTGCAAAATGGCCCTTAAAGCTTAACGAAAAGTTAACAAAGTTAGCTTTGTTAACCAAAATTGACGGTCATCCATCCAAAATCAGAGGAAAGCTCATATCTCCAGCAGATCTGGCGCAAAATGACCAGAAAAGCAAAAGAAAGAAAGCGAGAAAAAAAGGAGAGAGCATGCAAATAGAAAAATTACAAGCATGCAAAAAGAAAAAAAAATGTGCAAAAGGCAAAAAAAGAAATTTCCAGTAAAAGTTGGAAAAGCAGCAAAAGAAAAAATTTCCAGCAGAAGTTAGAAATGCAGCAAAAAGCAAAGGAAAATTTCCAGTAGAAGTTGGAAAAGCAAAAGAAAATTTCCGGCAAGAGTCAGGAATGCAAAGAAAATCCCCAGCATGGGTCAGAAACAACAAAAGCAAAAGAAAGAAAATCCCCAGCATGAGTCCGCAAAAGCAGCATAAGCGGCAGAAGCAGCAAAATCAACAAATGCAGCCAAGAAGAAAATTTCCAGGAAAAGTTGGAAAAGCAGCAAAAAAAGAAATTTCTATCAAAAGTTGGAAAAGCAGCAAAAAAGGGAAATTTCTAGCAGGAGTTGGAAAAGCATCATAAACAGCAAAAGCAGCAAAGGCGGCAGAATCTGCCAAAGTAAAGCAATGGTAAGAAAAGGTAAAATATTTTTACCTTTTGCATGCATGATATGTTCCACCATCGCGTTTGTCGAAAGGTCTCTACCTTTGAAGATGCGATGTTTTCCTGCTTTCTAGGAGTAGCATAGGATCATCTCCTCGCAGGGCGTAACCCCGAGATGAATGATCAAAAATCTGAATTTGTGTGTAGCTTTTTTCACAAAGGGGCTAAGACCCCGAGCCATAGAAAAAGGCTATCGCGCTTCGACGAAGGACCCTGTCCTGAGGAGACGATCTATCCCACCATCGTGTTCGGCAAAGGGTTTCGACCCTTTGAGGATACGATATTTGATATGGTTGTGTTTAGCCTTTTTCACGAAGGGGCTGAGACCCCGGGCCAGAGAAAAAGGCTATCGCGCTTCGACGAAGGACCCTGTCCTGAGGAGGCAATCTATCCCACCATCGTGTTCGGCAAAGGGTTTCGACCCTTTGAGGATACAATATTTGATATGGTTGTGTTCAGCCTTTTTCACGAAGGGGCTGAGACCCCAAGCCAGAGAAAAAGGCTATCGTGCTTCGACGGAGGACCCTGTCCTGAGGAGGCGATTTATCCCACCATTGTGTTCGGCAAAGGGTTTCGACCCTTTGAGGACACGATGTTTGATCTTGGCATCCCACCTAGCATTGTTTGTTTGCATCGGACCGAACTACGTTTGGTCTGATTCCTTTTATTAAGGGAGCCTACTTCGGTAGGTCCGACCATCAGAGTACATAATTTGCATATCTGCTTAAAAACTACGACAACCTACTATAATCGACTAAATATGTCTAGGATATGTGAGGTTTGATTTGCATTATAAACCGTTGCATTATAACTGCTACCTGTTGCATTACTCCCCATTATAATTGCCATAAAATTGGGGGTCTATTTCTTATCAACGATGTTCGTCTACTCAGTAAGCTGCGGGTTATCCGTAGACTCCATCGTTGAGGGGCTCTGTAGACACCCAAATTTCGTACCCCTGGTATGTAACATTGACATGCGATATCAAGACCTGTTAAAACTTAATAAATGTCAATTTACAGGGTTTTGAAAATGCAAAAGACAAAGCA
This sequence comes from Codonopsis lanceolata, assembly GCA_013146195.2. Classification (NCBI taxonomy): domain Eukaryota; kingdom Viridiplantae; phylum Streptophyta; class Magnoliopsida; order Asterales; family Campanulaceae; genus Codonopsis; species Codonopsis lanceolata. The sequence goes on from CM028383.1 coordinate 76,163,197, forward strand.
GGATGCGTAAAACAGTGAAATGCAGGGGCCAAAAGTGTCAAAAAGAGGCTGCTGAGAAAGAGCTCCAGGTGCTGCCACAACTCCAAGTGGGCGCGACGCCCATACTTCATGGGGTTGGTGCCCAGTTCCCCAAACAGTGCCTCCGTCTTAACGCATTGCACAAGCCTTCAAGCGTGTGGAACAAACTTGTGAAGCACAAGATGAAAATCAAAAATCCCAGCGATGTCCATCCCTCGGCCTATATATAGAAGGCCCCGGCTTCAGGAATTTAGACACTCTCAACACATAGTAAAAACGTTGTGCGTTTATTTTATGCAGTGAGCGATCGTGAGAATAGTGAGTTCCCCTTCCTATAAAGCCTCGAAGCTCTGCCAAATCTCCTCTAAACACAAAACCAACCGGTCAAAGTGAGCCTTAGCCCCCCAGCTACGTTTCCACCTTATTCCCTCGGTCCAAAAAATCTCAAAAAGAACAGTTGCTCTGCCTGAGTAAAAAGGCCAAACCCGCCAGAAGCAAGCAGTTGCTCTGCCCGATTTCCGCCAGCAGCAAGCATATAACAGCAAAAACGAAAGCAGTTGCTCCACCCGTTTGACGGTGCCCCGAAGCAACTTTCAGAAGCATTTATTCTGCCCGAACCACAGCAGCAACAAAAAGAGTCCCTCTCCCGGAAGGACAGAGTAAGCACACCAACGCTCTTAAAGGTGAGCCTTTAAGGGTTTATTTTATAAAAAAGCTATTTTCATCCGGACCAATGTAAAAATATAAGTTGTTATGCCATCCGGATCTATGTAGAAAATAACATTAAAAAGAGCCATTATTATGACCAAATATTTTTAAATGTATTTGTAATTATTGGAAGGAGGTGGCTGCAAGTCTGTGAATAATGTAGACATGGATATATTTGCTTTTAATGCTTTATTTATCTGCTAGATAAATATAACAAAAAACATACTTTAGCCAAAAACTGTTTTTAAGACCGAAAGGGCGAGTTAGGTGCCTAGCACCTTCCCAATTCGTAACTTAGCCTCCGAACCCGTTTTTTTTTTTTTAAATCTCTGATTTATTTTTGGTTTTTCTTTGTTTTTTCCTTAAAATAAAGATGACGACTCTGTCAAAACATTTTGGATCACAGTAATACCCACAACATCCTTTCTTGCACTTTCCCGTTTTTCCCTAAACAAGGGAGGATGTGAATGAAAGGGTGATGCATTTTCTGTATCTTGTTTTCCCCTAAATAAGGGAGGATGAGATATGAGAAGCCCATGCACTCATAGCGATCCAAAATAGGCCTTAAGGAAATTTCGGAAAGTCTATAATGGGGCCCACAACATCATTTTCTTGCACTTTTCTGTTTTTCCTTAAACAAGGGACGGTGAGAATGTAAAGAGTGATGCATTTTATGTATCTTATTTTCTCCTAAACAAGGGAAGGTAAGATACGGAGAAACCAAAGCTCCCATAATGGACCAAAATTCACTCAAGTTATCGAGACGTATTCAACGCGCTTCTTGACAACACCCTTTCCGCATTTTTAATTTCATCTTCCCCTACACAAGGGAGGGTGGAAAGGAAAGCGTGGTATCCTTCCGCACGTCGCGTTCCCCTAGAAAAGTAGCGCGGGGCGCGGGAGAATCTGGGGCACCCATATTTACTTGCTTAAATTGCTTCTTGTCTATATGGTTCGACATTTGCTTTTGCATCACTATACTCTATATTGATTCGTACACTTGCGAGATAAAAAATAAAACATCAGTGTGCTCGCTCGCTGAGGAATTGGCATGCTCGCTTAGGAGATGGCATGCTCGTTAAGCAGTTGGCATGCTCGTTGAGGAGATGGCACGCTCGTTGAGGGTGTGCTCTCGTATCGTGCACTTGTCCTGCTCGCGTGTAATTGATTGTATTATAAATATTAGTGTAATGTATGATTTCATACAGTGTTCTAAAACTCCCCGCCTAACTCCGCCTAGGCCCCGCCTAGGCGCTAGGCCCCTCTCTACCGCCACGACTTTCTTAGTCGCTGTCTAATCGACCAAGTCGTCGTCTATGTCAAACCTCGCCGACCTTAATTTATTTTTGTAGCTTTGATTTTGTGGCATGCGGTGACTGGAGAAGGAAAGGGGTGAACTGAAGAAGGAAGGGGGAGTGGTAATGGTGAGGCAGAGAGAGAGGTAATGGGGGGCGAACTTGACTAATATCTTTTTTGTTTTTAGTTCTAAACTTGACTGATTTATTGTTTTGGGGTTATTGAGAATTGAGATTAATGGTATGTTTGTATATTTTCATTCGTTTTACAAATATAGACAAGTTTTTGATAAAATGACAAATATAAAAAATTAAATTTGTATTCAACGTGTTTGATATTTGATGTAAATTATCAAAAAAAAGAGTAATTATGTCATAATTTTAGGCCCCGCCTAGACTCCGATTACGCCCCGACTAGTCCTTTAGGCGCTAGACGCTAGTGTGCCGCCTAACGGCCGCCTAATGATTTTTAGAACCTTGATTTCATATAATGCCCTTAAATATATTGTCATAATTAAAGTAAGTAAAAAAAGTAAGGATAAAATGGTAAAAATATTTTCCTAAAAATAAAAGTTTGAAATAGGCCAATAATTTTAGGACGAACAAACAAGAAAATGAGAATAGTTATTTTAAAACAAAGGGAGTAATTATATTACCCTTTTAGTGTAAAAGGTAGTTTGGAACAATAAAGCATACTCAATTTATGGTCTGAAGTAGGCCATAACCGTTCCGTACATAAGTTGATGAGGTTAACAAAATTTATCTCTTAATCAATTCTTAATATGTTCAATTTCTTAATATGGGCTTATACACGATTAGATCTAACTTCTAAGCAATCTAAATAATGTCATGTGTCCAAACACAATTAAAACGAGATAATATGGTTTGTCTAAACACAAATAAAACGGCGGTACATTGTATTGGGGGATTTACAAAAATGACCAAGTCAAAGATGACTTGGTCATTTGTAGCTTCACTTAAAAAAAATATTTTTTATGACCTGGTTTATTGATGAATCACTAATAAACCACAACTGGTTTATTGGTAAATCAGTAAAAATGCAACTCTTAATATCCGAAATCACTGGTCGACAGTGTGATCGACAGATCGACCAGTTGTCAACGAAGTGATTTACACTGGTTTATTGATAAACTAGTGTAAACCACTTAGTCGACAACTGGTTTATCAATAAACTAGTGTAAACCACTTGGTCGAAAACTGGTTTATCAGGTCGACCAGTGGTCGACCAAGTGGTTTATGGTCAAATGTCATATATGTTCATCAACTGGGTCAAATGACCATATTTGACCAATGTCACCCCTAAGACAGAAAACCCATACAATACATCATTCTACTCAAATGACAATAACAATTACTCCCACTGTTCTAAGTAAAATTTTAGGATGTTTCATTTTAAAAGTTTAAAAAATTATGCTCACTTTTTTTTTTATAACTTTTCATCTTTACCATCTACTTGTGTTTTAAGTATTTTTGTAATTATGATCAACTCCAATGACATCAATATATCCCTTTTTATAATTAGATTTTTCAAATATGAACTATTTACGTGGAACGGATGAAGTTATAGCAATGGTCTATGTCTCAATTGGCCCTGCGATTGGCTTGCAACTACACTCTGAAATGCAAATGCTCATCTCATGTTTCTAATTAACACCTTTTCCGGAATAAATAGTAATGTGTTAATTCAGGAATAAATAATTAAAAAAACACGTAAATTATTTTTCTCTTCGTTTCTAAATTATTGTTTTTGTTTGACCCTTGAGTCAAACTATATATTTTTCAAATGAAAATTCAACTTACAATTTTTTTTTTCATTTCATAATCACAAAACACGTACTAGTATTTTTTAAATTTGACAAAATGTGTTTTGTGATTTAAAAAAAAATTGAAAAATATATCATCAAAATTTCATTTGAAAAATACTTAGTTTGACTCAAAAGTCAAACCAAACAATAATTTAAGAACTGATGGAGAAATTTACACCTTATCAAGTCTGCTTCCCTGTTCTGCACCTTTTGGGGGAAGATAGTGATCCATTTGTGGTACTAGAACAGAGTTTGCTAATGCAAACCCTCGATTATGTACCAAAAACAGGAAACCTTCAATTTATAGACAGAATTTGGAGATTCAAAGTAAAGATCTAAGTAGTTTATGCACAAAACCCCATCATTGTTCTACTTGGTAAAGGATCATATCAAAATGATCCATAGGAACCATGTGACCATCATCATGGACCTGTTAGGCTGTTAGCCATAACAAAACCATATCAATACAAATATTAAAGCAAGTCTAAAAGATCCTATGATCTTCACCGGAACTCTTATCGCTTCATTTTGTTTTTCAAATTCTTTGTTTTCTCGCATGCGCCTTCAAGAAGCAAGTTCTTTAGTTTTCTCGAAATGAAAATGATTTTCGTTACATCTTCCGGGCATCAGTTTCCGACAACGATAGCAGAAATTGCAATAAAGAACTTCAAGTGATGCTACAAACTTCTTCTGGCCACTCCATTCCATCGCATAAACCCATCTTGAGTTACTTATTACAAGATCAAGATTACAATAAATAAACTTTCTCAATGAAACTATTTTCACAACTTGTGTAGAGCTAAATTGAAACAGATTAAAGGAATAACTTCCGTCCCTTTGTATTTCCTGAACCCAGCATATATACATCACTCATGCCTAAGTTCTAGGAATAAGTTTAGCATCCTATACTCATTAGGATATCTTTCTAATATATACAAATATCTACAACAAAAGAAGAGATAAGGGAAATCTTTCCCCCTCTATTCTATCAGTCCCCCGTAGTCGAAGAGGGAGGTGGCCGAATGCTGAGACTGTCCCGAAAATCATCAAAAAGTACGCGCGGAAGCCCTTTAGTGAAAATGTCAGCTAATTGATATCGGGACGGAACATGAAGAACACGAATTTCCCCCTTCGCGACTTTCTCGCGAACAAACAGAATGTCCAACTCGATATGCTTGGTTCGCTGATGCTGCACTGGATTCCCGGACAAATAAATAGCACTGATATTATCGCAGTACACCATAGTGGCCTTGGAAAGAGGAACATGTAATTCGAGTAAGAGATTCCGAAGCCAACATGATTCGGCGACGACATTAGCAACACCCCTATATTCGGCCTCGACACTCGATCGGGAAAGGGTAGGTTATCGCTTAGAAGACCAAGATATTAAATTAGAACCCAAGAATACACAATAGCCGGAGGTAGAACGACGGGTATCCGGGCAACCACCCCAATCCGCATCTGTATAAGCAGTAAGAGAAGTACAAGAAGACTTCGAAAGATACAATCCAAGAGTGAGCGTCCCACGAATATACCGCAGAATCCGTTTGAGAGCAGCCATGTGTTCCTGTCGAGGATCATGCATATGTAAACATATCTGTTGGACCGCATAACTGATATCTGGGCGAGTAAAGGTGAGATACTGCAAGGCTCCGGCTAAACTACGATAAAAGGTAGGATCCTCATATGGTGAACCCGCCGAGCCACTGAGCTTGGCATTGGTGTCCACTGGCGTCAAGGATGGTTTACAAGAGAGCATACCTGCTCGATGTAAAATATTTTCAGCGTATTGGTGTTGACACAAAAATAGTCCCCCGCTGTCGTGTGTCACAGAAATACCCAAGAAAAAATTTAACCGCCCAAGGTCCTTCATTGCAAATTCGGACGCCAATGTACTCATAATGGAAACCCAAAGCCTGTCAGAGAATGTAGTAAGGATGATATCATCGACGTAAAGCAACAGATACGCCATATCAGAGCCCTTAGCATACACAAACAGAGAGTGATCGGATTTACTGTGGATGAATCCCATAGTGAAAATAAAATCTGCAAATCTCTTATACCATGCCCGAGGAGCTTGCTTGAGGCCATACAGAGATTTCTTCAACAGGCAGACATAGTCGGGATGAATTTGATCACGGAAACCCAGAGGCTGATGCATGTATACTGTCTCATTTAAATTACCATGGAGAAAAGCGTTCTTGACATCCAACTGATGAATAGACCAAGACCGTGCAAGAGCCAAGCTAAGAACAAGATGCGGATCGTTGCTTTAACAACCGGACTAAAAGTCTCAGAACAATCCACTCCAACTTGTTGAGACCGGCCATTACCTACAAGACGAGCCTTATACCTTGCAAAAGATCCGTCAGAATTCTTTTTATGAGAAAAAATCCACATGCAACGAATAACATTAACATTAGATGGACGGGGTACAAGTTCCCACGTCTTATTTTGAATCAGAGCATCAAATTCATCAACCATAGCTGCTTTCCAGTTGGGGTTGGACAACGCATGTTTAGGATGTGAAGGAAGCGGGGAAAAAGAAGAAGAAAAAAGGTTGAAGTGATGCTTAGGTTTGACAATCCCACTCATGCTCCTAGTGGTCATGGACCGAGGATGGGAAGACGAGACCGAGGGAGGGGCAGCAGACTCCATTACAGAAGGAACAGGAATGGGGATGGAGAAAGAGTCAGGTTGGCCGGTAGGTTGGGGAGACCAAGAAGGAGAATGAGCGGACTGGGCCTGGGATGGGGGATCACACAAGCCGTGGAGGAGAGGATTAATAGGCGGATCAAAAATAGAATAATCCCGGCTTGCGGTGGGTAAAGAAGTAGCCGAAGAAAAAGGAAAAATCTTTTCCTCAAACACCACATGACGAGAAAGAATAATCCGGTGAGTTTGAAGATCATAGCACTTAAATCCCCTATGGTCAGAAGGATACCCCAAAAAAAAACACGGATGAGAGCGAGTGTGAAGTTTATGGATAGAAGTGGAGGGGATTAACGGAAAACATAAACACCCAAAAACCCGTAATTGAGAGTATGATGGGGCACGATGATAGAGAACTTGAGTAGGGGAGACATGATCAAGACCTTTTATGGGAAGGATATTAAGGAGATATGTTTCCATGGCTAATGCATGATGCCAAAAAGAAGACAGCATGGATGAATGGGCAAGAAGTGTTCGAACGAGATTATTAATTGTGCGAATTTTCCTTTCTGCCTTGCCATTTTGGGAAGAGGTGTGGGGACAGGAGAAACGAAAACTCATACCATTAGCACGGAAAAAAGATTTGAATTGATTATTGTCAAATTCTCGTCCATTATCACATTGAAAACACTTAATTTGACGCTTCAAATTGGGTGGAAATATATTTACTAAAAGAAAGAAAAATGTCGGGAACACGAAGTTTTATTTCCAACTGGAAACGTCCAAAGAAAATTGGAATAGTCATCTAAACATAAGAGATAATATTTATGTCCCGAGGTACTTAAGATCAGAGAGGTCCACAAGTCACTGTGAATAATGTCAAAAAGGTAAGAGGGTGGAAGAAGAAGAAGGATAAAATGGTAATTTGACATGCTTGCCAAGAACACATGAAGTACAGATACTATTTAAAGCAGAGTCCGTACATGGAATAAAATTATTATTGCAAAGGGAGCGAAAAACAGGGGCTCCAGGATGACCTAGTCTATTATGCCATAAATGGGAACAAATAGCAGAAAAGGTAGATGCAGAGATGGACGAGGTGCCAGAGTTGTTGGTGACTGGATATAGATCCCCGGAGCTATCACATCTCATTAAACGAACCCCCGTTTGAATATCCTTCACAGAAAAACCAAAAGGATCAAATTCAATGCTAACATTATTATCAGTTGTAAATCGACGAACAGAGATCAAATTTTTAATCAATTGAGGTGCATGAAGAACATTAGACAATTTAAGGGGAGGAAATGGAGGAGAAAGAGTTTGTTGTCCGTACCCACAAATAGGAATAGTAGTACCATCGCCGACAGTAATAGATTTATTTTGATGACTCAGATTAAAATAAGACGAGAGCATACCTGAAGAACCCGTCATATGAGAGGTGGCACCGGTATCCATGTACAAATTGTCATCGGGAACGTGCAGGGACATAGTATGCATCGCAGACTCAATGTCCGTTGGCACAAATGAAGAAGAAGCTGGCCCTGGTCCATGAGTAGTGTAAGCCTGAGCTGGTCGTTGGCCCAAGATCCCCTGTTGGCCTTGAGAAGGTGGGCGGGCCCAACCAGTAGTTGGGTATGGATATGGGGGAATGGCCCATGGAGGTGGGTGATAAGTAGATTGATAATTCCACCAAGGGGGAGAGGGTTGTTGCTGCCAAGAACGACCTTGTGCCTGATTAGAAGACCCACGACCACGACCCCTGCCGGGATGAGGCCCCGTTGCCGCCATCCCGCCGCCGCCCACCGACTACTGGACTTGGCTTGGCTGGGCCGACCACCACGGCCACCACCATATCTGTTCCCGCGGTGATGATTGCTGTCGGTTCCAGCCGATTCCTTGCTATCCTCAACTCCATCACTGCCGGTAGCAAGAAGGGCTGAATTTGTTGCATTGGACACCATGGTTGCTTGTTTGGCCTTGCGGGATTCCTCAATAACTAACTTCGAGCGAACTTCATAGAAAGAGGGAAGAGGGTCACTTTGTTGAATGATAGCTGCCACACTGTCATAGCTTTCATTCAACCCAGCAATAGCTTGTAGAACCATGCGATTATTCGAAACCGGTGCATCAACATTGGCCAATTGATCTGCAAGATTCTTCAATTCCTTGCAATAGGCCGACACCCCTGGATAATTATCCAACAGAACCTGAGAGAATTGATTCTTAAGTTTAACGGCACGGGAATGTTTGTTGTCTCGGAAAATGCCCGCAAGACGTTCCCATGTCTGCTTAGCCGTCGATCCCGGCTCGAGAATGGTCTGAAGTAAATCAGGGGAGATGGTTCCATAGATCCATTGAAGGACTAGGGAATCCAATTTCGCCCATAATTTTTTGTCAGATGTCTCCGCATTGGTCGTGTCCTCCGGTGAAGGATCGACAATATGATTGATAACATCAAATACCTTGCAATGGATGCGGAAAAGTTCCGCCCACGACATATATTTTCCTGATTCTGTCTCAAGAATTAGAGGAATCCAATTCTTAATGTTGCCGACCGTGAAAGCCGGATGCAACGACGGAGGAGCCATTAGGAGACGACAGAGAAGGAAAAATGGGAAGAAGGTAGGCAGAGAAGGGCAGCTCTGATACCATAAAGGAATAACTTCCGTCCCTTTGTATTTCCTGAACCCAGCATATATACATCACTCATGCCTAAGCTCTAGGAATAAGTTTAGCATCCTATACTCATTAGGATATCTTTCTAATATATACAAATATCTACAACAAAGGAAGAGATAAGGGAAATCTTTCCCCCTCTATTCTATCACAGATCCCTGCAGAAAGCCAACGAGCTAGAGCCCAAGATCGAGGTATTTGTTCTTTCTCTTGAGTGGGGTTCTGTGACCCCAATGTCTAGTATGTGTAGAATTGGTGTGGTGGCAGGTGAAGAGATATCTGCATTTGAGTTAAAAATGACTTAAGGAGTGGCACCTCCGTAGATCATTTTCCTTAGTAAATGGATTATTCACCGTAAAATATTTGACAATGATGATACTTTTTTAGTATTACCAAACACTAGAAAATGAAGAAAATATTTAACAAAAGTGATTTTTTGTGAAACCAAGAGAGCATTAAATCTTGTCATTTTTGACCTTTTCGTATGAGTTATAAATGAACTTTATTAAAAAAAATTGAGCTAAAAGAAATTGTGTAGAAGCACAGTACGATAAATTGACATTTGCAATTGAAAATTAAAGAATATTTTATTTAAAGAATCAACTTTCAAAAATTAAATCAATTGATTAATTACAAACTATTAGCCTCAAACAATTACTTGGAAAAAAAACACCAATAGTTAAAGTTCCCTTAAACAGAGCTATAGTCAAGTCCTAAAATATATGAACTAGCAGTTATTGAATAAGCCATAAACTATGGCCTTAGTTACTTTCCTCTATCAGTGAAGTACTTGTTTTCACCATTCTCCTCTCCACCATTTTCCGTCACCTGTTACTTTTTAGGACAGGTTCCATTTGCCCAAGCCATCGGCAAGTGGCAATGCTGATGTGAGAATGCTGACTTCACATTCAAAGGGCCGGGTAGCGGCCAAAACATCACCACCCTCACTACAGGCGACATGGAACATCTAATAAGTGTCAACTTCTCTTCTACAAAACGCATTTGCAATGCTGGACAATTTGGAAAGCTAGGAACATTTTTTGCTTTGAGCAGAAAACTTCGGATACTAATTTGATTCTGGACCTTGTTAAAATAAGATCTTAAGAGTGGATGGAAGACCTGAGAAGGAATGGTGATGACATTAAGTTGAAGATGAGTGGGAAAAGAACTATGCTATATGTAATACTAATGGTTAAATGCTCGGGATATTTTTCTTGATTGATGCAGTAAGGGAGTTTGCCAACATTTGCTGGCTTTGTTTTGATGAGGGCACGCGGTGCAAATTGGAGCTAACCACCAGCCCACTGCAAAATCCTTTTATTGATTGATTATCAGAACTGCAGTGGAGTACTCTAAACGTTTATTGATGCTAGCTGTTGAACCAACTTAATTTACTTACAATTATCCAGCTAATATGAAAAATATCATTATTACTTTTTATTCATCTTACCAGCACACCTTCGAAAAGGGAGGAAAAAAAACAAACACTGCAGAATAGAGAGAGGATGGCCGAAGCTGTTTTGATTTTCTAATGGATTCAGGAAGATACTAAGTTACACCACGGATTCACTCATGGGTCAATGAGATGGATCAAATTCAAGACATTGAATTTGTTTGAGCAACGATTTTGAGAATTGAAGTTTTATATTGCTGCAGATGACTCCTTGCAACACATAATAGTCGTTTCCGACTAACCATGAGAAGTGGTTTGATTCTAAAGAACGCTTGAACTCCAAAAGCAACGGTCCCTTCCTTTTAATGCATCTTATGTGTGAAGTTGGCTGAGTTCGATATGATGTTGCTGGCTTGCTGCTACTGAACTCAAGCGATTGCAGCAGAAAGAAACCAAACATCTTCCTTATACTGCTAAAATGAAGTGACATCCATGAAAGTATAGAAGTTCTATAATAGGTACTACACTTTCAGTTTTAATAGAAATTAAGACATACAATTCTTATACAGTAATAAATCCATAAACTAAGATACGCAAACCACAAATTAAAACGTATTTAATATGTTTACGAAAACCATGATAGAAAAATTAACCATGAAAATTATATTACGTAATACATGAGAGCTTCCATCATTTGGAACTTCACTCTTAGCTCTGCTTCGCCTCAAATCTCCATAGAACCAAACAATAGTGAATTCCTGCCAAATTAAGAAAAATATAAGGAAAGGAACAGCAAGGAAGGGAATACAATTTTTAGATTAGAATCTTATGTTCCTGATGAGTTGAAAGTTTTTTGAATTAATAAATCATTCTTCATATCTTTCGATAAACTATGAGGGAAAGGATGAGAACTAGGAAGTAAAGATTCATATAAATGATAGAACCATTCTGTACTTGTCCACATTGTAACTGAAATGTGCATAGCTAGGTTGATTAGCATAATCAAAATGCAGAATATACACTTGAACTAGCATGGTTAAAATTCATCCACTTCGGTATCTTAACGACATATTTATATAATTCTAAAAATATGCTAATAATAAATCATCATAGAGAGAGAGACCTTGTTGGACCTGAATTCGTCTTCAAACTTCATCAGTGTGGAACTTCCTTTGTAGCCATGCGAGCTTTATTGCAATTGCTAACGCTAGCCAACTGAAGATATTTTCAAGGAACCGGAAGTAAGCATGCCTCCATGATTCCTTGAAATGCAATACTCCACAGATTCCCAAGAAACCGACCAAGAAACCAGGGCCTATTCCAGCATAAAACCATAACTGATTGGACTCATCGCCACCTTCACTTCCATGAGCAAGTGGTTCATCGTTGCCCGAGCAATTCTTCATGAGAGGTGCTCCACATAGTTCACTGTTCCCTTCATATATTGTTGGATCATCTAGGGTCTGGAGTTGATGTCCAGTTGGTATTCTCCCTGATAACTCGTTGAATGAAAGGTTCAAGGCGCTGAGGAAGTTCATATCAGACAAACTTGGAGGAATCGGGCCAGAGAGTTTGTTTCTCGACAAATCGAGAGATTCCAACTCCTTCAAATTGCCAATCGTCTTTGGGATCCTTCCTTTCAGCTGGTTTCCTGATATATTCAATACCTTTAAACCCGAAATATCCGTCAACCCTTGAGGAATTTCACCAACCAGGTTGTTATTTGAAAGGTCTATAGACGTAAGATATAGAATCGTTTTGGTGTATGGAAGCTCTAGTCCTTTCACAGAAGCAACAATGTTTTCTGTATAAGGTTCCCCCCAATTAGACACTAGTCTACTCACTACAACACGTCTCTCTTCCATAAAGTTTCCTGGTAAATCCGCCTTCGAAGAATCCGTCACGGTCATACCAGTTAAATTGCCGATACAGTGAGGGATATTTCCTGTAACCGTATTCTTTGCCAAGTCTAATACTCGAAGAGAGGTGAGGTAACAGAGCTGTTGCGGGATCTCACCAACGAAAAAATTCGACCGAAGACTAAGAAACCAAAGTTCAGATAGCTTTGCTCCGATCCAAGGAGGGATAATACCCGTAAAGCGATTAACACCTAAATCAATAGTCTTCAAGGCTGTCAAATTTTGTAAGGACACAGGAAGTTCTCCTTCGAACCTATTGTTGCGCATGTGTAATGATTGGAGAGCACTCAGAGAACCGAAGGAACTTGGAATATGACCATATAGGCTGTTGTTTGTCACATCTAGAACCTGCAAATTATTTAATCTCCCCAAACACGAAGGGAGTCTTCCTGAAAACTTGTTTTCAGAGAGATCAAGTAGCCACTGACTTTATCAAGCATAAATGCGATGGAATGTGCCCTGAAATTAAATTATTGGAGATATCTAGCAACCACACATCCGTGGGTAAAACATTTAATGGTCCTTCACCACATCCGAGGGTAAAACATTTAATGGTCCTTCAAATCTGTTTGACTTTATCAAGCATAAATGCGATGGAATGTGCCCTGAAATTAAATTATTGGATATATCTAGACCCACCACATCCGTGGGAAAAACATTTAATGGTCCTTCAAATCTGTTTGAATTCAGATTTAGACACCTATCCAAGGGCCCCGCAACTGATTCATGAAGTTTTGGCAGTTTTCCGCTTATTTGGTTTTGGGATAGATCCAAGTAGCGAATATGTGAAGAGACATTCACAAACCAATCAGGGATTGGATCCGAAAGGCTAGAGTTAGAAATTGATAGATACTCAATGTGTTTCTGCGTTTGTAGCCACGGCGGAATTCCGGGTCCTATATTCTTGCAGTAATCCATATCAATTCTAAGGAGTTGAAAAGGAGGTACCCAGTGCTGGCTGATATTAAAACCTAGCGAGGTTAATGATATATCCAATTCTTCTAATGCCTTGAGTTCGGTAAAATGATGTTCAGATAGATTACCGTCCAGTAAATTATATGAGACATCGAGCAATCTTAATTTTGAAAGGTGTCCAAAACTTGTGGGAATGCCCCCTTTTAATTGATTGGAGCCGATATACAACTCTTCAAGCCTCGACAGTTGTCCAAGACTAGTGGGAATCCCACTTAATTGATTGTAGCCAATATTTAAGAGTTGTCTTGTAGGAATGCTCCCAGTTAATTGATTACGATTGACAATTAACATTTCCAGCTTTGAGAGTTTCCCAAGACTTGTGGGAATGCCCCCATTTAATTGGTTGTCGCTGATATCCAACACTTTTAGCTTTGAGAGTTGTCCAAGACTTGTAGGAATGCTCCCACTCAAATGATTATAATCAAGATTCAAATTAGCAAGACTGCTCAAGTTACCGAATGATTCTGGAATTGAAGTGTTAAAGGTGTTTCCTGAAAGATCAAGGATGGTGAGAGAGGACAATGTTCCAAGAAAATCAGGAATTGGACCATCAAATTCATTCGATTGAAGATTGAGATGCATAAGGCCAGTAACATTGGACAACCAGAGTGGGATGGTGGAATTAATAATATTTTCAGAAAGATCAAGTGAAACAAGTGAAGTGAAATTCACATTTGAAAGAGGAGGAATACTTTGTATCGAACAGGAAGACAAGTTTAACACTTTTAAAGAATGGAGCATGTTAACTGCAAGGATCCAATCACTGTCCTCCCCAATGCCACTCACCTTATATAGGTCCAAGTGCTGTAATGAAGACAGTGTAGATAACCAGCGAAGACTATCGATCGTCAGATAAGAAAATTCATCACCGTAACCGGTATAAAAACCATTATCGGAAAGATCAAGATACTGCAAACTCGAGAGGTTTCCAAGATGGTGGGGAACCTTACCACTGAAAGCTGAATAAGAGAGGTTCAGATAGCTCAATTTTTTAAAGGAGCCAAAGAATTTTGGAATGGCTTGAAAAAAACTGTTCATGCTCAGGTCCAGGTAATTCAAACGCTTTAAATTTAGTAACGAAGGATTTACCTCACCTCCCAATTGCTCATAGGTCAGTTTGCCAAGGTCAAGTTTCACGACATGACCTGTTCTCTTGCTGCATCCGACTCCCCGCCATGCACAACAGTCATTTCCAACCCATGAGGACAAGCGGTTTGATTCGTCTATGAGACCTTGCCTGAACGTCAAAAGTGATTTTCGCTCGTTCTCAAGGCAGCTTATGTTTGTACTGAAACTGAAATGAAGGCATTGCATCACAAGGAACGCAAAAACCATAAGAAAATATACTCCCATGGCTTTGTAGCGTATATGCAAGGCAACCAGGTGTAATGTATCTTTAAGCATATCAATGGCTTTAAATAGCTGTTTCATCCATGAATAAAATCCAAAAGCAGTTGTTTAGTAAAAGCTAAAGTCAAGTCAAGAAGACTCGTACCTTCTTGTTAGGTGCTGCAAATTAATGATAAATGATAAATTTAAAATTTTTTTTTATAAACAAAATCAATAGTGGTTTTCCACGTACCTGGGTGACTCAAACCCACGACTTGTTAAATGTGAGTGAAACATCTTACCACTAGGCTACATTTTATTGTCTTAAACTATCTACATAATCGCACATGTACATGAGAAATCATACTTGATAAGTTGACGGAATCAATACATTGTCGAGGCTTTTAGGGTTGACTACCGAATTAGATATTTGGTGAAATTCGAGTCGGTTCACTTTCAATAACTTTCAATTGCTCGAGTACACTAATTTTTTTTAACCGAAAAAAGCATATATTTTTAGGTGTGAAAAGAGTACGATACTCTTAACCCTAATAAACAAAACATGTGTGCACAAAGTATCAATTCATCCATCAGCAATGAGCTAATCGAATCCAATTTCTGCAACCGGATTTTTGCATTGCACAATCCGGTTTACATCGGAATTCAAATTGATGTATCGCGATGAACAAATTGATGTATAGCGATGGATAAATTGATTCATCGCAATGCGTGTAGCGATCCATAGCACGTCTCCACCTTATTAATGACAGCCATCGTTTTTCACCCTCAAAAATGTTTTTTTCGGATAAAAATTAGCATAGAAGACGGAAACCATAGTTAAAAATCTTATGAAATGAGACCGACCAGTTTATACATGGATTCGATTCATTTCTAAACACCTATATGCGGTGTTATTTACCAAATCCTCAAAACTTGAAAAGCATGAATATATTAGCACAGCTGTAGGGTCAAAGTAGTATTATTTTGACTGGACTAAGATCTTAAGATGACGTTACTTCAAATAAGTTTTCTACACCAACGGTCACATACCTCAGTTAGTAAGGCCATATTAAATGTAGTATCTAGTTTGATTCTTATTTGATACTTAGTTCATTAAAAAAGAATATAAAAATTCATTTGATACTCATAAGTTATTCAAACAAAAAGTACATGCAACAGTTTGGCATAAACTTCAATAATTTTTACATACTCCATCATCTTTATGTCCACCAAGTTTAAAATTTGGAGAAAATTCATTTGGTGTCCAAATGAGTCAAACCAAGTCTCTATTTATAGGTAAAAATGTGTATTTCTTAAAAATATCTTTTTATTTTTTTTAATTGCAAAAAGGCCAAAAATCAAACAAAAAGAAAAAATATTAAACGGGACCCACTTCTTTATTTGGAGTGAGAGAGAGAGAGAGAGAGCCGGTTGAAAGTTCACCACTTGTTTCGGGCTTAGCGGTAGCTTAGGTTGATACTTAAGCCTTCGTTCTCTTGTTTAGATTTGGTGTAGATACCTTGATATACACGTTGTATGTAAAGAAATTGGTAAAAACCAATTTTGATACACCATTGTACATTCTCTAAGGGATTTGTTTTAGCCTAACCAATATCTCCGATTCGAGACCTATGCTAACACATTTGTGTAAACTACTTGTTGACGGAGTTTCTGCCACATTTAATTGCATTTCAAACCATATACTGAGTTAACAAAGTCTTTTATACAATGGAAATTTCACAAAATGTTTATTTATTTGTTAACTGCTTATTAAAAATCATGTAACTCCCAAGAAATATTTCTCTACCGCTAAAATGAAGCATCATGAAAGTAAACTATTTCTATAATTGGTACTTCATGCTCCATTTTCATAGATACTAGTATATGTGCTCGTGCCATAGGTACGGTGTCGGTATGAGATCGGTTCACTTGATGTTTAAGATAAATAAATCTCATAACTAAGGGGTTAATTCAAACAAAATCCACAGCTGAAGGTTTTATCTGTAATTATGGAGGCGGTAATTCAAACAAAACTCATAAATGAGGTTCATATGTAACTCACATACTTACATATTAATCTGGACCGCCAGTTGTGTTTGTCATAATTCGATCAGGACCGCCAGTTATACCCTGAAGTCTTTTATAATATAGATTATGACACAAATTCGTACAATAATAAATCCATAAACCAAAGCACATAATACGTAAAGCAATTACATTGGGGATTTAATAATTTGGTTTGTTGATTTTAGACTATTTCTCTTTATGTGTGTTATTCCACCAACTTTCTCTTTATCTCTTTTACGTTTTATTTAATTATTAACACTTCCATTCTAACATATATGATGTTTACGATTTCAAGAAATTATTTATTCGTATTTAGTCAAAACTACCCTTATTTACTATATTCAAATTAAATGATGTGTAATTGTGTATAGAGGATTGATGAGTGAAAAGAGAAAAATACTAGTGCAACTTAAATACAATAAATTATCTTAAATGAGGGTGTATTAGTCTTTTTATAATTTTTCTAAGTCTGTGTGCAAATTGGTAAACATTATTTATTTTGAGACAAATGTATTATAAAAGAAAATTCAAAGCCTCAAAATTAAATCAATAAATCACGAAGTAAAAAAAACACCATAAGTTGTGGTGGGTACAATTGCTAGGTTAGTTCCAAATCATTGACTCCAAGTCAAGTTCCAATTGCTAGGATGTTCCAAATCGTTGACTCCAAGTCTCCAAGTCAAGATCAAATTGCTAGGATGGTTCCAAGCCCCCAAGTCAAGTTCCAATTGCTAGGATGGTTCCAAGTCGAGATCAAATTGCTAGGTTGGTTCCAAATCATTTATTCCAAGTCAACTTAAACATATATTTCCATATATCTATCTAAAATTGTTAAAACATCATTTATTGATTGTTTACTTCCGCATTATTGAAAAGGGAGAGACTCCACAACAATTATTCCCACAGTTCCAAGTAAAATTTAGGGATGTCATTTTAAGAGTTAATTTTTAAAAATTATGTTCACGTTTTTTTTTTAATAAAATTTCATCTTTACCTTTCACTTGTGTTGTAATCACATTGCTTATGTTTTAAATATTTTTGTAATTATGACAAACTCTAATGATATTAATATATCTCCTTAATAATTAGATTTTTCAAAAGTAAACTCTTTAGTGGAACGGAGGCCTAAAAGCAATGGTCTATGACTTGAGTGGCCCTGCAATTGGCTTGCAACCACACTCGGAAATGCATATAATTATCTCATGTTTCTAACACCTTTTCAGGAATAATTAGTAATGTTACTAAGAGCATCACCATTGTATAAAATTCTTACACAACTTCTTAGCTAGGTCCTACTGCCACCTACACATTTTTATCTTCTTACTCACTTAAAAATATATCTTCTCATTGTATAATTTTCTTACACATCTTCTTACATAAAAAATATTAAATTTATCACCATCCAATATAAAAACAAAACCTTCCCCCCACACCACAAAGTCAACATCACCGCTAAGTGAGCTCTGCCAATGCCCATCAAGCCCTTGCCCGGCCCATTGAGCCGTGCACTACATAATCTTGGGCTTTAGATGAGTAAAATGCCCGTGGTCTCCTCTCTTGGGCCTTCAGCGCACCGCCTTAGTTATGGGCCATCTCTTCTATGATAACTTTTAAATTTTTTAAATTATAGATCTTTGACCAAATCCTATATTTAATTTATGTGTATTATACTATTACTATATTTATATATTATAAGTTATAAATTATAATCTATAAATATAGTAATAGTATAATACACTTCAACTAATAAAGCTATTGCTAAAAATAAAAACCTAAAAGTCAAACCTATTATTTTAATAATTAATTACTCAATCATCTGTACATCTATTGATATTCTATTCTCAATCTTATCGCATGCAAGATTAAAATTTGACATCGATAATGTCGAGTTTTATGAATCCGTTTACTAAATACTGAATTTATATTTTAAC
This sequence comes from Codonopsis lanceolata, assembly GCA_013146195.2. Taxonomy (NCBI): domain Eukaryota; kingdom Viridiplantae; phylum Streptophyta; class Magnoliopsida; order Asterales; family Campanulaceae; genus Codonopsis; species Codonopsis lanceolata. The sequence continues at coordinate 76,181,986 of CM028383.1, forward strand.
TTAGTTGTTTCTCTTCCTTTTCTTTCACTTCAACTGTGTTTTATTTCAAATTTGCAAGTATAATAGTTTGAAAAAAAAAGTTCATGGCAATGAATTGATGAGCCAAGGCGAGACTCAAAGTTTGAATGAAAAACAAGAAAATTATTTAAAAACATAAACAAATGAAATTTATGCTGCCCATTCCCACTAATGCACGGGTGATCAATAGTATCTTGGGCTTTTAAATCTAATGCCGCTACTTGATGGGCTCATACTGGCATTGCCAATGCCCGTGGGCTTAGATATCACGCCTCTCTCCCAAAAAATTTCTTCCTATTTAGGAAGCTCTCACTCTCTCTCTCTCTCTCTCTCTCTCTCTCTCCTATGTGGCAAATTTAGGAAGGAGATAAGAAGATCCACCATTGTTGGATTTGGACTTCTTAATAAGAAGAAGGCTAATATTCCAACAATGGTGGTGCTCTAATGTGTTATTTCAGAACAAGTAGAAGATCAAGATTATTTCTAACTCTTGTGTTAAATAATTAAAAAAAAACCAACACTAACACACTCGTGTTTGATTTCAGTCTAATAATTTCCAACGGGCAATAATTCTTCTATATTGCTCTCTTCATTTCTAAATTATTGTTTTTGTTTGATTTTTGAGTCAAACTGTGATGACCCGACCCGGATTCTAACACGAAATCCCGAGGTCGTGCCGCTAAACCAACTAAACACAATGACGTCCATCAAACAACCGAGCTAAGCAAGCTGTAACAAGAGAGTAAAGTCATAACAGCGATACAAAACAACACAACAACAACCAAATGTGGAAGTGAAATATAAGATGATGCTCGAGCTATTAAGCTCTGAGCTACACAGCCAAAGAGGTAGTAAATCTCTCGATCTAAAAATTTGAAACACGTGTCGCAACAATACGCACGTACAACAAAACCACATGTTAAACAAAACTAAAATATAAAACCAAATCATCGGCGACACTACATGTCGAAACCCAACAACACAACCACGAGTCTACTACTTGGGTACACATGTTAAGATGGAACATGGTTTGTGGGAAATCTTTTTTGTATATCATTGATAACGGGAAGGGAACAAATATACAACAACATCGATACTTTAGCTCCAAGAAAACTCCTACATTCACACTAAACTCCTAGAATCAAGCTACTGCCTAATATATCTAAGATTACAGCAAGGTACCTACCAAAGATAGAGATATAATTATGCACGGCAAAAATACATGTTAACTAACAATAATGCACGCTAACACCCCCCTCAAGTTGGAGCATGAAGATTCAGAGTGCCCAATTTGCCGAGTAGAAAATCAAATTGTTGCTTCCCAAGTGCTTTAGTAAGGATGTCGGCTAACTGTTGTGAAGAAGAAACGTAATCTGTCAAGATATTGTTACACCGAAGTTCATCACGCACAAAATGACAACCTATCTCTATATGTTTGGTACGTTCGTGGAACATTGAATTTTGAGCAATGTGTAACACTGATTTGCTATCACAAAAGATGCGCATTGGCACTATATGATTGATACCAAGCGAAGAAAATAACCCATTGAGCCATTTCAACTCGCAAGTGATCGCAGCTAGGGAATGATATTTGGCTTCAACCGAAGAGTGAGAAACAGTTTGTTGCTTCTTGGTTTTCTAAGAAATTGGGGAACCACCAAGAAACACAAAGTAAGTCGTCAAAGAACGTTGAGATATTGGACAACTAGCCCAGTCTGTATTGCAATATGCTGTTAATTGCAAAGCATTATCAGACCTAAGCAAAATGTCTTGTCCAGGATTGGACTTCAAATAGCAAACCATACGCAAGGCAGCCCTCCCAATGTTTAGTGCAAGGCTGGTGCATGAACTGAGCAAGAATATGGACTAAGTATGAGAGCTCTGGACGGGTGATAGTTAAAAAGATAAGGCGACCAATAAGGCGACGATATCACTCCGGAGATCCCTTCATATCACCGTTAACAAGAGCCAAACGATGATTTTCTTCCATGGGTATGCCAGCGGGCTTGGTGTCCAATAACCATGTCTTAAAGAGAATGTCCGACGTATATTTACGCTGACATAAGAAGATATCGGTAGAGTTCCGTGCCACTTCAAGCCCTAAGAAAAACATGAGCTGACTAAGATCCTTCATATGAACATGTTTGCAAATAGAATTTGAACCGATGAATTACGAGAGAATCGTTACCACCAATGAATAAATCGTCAACATAAATTAAGGTATTCATATGAACATCACCTTTCGTGAAGGTGAATAACGAATAGTCGAAAATCGATTGCTGAAAACCACATCGGTTGAGAGCCGAAGCCAACTTTGCAAATCAGCATCTTGAAGCTTGACGCAAGCCATAAAGTGACTTGCAGAGGCGACAAGCCATGCCAACTCCATGCTTCCCAAATCTGGAGGGAAATTTCATATTGACCTCTTCTTTGAGATCCCCATGAAGGAATACATTATACACGTCCATTTGATGCAGCTCCTATTTCTTCACGGCTACTACCGCAAGAAAAGTACAAATAGTAACTAGTTTAGCTGTATGGGTAAATGACTCATTAAAATCCATCCTTCAATTTGATGATTACCGAATATCACCAACCAAGCTTTGTAACGCTCAATGGAACCATCTGCGTTGTACTTTATCTTATAAACCCATTTGCTCCCTAGAGCCTTTTTTCCTGTAAGCAATGTCTCAACAATCCATGTGCCATTATTTTCCAACACTTGGACGGTTGAACCTCCTTTGCCATAGTGTTACGTCAATGAGAATGTCGCATGGCTTCAGCAAAAGTAGATGGTTTGGTACCTGTTGTAATTGCAGCCAAAAACTAATAAGTTATCCAAACAAAAAAAAACATACAATAGTTTGACACTAACTCCAATAATTTTTATACCTATATGCAGCGTTATTTGCCAAATCCTCAAAACTTGAAAAGCATGAATATATTAGCACAACTGTAGAGAGGTAGGTCACATCACAGTTGTATTATTTGACTGGACTAAGATCTTAAGATGACGTTACTTCTAATAAGTTTTCTAAACCAACAGTCACGCACGTCAGTTAGTCGGGCCATGTTGAATGGAGTATCTAGCTTGATCTTTATTTGATACTCAGCTCATTAAAAATAAATACAAAAATTCATTTGATACTAATAAGCTATCCAAACAAAAAATACATACAACAGTTTGACACTAACTCCAATAATTTTTATATAACCCACCATCTTTATTTTTAATAAGTTTAAAATTTGGATAAAATTCATTTGGTATCCAAATGAGTCAAAATCAAGTCTATTTATAGATAAAAATGTGTAATTCTTAAAAATATTTTTTAATTTTTTTTAATTGCAAAAAGGCCAAAAATAAAAGAATAAGAAAAAAATTATTAAACAGGACCCACTTCTTTATTTCGAGTGAGAAAGAGAGAGCCAGCTGAAAGTTCACCGCTTGATCCGGGTTTGGCGATAGCTTAGGTTGATAATTAGACCTCCATTCTCTTGTTTAGATTTGATGTAGATATCTTGATATACACGTTGTATGTAAAGAAATTGGTAAAAACCAATTTTGATACACTGTTGTACCTTCTATAAGGGACTTGTTTTAGCCTAACCAATATCTCGGACTCGAGACCTATAGTAACACATTTGTGTAAAGTACTTATTGACTGAGTTTCTGCCATCACTCTGTTGTTCTAGTTATACACACCTATTGAAAAACTAACTAAAACTACCTAATGAGTATAACTAGAACTTCTAACACAACTCATCCATAAATGGACGAGGCGGTCTCTCTCGGATTAAGCACTGAAATATGATTTTTTTTTTTTTGGATTTTTCAAAAATGTCCTCAAGCCTGAAAGCTTAAAACTAATCCGCAAAGCCGGGTTCCTACCATATGTTGAATGTGATCACATATGTGGACCGGTCACCCCATGTGGTTGAATAGTATGTGGCTACCATTTAATTGCATTTCAAACCATATACTGAGTTAACAAAGTCTTCTATACAATGGAAATTTCACAAAACGTTTATTTATTTATTTTGAAAACAGGACAAACAAACAATAAATCACTTCTTGTTATGAAGAAATGGAAAAAGTCAAATTGAGCATTTAATGTGAACTATTGCATTATCGAAAAAAAGGAAGATATGTTACTACTCGAAATTATTGTTACCGATGGTTCGGTTATAAGTATTGAAAACCGTAAAGTTATTTGATAATCTCTCCAGCTTTGTATAAAAAGGTTTTTTTTCTCTCTTTTTATCTTTTTAATACACTTTTGTCATAAGTTTATGATTATTTTATAACACTTCTGATATTTTCATCAAAGAATGCATTTTTACTTTTGTCATCTCTTTTTTCACTAGTATAACTAAAATAAGTTGTTTACTGTTTATTAAAAATAATGTAACTCCCAAGAAATATTTCTCTACCGCTAAAAGGAAGCATCATGAAAGTAAACTGTTTTCATAGATACTAGTATCTGTGCCCGTGCCATAGGCACGGTGTTGGTATGAGATCGGTTCAGTTGATGTTTGGGATAAACAAATCTCATAACTGATGGGATAATTCAAACAAAACACACAACTGAAGGTTTTATATATAATTGTAAAGACGGTAATTCAAACGAAACTTATAAATGAGGTTCATATGCAACTCACATACTTAAAGATTAATCTGAACCGCCAGTTGTGTTTGACACAATTCGATCATGACCGCCAGTTATAACATGAGCTCTTTTATAATATAGATTACGACACAAATCCGTACAATAATAAATCCATAAACGAAGCACATAATACGAAAAGCTATTACATTGACGATTTAATAATTTGGTTTGTTGATTTTAGACTCTTTATCTGTGTGATTCCACCAACTTTCTTTCTATCTTTTTTACGTTTTATTTAATTATTAACACTTTCGTTCCAAAATATATAATGTTTTAGCAAACAAAATTTATTCCAAAATAAATGATGTTTACGATTTCAAGAAAATATTTATCTGTATTTAGTCAAAACTACCCTTATTTACTATGTTCAAATTAAATGATGTGTAATTGTGTAAAGAGGGTTGATGAGTCGAAAGAGAAAAATACTAGTACAACTTAAATACAATAAATGATCTTAAATAAAGGGTGTATTAGTCTTTTTATAATTTTTCTTAATCTGTGTGTAAATTGCTAAACATCATTTATTTTGAGACAAATGTATTATAAAAGAAAATTCAAAGCCTCAAAATTAAATCAATAAATCATGAAGTAAAAAACACCATAAATTCAAGTCAAGGAAAGTAATAGTTTTATGTTAGGTGTTTAAGTTCCAATTGCTAGGATGGTTCCAAGTCTCCAAGTCTCCAAGTCGCGATCAAATTGCTAGGTTGGTTCCACATCATTTATTCCAAGTCAACTTAAACATATATTTCCATATCTATCTAAAATTGTTAAAACATCATTTATTGATTGTTTAGTTCCACATTATTGAAAAGGGTGAGGCTCCACAACAATTACTCCCTCAATTCCAAGTAAAATTTAGTGATGTCATTTTAAGAGTTAATTTTTAAAAATTATGTTTACGTTTTTTATAATATTTCATCTTTACCCTTCACTTGTGTTGTAATCACATTGCTTGTATTTTAAGTATTTTTGTAATTAGGATCAACTCCAATGATATTAATATATCTCCTTAATAAGTAGATTTTTCAAACGTGAACTTTTTAGGTGGAACGGAAGGAATAATAACAATGGTCTATGACTTAAGTGGCCCTACGATTGGCTTGCAACCACACTCGGAAATGCATATGATTATCTCATGTTTCTAACACCTTTTCTGGAATAATTAGTAGGCAAAGACTTGTGTAGGACAGTCTTACGGATCTAAATTCGTAAGACGGAGCCCCATTTAGAAATTCGCAGGTTAATAACTAAACATGTTAATAAAAATCACAAAAATTGGTCAGCTGAGTTGGTCAATCTTAAACATTAAAGGTTTAGCCTCAGGCGGTCCAAGGTTTGACACGCCCCAGCTACAAAATTAATTTTTAATGCTCATTTCCTCTATTTGCTCCGGTGGCCATCCACTTTCAATGTTTGCCGCTGAATCCCCACGCCCTTGCGTTTAATCCTTTGTCAACTCTGTTAGCCATCCGTTAGCATCAATTGCCTTAGGATACTTGACAGATCCTAACGGACTTTGACGAAATGCTAAATGACGCATTTAAAACCAAACGTGACACATTAAAAACACAAAAGTGACACATTTTAATGTTAAAAGTGACACTATAAATAAAAATTTATTATAATTTTTATTAAAATACAAAGCAACACTCTTAATACTAAAAAGTAACACATTTAATACTAAAAAGTGACACTCTTAATACTAAAAAGTGACACTCTTAATACAAAAAGTGACACATTTAATACTAAAAAATGATACTCTTAATACTAAAAAGTGACACTTTTAATACTAAAAAGTGACACTCTTAATACTAAAAAGTGACACTCTTCCTTAAAGAATTTACCGGACCAAAATGAATCATCTCGTGTTTCAAGTTCATCTACTACATGCATAGATCTTGCTCGCTCTGTTACGAAGGGAAGAAGAAAAAGAATTAAGGGAAGTATTGAAAAGGGCAAGAAAAAGACTACCGATTTTTCTGATTCCCATCAAGCCAAGGAATTTGGTTCCAAGACTCCTAATGCTCGGTTATTTTAGACATATTTTCAGTAAATTTTGTAAGTTTGAGTAAGAAACATATACTTTACCTTGAAAAAGTTATGGTTTTGTGTTTTTAACGATTGACACTTGAGATTATATACATTTCTATGAATGAGAAGATATATTTCAGTAGTGTTCAATTGGTTATTGATGTTAAAATCACTAGCCCAAGAGTGACACACTTTAGTCCTAAAAGTAACACACTCCAAGCCTAAAAGTGACACTCTTATTGATACAAATTGTATGATTATAAAAATGGGTTGTTTTACCAAAAGTGACACACCTAATGGCTAAAAGTGAAACAATTAATACTTCAAAGTGACACACTAAACGTGACACTTATGAATTAAAATTTAAAGATGAAAAATGATTTTTTTACCAAAAGTGACGCACGTAAAACTTAAAAGCGACACATTCTATGTTTAAAAGTGATACTCTTATTTAAAGTAACTAAGTAAAACTTAATCAGACCTAAGGGAACAATTATCCAAAAGTGACACACTTTTGTTCTCAAAGTGACACACGCCAAGCCTAAAAGTAACACTGGGGAGTTTCAAACGTTAGACCAGTGCGCTAAACTCTAAACCTTATGTGTTTTCCAGTGAACCATCTCACCTAATTATCTTTTGCAAAATTCTATAACATATTATTTATTTATTATGACCTACGAATTTTTAAATGGGATTCCGTCTTACGGATAAGGATCCGTAAGACCTTCCTACAGGAGACCACCTCTAATTAGTAATGTTACTAATGCGTTAATTCACAACAAGTAGAAGTTCAAGGTTATTTCTGAACTCTTGTGTTAAATAATGGGTTAATATAATTTTTGATACCCCAACTTTACTCATTTTTCAGTTTTCATACCCACTGTTTTTAGGCAATCAAAGTTAAGCCAAACCTTTCCAAAATTCATCACTTTTAATCCCAAACGTTAAATGGCCGTGAATTACTAACGACTGACCTGCTATCCTAGGTTGGAAACCGACAACAGGCTTGGCAACAGGTATACCTTACATCCCTTGTTCATTTCCCGTAATTTCTCCCAATTTCCCCCAATTTGCTTATGTACCCTAATTTCTTTCGTCCCCAATTTCTTCCCCAGTTACAACCCTAATTTATCTTTCCCCAATTTGTACATTCTCAATTTAAAGTCAGAAAATCAAGATTCGGCTTGGCAACATGTATACCCTTACATCCCTTGTTCATTTTCCGTAATTTCTCCTTTCTTCCATTTCCCCCAATTTGCTTCTGTGCCCTAATTTATTTCGTCCCCAATTACAACCCTAATTTCTCTTTCCCCAATTTGTGCATTCCCAGACAGAAAATCAAGATTCGATGGTGAGAAGGAAGAAGGATGAGTTGCAACCACTGTATGGTAAGTTTTAATTAGAATGTCTGTGCAAATGTTTTTCATGAATATTTTTTTTAGCTTACAATGTCTCTTGCATCAATATGATATCAGTTTGTGATTTGCAAATTATAAGTTTTAATAAGAACTAATTTAGTGTCATGTTCTAAGCTTAAAATGTCTTACTGTTTTAACTCATAATGATATCATGAATTGGGTAGCTGAGCGTGCCATGTTCTCCATGAATATTAGTTATTAGCTTAGAATGTTTTACCTTATTGTTTAAACTCATAATGACATCATGAATTGTTTGCTTATGTGTATAATTTGTTTCCTGAAGGTCATGTTGCTGTATAATTGTTACCCTAATTGTTGTTGTATAATTCTAGGGCAAATTGTGATTTGATTTCTTTTATTTGTTGTAGACCTTGAAGGTGACACTCTTTCTTTTTCATTGAAAGTATTTCATGGTGGTATGATTAAGCATGACTGTATAGAGTATATTGGAGGGAAAATAGATTTTTTTGATTGGGTGGATGCAACAGAATTTGGGTTGACTGACTTAAAGGATTTTGTGGAAGAATTAGGTTACAATTTTGAAACAGTTAAGATATGGCATCAATCTGCATACTATATGGGTTATACACTCATTGCTAGTGAACAACATGCTTCAGCTTTATTGAGGTCTATACCTACTAAGAAAGAGCAAAACCTTTACTTAGAGCATCTTGTCAATCTTCAAAACCCCACCATTGATAACCCTCAAAAATCCTACTTATTCAAACCTCCAAACAGATCATGACACATTTGACTTCTCTTTTCTTGATCGTGAACAAAACCCAAATCCTGAAATTCCCAACTCATCTTCTGACTCCTCTGATTCTGATGAATTTAGTGACTCTGAGTATGATACGGAAGAGGATGATATTGATTTTAATAAGCATGTTGATGCCAATGTTGAGTTTTATGGTATTTTAGGGAAGGGTAAGTCAGTTAAAAATAAATATGTTAGTAAGAAAATGTTTGCTAGGATGGAAGAGGATGGTGAGAAAGCTTCTGATAATGATGATTTTCAGAGTGTGTTGGGCAGTGATGAAGAACCAGATGCAAATTACCCCAAACATGACCCTAAGACCTCTAGAAATCCTTAATTGAAACTGGGAACAATTTATAGTACAAAGAAAGAAGTGAAATATGTGATTGAAACATTTTGCTTGAGAAGGGGAATAGTGATAAAGTTTGATAGGAATGATACTAGAAGGTTAAGGGCAATTTGTAGAAAAGAGGGATGTGAGTGGTATGCATTTGCTACTCCAATGCAAAATGACAAAGCTTGGTAATTGAAAGGGTATAATCCAAAGCATACACAATGTGGATGGAACTACAACAACCCAAGTATCAAGTCTACTTGGATTGGGAAGACATTTGTGAACAAATTTAAAGATAATCCCAGTTTAGGAACCAAAGAATTCAGGAATGAGAGCTGTACCAAACTTAAGGCCAACGTTTCAAAACAACAAGCATATAGGGCAAAAAGGAAAACCAAACAACTTATGGATGGGACATTGCAGGAGCAATTTCACCAAATAAGAGATTATTATCTAGAATTGCTAAGATCCAATCCAGGTTCCACAGTGGTTTTGAAGTTGTGTGATGTTGAAACTGGTAAGCCTACTTTCCAAAGGCTTTACATTTGTTTTGATGCTTGCAAGAAGGGTTTTAGGCTTTGCAGAAAGATAATTGGGGTGGATGGATGTTTTCTAAAAGGCCCTCAAGGTGGTCAGTTGTTGACAGCAGTTGGAATTGATCCAAAAAACCAAATGTTTCCCATAGCTTACGAAGTGGTAGAAAATGAAACCAAGGATTCTTGGACTTGGTTCTTGTCTTTGCTAGAGAATGATGTAGGTATTGAAGATAAATTTGAATGGACATTTATGAGTGACAAACAGAAGGGGCTCATACCTGCCTTTGATGATTTATTTCTTGATTCTCAAAATAGATTTTGTGTTAGACATTTGCACACCAATATGAAAAGAGATGGTTTTATGGGGCAATCAGTAAAAATTGCATTATGGGCAGCAGCTAGGGCAACCAGGGTTGAGGTGTTTAAGGCAAGAATGGAACAGATGAAAGAATTGGATAAGGGTGCTTATGAGTGGTTGATGGATAAGCCTCCAAGTCAATGGTCTAGGTCACATTTTGGTACTCAACCTAAGTGTGACATCTTGCTGAATAATATGTGTGAGTGCTTTAATGCATTTATTCTTGATGCAAGAGATGTGGCGACCCGGCCCGGGCCCGAGATGGGACCGAGGGTCGGACCGCCCAAATAAGGAAGGAAACAAGCAGGCAATAAAACAAGTAAGGACTTAGTTCACAAAAACGACGTGACGCAACATTGGAGTCGCAGCACGCCACGGCACCAAACGGCCGGATATTTTTAAAACTTTTTAAACCTGATAAACAGTTAAACAATATATCCAAGTCTAACAGTTCAAGGACAAGAATTCTTAAAGAGCCAAAAGCATGCTCAGCGGAAGACTAAAACATGGAGGGATAATAACAAGTAAACCAACGCTCGGCTACACAATGCCGGCACCAAAAAGTGTTACAAATACTACAAGTATAAGCTACTAGCAGTTAAGGATTTACAATCAAGCCATATACAAATACCCAGGCACAGTCTAGTTGACTGGCTTAACCCGTCGTCCTTACAAAAAGAGAAACAGAATAAGAGGCTATCAAAAACCACCTCTTCAAGAACCAATGGCGAATCAAAAGGGCACAAGTCACGAACACAGCTAATCAACGAGCGGGACCTGCCTTGCTAGGATCTAAAGCAGTAAAGGGGAAAGGGTAAGTCATAAAGACTCGTAAGCTATTAATCATGCATGTCATGGCAAGATGCAACATTCAAGGCAAGATACAATCATACAGGCATAGAGTGATATATTCAGGATGCACATTGTTTCACATAAGTGCGTATAAGTAAATCACATAGGATAGGATATGTGGAGAGCCGGGCCGCTACGTAGTTCCTGCATACAAGCGTTATCTTGAGCGTGCATGTGTCAGATGCGTGTAGTACATCGACCTTCCGAGGGAATGCTCGGGATAGAACCAATGGTACTCGTATTGATGCAACAAAGGGAACTACTTCCCCACCTGTGGCCATGGGAGGCGTGTGTGAACAAGGGACAGGATGCAATGGACTCATGCAATGCCAAGTAATATATACTTAACAAAAATATCAAGTAGTGAGCGAGGTCGACAAGAGCGATCTCGTTCATGACAAGTAAATTATTCTCATCAATCAACAAGTAGAGTTGAGTTCGACAAGAGCGAACTCACATGTCAATCAGTCATTCATAATATGACAGTCAAGATCAAGCAGGGCAATCAATTCAAGCTCAAGTCTAGAATTATTATTCTTAGGGCAACGCGATTAGAACGTCGTAGGGTTTAATCTGGAAGCCGGTATTGTTCAATAGCTCGCTAATCTTGACTCCGTTGAGTCGTCTATAATAGTTCATCCAATAGAGTTAGGATGCTAATTGCATCACAAACCCTCTTCTAAGTTCTCGCATAAAATCGGCTAGGTCATTAATCCGTTTAACGACCGTAGTTACTAATTGTCGATAATTCGAGTTCAAGGGACCTTATAATTATTCTTTCAATGTTATATAAAACGTAAGGGTCCAAGAACGTTAATTATTCGTAGGGGATCATGGAACACAATTTGTTCTAGGTCTAGGGTTCAATTCAATAAGACCATCAATACAAGGCATGGGGAAACCCTAGAATTCAAAATTCCCAAGTGGTCATCAAAACATATAAGTTCAAGAACATTAATTGCTCTAAAGAAGCATAGAACATGATTCACTCTAGGTGTAGGCCTCAAGCAACAAGATGGACTTACTAACCAAAATCTCAAGAGAAAATTTCAATCTAGATCATGGCATGGACATAGGAAAACATGGGGAATCAATAAACAAGGGGAATCATGGCAAGTCTAAGCATACAATCCTAAGGGAAATTAATAGCTTACCTAAACCAAGGAAAAAGAAAGATGAAGCACAAAGCAATCGGGTAGAATCGATCTCCTCGTCGGGAGCTTCACACGGTGGTCTCGGCTCGGCAAACGGAAGTCGGAAGCTCAATCTATGGCCACCACACACACCAATTCACACCACGTCTCCACACACACACCCATGGCAGGAGAGAGAGTGAAGAAATCAGAAAATGAGAGGGTTTAAGCAAAGTCAACAAAGGAAGCTTAATATATGTTGCATGTTTTTAGTGGAATTCCAAGTGTCAAGAGGAGAGGGCTAGAGATTAGGTCTAAGCTAGGTTGATTAGGGTTAATTAGGTTGGATTAGGGTCAATAAGCAAGGGGGTTTAAGTGGCTAATGACACCACAAACAATTAAAGGCTGAAAAATCCCGTAAGTAAACGAGGTGAGGCGGGCGCCTCACCCTAGGCCATGCGGCCACATTCGGATCTCTGAGAGGGGGGCCATTTTTCATTTGCTCTCAGAACTTGATGCGCGCGCCTCGATTGAGCCATGCGGCCGCCTGAACTTCTGGGGCCTCAAAACTAGACCTAAACAAGTCCTAAATGGTCCCAAGCTCATGGGTAACCATTCTAGGGTCTAACACAACTCAAAACATGTCCGAAACACACCCGAACGTCACCCGGAACAAGGTAAGACAAGGCTCGAGTCAAGCGACAATCGAGAGACGGATCAAACCCGGATCAAGCGTCAACAAAACTAGGGTAACTTGGGCATGAAAAAGTTGTTACATCATGGTTATGACTAGTATACAAGTCAGAACTCAAGGACAATTCACACGTCGAAATACTGGCAAAAGCGGGAGAAGGGTGAAATCGCTAAGGCCAAAAACAAGGCAAGAAGGTTTCTAAACTTCCCAACAAGTTTACTATGATCAAGGCGGCGTTCTGGGTAGTCTATGAAGACAATCGAACCTAACAAGTCTCGGTTGAGTGCAAATCGAGGCTAGGGCAACACGAGCATCACGGAAGGTAGGCTAAGCATAGGAGGAATCAAGCGACAAGGAATGCAATAATGCTAATACGAGTCAGGCATGAACTAAATTAGATATCTAATCAAGTTGGAAGCTTAATATACACAAGTTATCAAGGTACAGAACAAGTAATGCAAGTAATGGG
>CM028383.1:76195355-76234930 GCA_013146195.2 Codonopsis lanceolata
AACTAGCAGAATTTGCAAAGAATTAATAGGACAAACAGCACCAGAAATGGAAATTCACACAAGCAACAGGTGGAGATGAAAATGCAGAAGTAACTATAGAGCTGGCAGCCTGGCACCTCTTAAAGAGAAGGCATTTATACATGCTTGTTTTTTATTCTGCCAACAGCTTTATCTCATTAGATAATTGCTTAACCTTTAGTGCAAAATCGATTTAATCCAAAGACAAAAATGTAAGTAGGGAGCCAGAGCAAACAAATATTTTACTCCACCAGTTAAGATGAGACTTTCAACAGTCACAGACAAAGGAACCTTCAGAAAGCTATCAACATCATCACTATTAGCAGCCATAATCAGCAGAATAATATCAGAAACAAAGAAACAAGCAGAAATTACCTAATCATCGATAATACTCAAGAAATAGAGTTGAGCAACTATGGGTGCAAATCCTACACAAATTTCTTCCTCTTCATCATTCAAGTCTTCGGTGTCTACATTTAACAATCATAAGAGTGCTTAATTAAAAACGTAAAAGCAATAAATCGAATGAAGTCAAATACATTATATAGTACATAGCTTTACCGCTCATCTCGTGTGCATAACAAAGCCTCAACATTCTTTGGCAAAGTGAAGTGCGATACTTTCCAAGAATACGCCCACCATTTAAATGCATATTCAGAAGCAATGCTGGTGATCGGAATGCTCAAAATATTATGCGTCATTTATGAAAGAAGGGATACTGAATCCTATTTGCCTCGCAAAGCTTCTCAAGAAATATTTTTGTATTCTGAATTACTGTTTGTATATTTTCCATCATGAATTCACCAAAAAAAACTCCCACATCACCAAAACAAAACGTCCAATGCAGTAATGCACACAAATCTCACATTACACCACCTTTGAAGAACATCCAGGTATGACCTGAGGTGAATACAGACTAGGGTTGCTGAGAAAAACAAAGCAATGAATGAAACTCAGATTGTTGTCACCCCCCCCCCCCACCACAAAATCATTAAAGCTTCCAACACCATGATTTTTAGGATTTTTATCTAGCATTACCTGTTTGTTACAAAAGCTGACATTGTAGCAGAAGGAGACCAAGTGGGGTGAAAGGATTTGATATCTATCTCTCTTGTTTTGTTTTTGTTTACAATGCTCTTTGTTATTCAAAAGAAGAAACAAGTTGGTTGAAAACAAGGCAATCAAAGTAATGCATGCTAATAGAGTTATGATTAACGCTAATGAACACAAAAGTCATGATATTAGAAGAGAAAGGACACTAGCGCGCGAGAGAGAGAGGAGGACGGAGAGTTAACGAGATTGAAGGAGTTAAGGTTTCATTTCATTTTATTAATTATTATTTCCTCAAGCAAGGACAATTTGTTGATTACACAGTTAAATCCAGAAAAAAAAAAAAAAAGTAAAAAAAAAAAAGATGTGTGTCACACTCTAAGGTCATCTTCCCCAAAATAACAAAATCAATAACGCAAAAACTGTTAAGCAGTTTGATACTTTGGTCTGCTTTCTGATAGATATTTGAAAATCTCTGAGTAAAGTTGGATGACTAAATAGATGGTGAGAGAGATGGCAAGGACACTTGGTGTGTGTATAATGTATCAAACTGTTTAGCAGTTTGAGAAATGTGCACAGCCCACAAACTATTCAGGCCTACTTGAGAGAACAAGAACCAGCCTTGTTTTCCTCCTTAAACTAGATACAACCCACAAAAGGAGGATAACTACTGGTGAAGTATATGCAATACATAGATGTGAGAATTCCTTGGCCCAAATACGTTGAACATTTGCACATTTATTAATCAAATATCTCAAATGCTACGCCATCATCTCCACAACCAAGTAGATTGCCAACTGTTGCCCCTTGATTTGAATTTTCATGATCAAAGTTGAAAGTTTGTTCTACAATCCCATTCACCAATTTACCGATAGTTACTATTATGAAATCTCGGTACTACTTCCCCCGCCCCACCCACTAATACCCAAATTCCCAACAAACTCTTGATAATTGGCACAACCTTGAAGAGGTTGTTTCTATAGCTTCAAACCGAATGCTCAAGTTAACATGGGGAAATGTTACCGTTGCACCAGTTCCATATTATCTCCTTTACTAAGTCAAAACACACCACGTTCTTTTGGCTTTCATATTGACCTCCATTGCAGAATGTTAAACCTATACTATATCAAACTCCAATCCCATCTTCTGAAGCAGTTGAGCAAACTTCTGAACTTGCCGTGCAATTCACACATAGCAAAGAAACTAAACAATAAATATATATATATTTGCCTAGGCATGCTGCATTACTCAAACCAGAGACAAAGTCACATTCTAATCCTAAAATAATAGTCCCCCTCAATTACATTCACATTAAAACCGAACGAGATAAAAGAACTGATAGTTCTATCCCATGACCATTTGAACCCATGAGTAAGTTTCTGATTGATAACATCAACCTTCATTATAATGTAGACTTCTAAAACTCCCACTTATGTAAATCTCAAACATAAATGACAAATATGCACATCATGGAGATATAAAATAGCATTTACAGGTTCAAATTCATACATAAGCAAAGAGTTTATACCTAGATCGACCCGATTCAAATCACTCATCTTCATCACTCTCATCACTAAAATAGCATGTTTTCTTCTTCTTTATCTTTGTCTCTCTCCTCCGTCCTTTCTTCTCTTTTTCCGACCTCAACAACCTCTCATCAGCATCTGTATCCACCACAGACGCCCAATTATCATCCTCAAACCCCTCCCCACCAACTCCTTCATCCTCCTCACGTTCCCAGTCCTCCTCCGCACCCCTCCTGGGCCTTCTGCCACCACCACCACTGCCCCAACCCCCTTCTCTTCGTCCTCGCTTCGACGGCTGCGGCCGTTCCCGTGGCCCTAACTGATTCTTCGGACACTCGTACGACAAATGCCCCCCTTCTCCACACTCATAACACCTACTCTTGTCCTGGTACACCCTCCGCCGTATAAACTCCGTTGCGCGGCCGTTATCGGCGGCGATTGAGGCCGCTAGGGTCCGGCCGTTGAGGATTTTTCCGTTAATGCCTTTCACGGCCTTGACAGCGTCGTCGCGAGACACAAAGAGGATGAAGGCGACGCCGCGGCTGTGGCGAGTGACACGATCTTTGAGGATTGTGACTTTGGCGACTTTACCGAAAGTGGAGAAGATGGTGTGGAGGTCAGAGTTTGTCAGGCTGAAATCTAGGTTACTGACGTATACAGTTGATTTGGATGGAGCTAGGCCTCCGCTTCCGGTTCCGGTGCCGGAGGGTTTGGTAGCGGAGGAGGGTGGTGGTTGTGGGACGGATGAATAGCGGTAGTAGAAGGTTTCGTCCTCATCGTCGTCGCTATTACTCCGCACCATTTTGCAAATTTTGCTATTGTCAAGTCACAAGTCCAAGTCCAACTCCTTCAGTCCTTTGTCTAGTCTTTGAGGGAAAGTAATTTTGCCAGAAAACTATTTCCTATATCCAGAGTATTGATGAACGAGCCTTGTTAAGTGTTAACTGGACCGTATATTTATTTAGAACTTTTTCAAACATATAAAATACAAAATTAAGGTCTCGTCTGATGTAGCGTTTTAAAAATACAATTTTTTTTAAATGTAATGTTTTTTAAATACAACATTTTCAAAACGTAATTTTTTTTTTGTTAACATGTTTGGAAAACTATTTCAAAACGCTATTTTTATAAACAAAATAGTTGTAAACGCAATATATTTTTAAAACGCTCTAAATTAGAGTGTTTTAAAACGCTGCATTGAAACATTTTTAAAGAAAAAACGCTGCATTTTTTTACCAACATTTTGGTCAAAACGCTCCACCAAACAAGCACTAACTTAACTCTTAAAATTTTAGGTCGATTAACTCGACCTTTGATCGACCTTATTATCCAAATGATATTTTTTCTTTTTTCAAATTGTTTTATTTTAAAATTTTAAGTGGTCAAAAGCTATAAAAGTACTGAATGGGTCATTCTTGATAATATCCTCGTTAACTTGAGTACAAGACTACGAGTCTACAACCCCTATTTTTCTCTCCTTGCAGCCACCTCAAAAAGATCAAAAGGCCCTTGTTCAAAATTGTACATCTGTAAGAGTAGCTTTACAAACCAAATCTTATACTTTTAAAAGTTAGTTTTTAAATTAATTTTTTCAAATTTTGCTATAAAAATAACTAATTTTTGTTTAAATGTGTAGATAAAGAACTTTGTTTTTTTAGGAAAAAAAAAAATGCTTAAAACCACACACACAAAAATGCAAAAGTAAAACAAATTTAGTGTTGCCTCAAATAAGCGACACTAGTGTAAAATTAAAAAAAAATTCTTTTCAAATCAAATTAAAAAAAACTTCGTAAAACCCATAAAAAAGATTTCATTTTTACACCAAATGTTGCCTCAAAATGGCAACCCGGTGTAAATAATTTTTTTGTCTTTTTTTCCGGGCACATTTGCAGTTTTTTTTTAATTTTCTAAAAATGATGTTTAGTATACTATTTTTGGAAAAGGCAAAACCCCTATTTGGGCCACCCAACTTTTCAAAAATTTGCATTACGGTCACCAAAAGTTTAAATTTTTCATTCTTACCACTGTACAAATGTTATGATGCAAGTAAGCTCTTTTTTGGATGGACGTTGGAATTAACCGTTAAGTTATGTCGAATATATATTTTATCCTTCTAAATACAATTGATTGTTGAAGGAGTCAAAGTGCAATAAAAAAGAAAACCAAACAGCAAACCCAGCGCCGCCCCATCCCTTACACATCTTCGTCTTCCGTGTCTAGTTCACACCTTCTATCAGAGAAATCTGAAAATGGGTCCATTGTTAAAAAGAGTTAGGCTAAGGGTTCATTCTCGAGTCATCATCATTATCAACATTAACATCTAGCTTGAAGATCAAAATCCAAATCTGAATCTCTCTTTCAAAACCCAGATCCATTGAACTTAAATAAACCTAAATATTAATAAACCAAGAACAACACTCAAATACATCTAGATCTACCCAGCAAGAATATGGATTTGGGAAATACAGACTTGCTTATGTATAAAAAGTCTTTCAAAAACACCCATCATTTCGAGTTTCGTCCAACTAATGAGGATCTAGAAGACGAACCGGACGACTGTGTTTTGATCTCTGTTTCTACAGTCTCAACCTAGCACAACCTTGTCTTCATCTTCGTCAATGCCTTCTTCACCATTGATTTTGTCCAGATCGATTAACGGTGCGAGCATTTGAGGTCGTTGGAGAATTGGCAACGGTGGTGGTGGTGAAGTAAAGAAAGAAGGAGGTGTCGTTTAAGAGGCTGGCGCAAGATATCAGAAGCTTCATTTTTTTTTTCTAACTCACTAAAGATTGGGAAAGAAAGACAAGATGTGTAAGAAGAGAGGAAAATCTCACCACTGGGAGAATGTCTTCTCATAATCTAAACCCTCTCTTTGGGTAAAGTCTTTCGCCACAAGATGTGTTGTATATTTTTCAATTGATCCATCTGTCTTTCACTTGACTTTGAAAACCCATTTATTTCGAATAGTCTTGCGATTTTGTGGAAGATCAACTAACTCCCGAACATGATTCTTTTTCATAGAGGAAATTTCATCTTCCTTTGCAATCATCCATTCATTATTTGTAGGTAAAGAAAGAGCTTCTTTGAACGATGTAGGTTCAGTAGAATTGTACGAAGTAGTTAAGAAAGATTCCTCTTCGTTCGCGAATCGACGACGATGTATATTTCCACGTTTACTCTAGTATCGAACTCCCACTCGGATGAAGATCACCTTGACTCTCATTGGTGACTTCTATAGGCTCAACATCATGTTGTACCATAGGATTAAGTTGATACAATTCCCTACCTTCGCCTAAAGAAGTCATATGTTCTTCTTCCATCTCAAAAAGTTCAAAGTCTTTTCTAACTCACCTATCTAAGGGAAATCATTCTCAATGAAATCAATATTATGTGACTGTAAGTCCTGTTGGCAACTGACAATGCTAGAGGGGGGTGAATAGTCTTTTAAAAACTAGCTTTGAGGGTGTTTTGTGAAACCTTTATAATTTGCAGCGGAATTTGTTAACTTGTTAGTCAGCTAATACTGTGTCAGCTGGCTGATGTTTTAAAGGAGCTGAAGTTAGAGAAAATTGGTCAGCTGGCTGACAAAATTGCTTTGGAAAAATTCTTTTAAAAGTAGATCACTGAATATAAGAAATAAACTAATGAACAATTTATCAAAACAAATAATTAAACAATTTATGTAAGTAAATGGCTGACACTTAAGTAGATCAAAACTTTCTAAGTGTTAGATCAGTTTGTAAGAGCTGAATGAATAACTGACAAATAAATTGAAGTGGTTCACAGTAAAACTGCTACGTCCACTACCAAGTTGGTCAAACTTGGATTTTTTAAGTGCACTAATTTTATTAAAAATCTAAGAGATCTCTAATGGATCAGTGTACAACAAAAGACCGGTGTTTTTGGAGAATGATTGAAAGACAATCAAACTCGTGAGACAAACTCATTGGTTTCTAAAGAGTATGAAATAAATCACTTAGTGTTTGTCTAAACAATAAATAGAAGGAAATTTTCAAAGAAGAATATCTAGCTAAATTTTTTCAAGAAGACTAAGGCAGAGAGAATTTCGTGTTGAATAGAATGCTTCAGACTTCTGTGTATCTTCAAATGCTTCCTATGGGCATTTATAGATGAGCTTGAAGTGTAGCCCATTAAGAACACATTTGAATTTGAAATGTGTTTGTACAATACATGTGTATCTTCACAAGATCTCAGGGATCCTGTTAGAAAGATAATTTACTAAATATCTATCAAAACAAAAAATAGAAAAGTGTCAGTACAAAAAAATGTTCAAGTAAATAAGGTAAATAAGCTGACACTTTTAAGACAGTGGTCAGCCGATATAAGTGACTGATAAACAAATATCTCGTAGGCTGACCAATCAAGAATTAATTTTAAGAGAAGGCTGTCAGCAAGTGAATGTTTTTAAGCAAATCTTATATTAAGGCAAGATTCAACAGTGACTCTATTTCGGTCATTCCTGCATCAGGTTTTCCATCATACATAACATAACCCTTTGAGGTATCCGAATACCTTATGAAAACACACTCGTTTCCTCTAAGGCCTAGTTTTCCAAACGTATTGGAGGTACTATTGTAACACCCGAGATTTTAGTAAGTTTAATTATCTCATAATTATGTACTTTAGTGCATGTTATAATTGACTGGGCAATACTTTATTGACTTTTCTTGGTTATATTATATTAAATAATACAAATATTAGTATTATAATAAATTTAACTAGGCTACGTTGACTATTTTATAGTATTAAAACGTTATGTTGACCGAAATGCTAGAATTGTAATAGCCGAATTGTTAACATTTGAGAATTAATTTTATATTAATTAGTGTATATTGATTAGTCAAATGTTTTGTTTTATTTTAAAATAATATCTTAGTTTAATAATAACAATAGCATAATGTTAGTATGATATATTATATTTTATATTATATTACTCCTAAGCCATTTGTTGAAAGCCTTTGAGTTAATAGGAATGAATTGCAAAACAATTTCCTTTTTTGTGCCGAATGAGTCGTAATTGTTGACCAACATCTCTTGCCATTTCGTGTATATATAAGTTACATGCTTAGTCTATCTTCTTCATTCAGCCGTGAGTTTGATCTATACAGGAGACGCGAGAATGGGAGAAATACAGTGGGTTCGTTATATAATTTTCAGTGCGAGCTTATTTCTTAATTAAATTCAACACCGGGAAAGCTTTATGGTTTACCTCGTAGGTTACTTTAAAGCTATTTTGGCATATTTTAATCGGGCTAATCTCTACCTTTTTGGTAAGGAACTACTTACTTATGTATGTTCATTATTGCATGTTCAATAGTCTATATATTGCGGTTTATATTCGATATACGTAGAATTGAATCGTTAATTGTGGTTAATTTGTGATTAATTGGTTATATTGTTGGCTATTTGATAATAAGTCGTGCTTTTGAATATGTTTACAAATTGTAATTGACACTGAGTTGGGATAAACAAGCTTATGTGAAATATGTGAATTCTCAATATTGAGTGGTTGACGAGTTTACTTTATAACTCGTTATATTTGTTACAGTTTTGAATAGTCAACAAAGGAACAATCTTTGAGAGTAATACTTGGAACACCTGGTGGTGTTTGTTATGTGACAATAATCTTTTAGGGAAATGTAGGACGACCCCGGGCTTGACATGGGGCGAAGGGCAGTGTGAGTCAAATGTGAAGCTCTATGTGACCAAACCCTTCGCTAATGGCTATAGCGGAAGTAATACTTTTTAGTGGCACGACTGCTAAGGTTGTAGAGACTTGGTCTCGTGTCGACTTGGTACTCGAGCTGTTAATAATCTAATAATCTTGAAAGCGATTGAATGATGAGAACTACAACAGCAATGAGTTATAATGTCGGAAGTGAATGATTGGAGATGTATCTTAATCTTATATCCTAAATTGTGTATTTCTACATCTATGTGATAGTTTATTGATTAAATGTTAAATAACATGTTATAAATTCTCTATATGAACTGTCATCATGGTACGTTTGATTTGTTGCATCCATTCATAGCGTTAGGGGTGTAAGTGGTTCGGTTTGGTTTAGTTTATGCCAAAACCACAAACCGAACTGCCTCCTAGTGGTTCCAAAAATCTCAAACCGAACCGAACCGAGTAAGACTTGGAACCGAACCAAACCGAACCACTCGGTTTGGTTTGGTTTGGTTCGGTTTTGTGGTTTATATAAATTATTTTTAATGAAATTAACCAACATTAAAAATAACAATAAAAATAAGATTTTAATTTGGAATTAACATCAAAATTAGAAAATAACCTACTAACAACAAATTATCATAAATAAAACAATACACATTCTAAAATAAACACAAACAATGGAAAAAATAATAGTTCTCCAACAATCAAGATTTTGTTTGGTTTAGTATGCGTCTATATATATATATATATATATATATATTATGAATAAATCAAAGGTTCAAAATAGTTAATAAATTTAATATAATATATATTCTATAATAAATAAATAAAAATATATAGGTTGGTTTGGTTCGGTTCGGTTTCGTGGTTCGGTGGTTTCGATTTACACCCCTACATAGCGTGCATAAGTATAGTGGAACCTTATTGAGTTAAATCTCATTGTTTGTTTATTTGTTTTCCTTAGATCACAGCCAGACTAGGAAGTGATCGTGAGCAGTTAAGGAGTGCCGAAGAGCAGGTGGTTATTATTTTGGGTAGTTGTGGGTCTTGTCGACCTACCTTTGTATAGAACTCTTAGTTGTTGTATAACTTCTTTTGGGGGAAGAATGGATGTCTTCCAGTTGTATATGGTTTGGTTGGAGTTTGTATAACTCTAGATAGTACTTCCTTTTGGTTTGTTGTATGTAGTAGCGCATCCTGGTTGTTGCTGCTCGTCCAGTTGTTGTTGGTTTTTTTGTTTTACATGTGGTTTAGTGTTAATAGCAAACCCATCATGCCCGATTTTAGACTCAAGTTTGAGATTTTTAATTTTGGGGTCTGACAACTATGGACATAACATGCACAACCCCAAGCATGAAGATGCTCCAATTTAGACTTCTCACCTTTCCACAGTTCATAAGGGGTTGTGCGAACTGACTTAGAAGGCACTCAGTTAAGTATATATGTGACATTCATTAGCGCATCCCCCCAAAACAAAATTGGGAGATTTGCTTGTGCCATCATTGACCTAACCATTTTCAACAATGTTCGATTCCTTTATTCTACAACACCATTTTGTTACAGAGTTATAGGAATTGTCAATTGTTGACGTATTCCCTTTTTTTCACACAATTCTTTAAATTGACCAGATAAATATTCATGCCCTCGATCAGCTCTAATAGTTTTAAAACTTTTATCCTTCTGATTCTCAACCTCTACGAGAAAACACTCAAAATATTTAAGAGCTTCATTGCGGTGAGAAATAAGGTAAACATAACCATAACATGTGTAGTCATTGATGAAAGTAAGAAAGTAGGAAGCTCCATGACATGCCTTGACATCCATTGGTCCGCAAATATATGAATGGACTAACTCTGATGAATGTGTGGCCCTTTTTGCATTACCAAAAGGCTTTCATCAAGCTTTTCTTGCCAAACAAGGTTCACACAAGGGTAGGTTAACTTTGGTGAGAGACCCCAATAGCCCTTATCTAGCCAATCTAGTCATCCTATCTTTTCTTATATGTCCAAGTCTAGCATGCCATAACTCATCACCAGAAGAATCATTATAAACCATACAAGAAGAAACATCAACAGAAGAAATATGACGATCCAACAAATCTAATTTAAAGAAATTATCAGGCAAAAAACCATGTCCCAAAATCTAATCACCAAAACAAATATCCAAGTGATCATCACTAAAATTAAAATAATATCCCAATTTTAGCAATTGTACTAATGATAGTATATTATGTCGAATTCCAGACACATAAAGCACTTCATGAAGAGTCAGAATCTGTCTGTTACTCAAAAGAACTGGTATGATCTATCCCCCTTGACATACACAGTCGAACTGTTTCCCATGAAAATGCTTCGTGTGCTTGCAGGAACTTTTTTATAATCTACAAATCCTTCTTGATCCCTAGTCACATATTTTGTGGAGCCCGAGTCTACAATCCACATATGGAGAGATTCGGCAAATAAAACATGAGAGCAAACACAAACCTGCGGAGAGTTAGGATTTAGAGATACCTTCTTGGGCACAAGATCACAAATTTGAGATATGTAACCCAAGGTATCATCACAATTGTAGCACCTTTGCTTATCCATATTCTTTTTGCCCCTAGGTCTTTTAGCGATCTTACCACATTTTGGTAGATTTTGAGTTTTCATTCCTTTAACGTGTTTCTTACAATGCCCATTTAGATTGCGTGGATCCTCAAGGGAAACAAGAGCAAGGTTACGAGTTGCAACACTCATTGTGCAACTCGCTTCATAGCACTTAGCCACAAGCGCATCATTGCGATTTTGGGCTAAGGTAGACTTACCCATCTCTGATTTAGTCATCACGGTATCTAAGTTTTCATTAACCTCTTTCTCGTGTAGCAATCACGTGATTTTTCTTTGTCAAACACTATAGCTTGAGCAACACAATTTCTTACCCTTATTCAAATTATTGATGAGCCCAAGATATCCACGAACTTTTCCTTGAATTTCTTTTTATTTTGTGCTATTTTGAGTTAATTATGTCTTGGAAATATTGTTATTTGAGTATTTGAGCTTAAATGTAGGTTTCCAAGGTTTTATCGAACATTCATGGTGTTTACCACGAAGTTCAGGCAATTTCGGGCTTTAAAGTTGAGTTGCAAGTTATTCGGTCAAAGTCTGTTAAGTCCGTCAAGTGTTCCAAGGCAAAGCAGGGCTAACGGTGCTAACGGGGGACCTAAATGATAGGTCTGGAGGGGGAAGGACCTTCGACAGCCTTTCTGTAGAAGCCAGGGGCACCGAGGTAAGTTTCATAATGCCAAGGGAGGTCGACGCCTTTTCCTGAAACTACCTCTCTGCTTTGTCGCCTTCCAAGCACGCCATGTCACCCCCTTATCCCCAAGCACTGGCCCGCGTGTAGCCTAAGTGGATCTATCTCAGTCCGGCCCAATTCGATCCACCTGCCTATTAATCCACCCGCTTCCTCTCACACTACCAGCCCATTTTCAACCTGGGTAACCCACGGCTAACTTCTCCTGGATCACCCAACCCAGCTGTGCCCCATCTCATTTTTCCTTCCATTTCAGCCCCTAAAACTATTCTTTCTTTCCCTATTTTACCTTACCTTCTTGTGCACTCCTTTGCCCTTCTCTATTTATTCTCCAAGCAGCCCTCATTCAAGAACAAGTCCCTATTTTCCTCCATGCCTTCATAGCTTGATCACCTTTGAAGGTTTGGACCAACAAATCAAGAGCCAAGGAGACTTTTGCAAATGATTTCAACCTTGTATTTGTGATTTGTTCGTTTTAATTCTTCATATTTCTATTTTATGATAGTTGTAATGATTTCTCGGGTTGATTAATTTTGTAAATGTTGAATTGGTTTGTGCTTAATTAATTTATGGAATGCAATTATTTTTCTATGTTCAATGTAGTAATATAAATTTAATCTCTTTCTTTATTTACTACACATTCATGTTTGGTTATTATTTTGTGAGTTTAATGCTTTTAATTAATTGACTATTAATTAAATGATTTTAGAAATGTCTAGGATCTGCGAGAGCTACCTTTGTATTTCGGACCAATCAATTTAATAGTCAGTGTTTTGTGACACACACCGATAGCCATTATGAGACTTGTTTCGACACGCGATCGAACCACCTTAGCCATTCGCGAGGTCGGGGAAGTTAGGGTTGACTATAATATCCGAGAGCCCGTAGTTAACAAATTTTGTTTGTCTCGGCTACCGACATGATTTGTAGAAAAATAGAGAGAATTTCTTTTTGTGAAGTATTACCTATGTACTTGGTTATTATTGTGTGTTCTTCATGTTTTTGATGGCGTAGCAAACCATTAGATAATTACTAGAATTATGGGATAAGATGCGAGAGTCCGTCTTATTAATTCTGTAAATCACAATAATTGTTTGTGTAACGTGAGATCGAGAGGAGATCGTGCGTATATAGTCATTGGGTGCTTGTTTTGACATGCAACTATTTTCTCATATGTTATAAGATGTGAGAGCCCGTAGCTAAGAGTTGTAGCTAGATTTGTTATACGTTGCGAGAGCCCGTATTGAATAATGTTGTGCGCCCAACTACCAAGACTTGAGTTAAAGAAAAGTAAAAAGAAGATTGATTTAAACACCGGCTAGACTAGAAATATTGCACTTCTATCTTTTTATCTTGATTTGTTGTTGCCAAACCACCTCCGCAGTAGAGTAAATTTAATTCCTTTCTTAGGTTGTTTATATTTTTAGATTTTAATTCATTTCTTTTCGCTCAAATATAATTAGTTAGCCCAATTTTGGTACTTAGTCGGAGTGAAAATTACGTACATTCTCTGTGGGATCGATACCTCGTACTTATGTACACTTTTTTACTTGATACAACCGGGTATTCTTGGCCGAGTTGTGTTTTTTTCGCACATCAAGTTTTTGGCGCCATTGTCGGGGAATGATTTAATTTTTGCTCTTATATGGTAATATCGATACCAGAGCATGTTTTTTTAGTTAGTTTAATTGCTTTTGTATTTATTTGTTTTGTATTGTTGAGTCGCTTTTTGAAGCCCTCCCGAATTTGTGGGTTTGTAGGGAGGTGTATATAGTGTCCCAGCACAAGAAGATTTTCTTTTCGTTTTTATTCCATAATTGTGTTCCTATTCTTTCCTTTTGAGCTTGATTTGATGTAGGGGTTTAATCATCAAAACATAACTCTCGGCATTTAGACTCACAATATGATACTCATAGACATGCACAACCATCACTAAAGCAAAGCATGAAAAATATTTCAATTAACACTTGGGCATTATCCATAATGAATGAGGTGATGCTATCATATGAATCACAAACATATCCTCAACTATGCATATAGTAATCTCAAATCAACTCCTAGAAAATAATGCAAACACAACTCAAAGAGCGTCAAGATGGAGAGGCGAATGATCAAAGCATAAATAATTGGCGCATTTCAAGCTCAAGATTTTTAGAATTTTTAAAGTTTACCAACCAAACCATACTCCCCAAACTTAAAGTAAAAGGAGAAGGGAAAGAAAGAAAACTCCCTCAAAGTTGATTTCTTAAGCAGTCTGGGCCGAAAATATCCACTCAAAGAATCTCCTCGAGCAACAATCTACTATGAAGCGTGGGCATGTGTGTATGACAAGAGTATGATATAGGTAATCTTTGGACCATTTGTGTCTTTCTCTATCCTACCCATTTATTTCACATTAATCCCTAGTGTCCCCGTTGAGCTCATTTAAAGAATGGCGTATGCCTAGAGCACACAATGAACCCCATTCGACTTCATTTCTTATAACCACGTTATCTTATCCCATGAACGTATACACTTTTGTCGTCGTCCTTCAAGAGAGCTTGATTTGGAATCAATTATTTTATTTCTGTATTCTTATTGGGAAGTGTATGCTTCATGAAGGTTTTGTGCTTATTGTTGATGTTGGTATTTGAAGTTGTTGAATGGTGGTTGAAAAAGGGGGGGGGGAAGAAAAGAAAAGAAAAGAGCCCCCTTAGAAAGCAAAGTAAAATGAAAAAAAAAAGAAAAAAGAAAAATCAAGGGTGGCCACAAAAGAAAAAAAATTGTTCTTAATTTTCTCAAGGAGATATAAGGGTGGAGCTTAATTGTTGTGGTAGATGAGACACTTTCTTCATCCCAAAGTTTAAAGTTTAAAGGTTTGTTGAAGTGAGTTTGTGGTAAATTGAAGAGTTATGCTTTCATGAAGCTAGTCATTATGTGAAGATTCCAATTTCCTTACTCTCTTAACTTGCTATCTTATCTTTCATTTGTAAGCCCAAACCTTGGCCTAACATTACAAGCTTGAAAAGTCTTATTGATATTGTCATGCCATGTGTTCTTGCCTTGCCTTGTGAGAAAAATTTAGTTGACGACTCTTTCGGTTTGACTTGCATTTGGTATCTCGGTTGGTCGTTCAATCTAAGCTAGAGCATTGCTACTTCTGGGTGAAAAATTGTTTTATGGTTTGAGTGATTGTTTGAGGATTGTTTGCTAGCATATGAATCAATTCATACCTCAATTATGCATGTTTATAATCTTAGGTTGATCTCTTGGATGGTAATGCTGGTAGGATCTTAATTGAGTGCTGCTTTCATTTCATATTGTTCTCGAGCTTTTCCGCAATTCATTTTATTTTCTCGGGATGATCAAATCTTAAGTTTGGGAGTATGATGAGCCCAAGATTTCCACAAATTTTCCTTTGAATTTTTTTTATTTTGTGCTATTTTAAGTTAATTATGTCTTGTAAATATTATTATTTGTGTATTTATGCTTAAATGTAGTTTTCTAAGGTTTTATCTAACATTCATGGTGTTTAGCACGAAGTTCAAGGCAATTACAGGCTTTAAAGTTGAGTTGCAAGTTATTCGATCAAAATCCGTTAAGTCCATCAAGTGTTCCAAGGAAAAGCAGGGCTAACGATGCTAACGGAGGACCTAAATGGATATGTATGGAGGGGGAAGGACCTTCGGCAGCCTTTTTGTAGAAGCCAAGGGCACTGGGGTAAGTTTCATAACACCAGGGGAGATTAATGCCTTTTCCTGAAACTCCCTCTCTGCGTTGTCGTCTTCCAAGCGCACCACGTCACCACCTTATCCCCAACATTGGCCCGCGTGCAACCTAAGTGGATCCATCACAGCCCTGCCCATTTCGATCCACCTGCCCACTAATCCACCTGTTTCCTCTCACAACACCAGCCCATTTTCAACCTAGGAAACCCACGGCTAACCCCTCCTGGATCACCCAACCCAGTCGTGCCCCATCTCCTTTTTCCTTCCATTTCAGCCCCTAAAACTCTTCCTTCTTTCCCTATTTTGCCCTTGCCTTCTTGTGCACTCCTTTGCCCTTCTCCATTTATTCACCAAGCAGCCCTCATTCAAGAACAAGTCCCTATTTTCGGGACATTGCTCCCAAAATGGGGCACCAGCCCCATTTTCCTCCATGCCTCCATAGCTTGATCACCTTTGAAGGTTTGGAGCAACAAATCAAGATCCAATGAGACTTTTGCAAATGATTTCAACCCCGAATTTGCGATTTGTTCGGTTTACTTATTCTTATCTTTATTTTACGATATTTGTTATGATTTCTAGGGTTGATTAATTTTGTAAATGTTGAATTGGTTTGTGCTTAATTAATTTATGGAATGCAATTATTTTTTTATGTCCAATGTAGTATTTTAAATTTAATCTCTCTCTTTATTTAGTACATATTCATGTTTGATTAATAGTTGGTGATTTGTGACGCACATCGATAGCCATTGTGAGACTTGTTTCGACACGTGATCGAACCAACTTAGCTATTCGCGAGGTCGGGGAGGTTAGGGTTGACTTTAAGATGTGAGAGCCCATAGTTAAACAATTTTGTTTGTCTCGGCTACCGACATGATTTGTAGAAAAATAGAGAGAATTTATTTTTGTGAAGTATTACCTATGTGCTTGGTCATTATTATGTGTTCTTCATACTTTTGATGGCGTAGCGAACCATTAGAAAATCACTAGAATTATGAGATAAGATGCGAGAGTTCGTCCTATTAATTGCAAAAATCACAATAATTGTTTACGTTACGTGAGACCAAGAGGAGATCGTGCGTAGATAGTCATTGGGTGTTTGTTTTAACATGCGACTATTTTCTCCTATGTTATAAGATGCGAGAACCCGTAGCTAGGAGTTGTAGCTAGATTTGCTATACGTTGCGATAACCCGTAGTGAATAGTATTGTGCCTGACTACCAAGACTTGAGTTAAAAAAAAGTAAAAAGAAGATTAATTTAAACACCAGCTAGAATAGAAATATTGCACTCCTATCTTTTTATCTTGATTTGTTGTTGGTAAACCACCTCCGTAAATTTAATTGCTTTCTTAGGTTGTTTATATTTTTAGATTTTAATTCATTTTCTTTTCACTCAAATATAATTAGTTAGCCTAATTTTGGTACTTAGTTGGAGTGAAAATTACTTACATTTTCTGTAGGATCGATAACTCGTACTTATGTACATTTTATTACTTGATACGGCCGGGTATTCTTGCCCGAGTTGCGTTTTTTTTGCACATCATCACAGTTGTAGCACATTTGCTTAGTCATATTTTTTTTTGCCCCTAGGACGTTTTGCGATCTTACCACGTTTTCGTAGATTTTGAGTTTACATTCCTTTAACTTGTTTCTTACGATGCCCATTTGGCTTGCGTGGACCTTCAAGGGAAAAAAGAACAAGGTCATGAGTTGCAACACTCATTGTGCAACTAGCTTCATAGCACTTAGCTACAAGAGCATCATTGCGATTTTGGGCTAGGGAGAATTACCCATCTCTAGTTTAGTAATCACGGTATCTAAGTTTTCATTAAACTCTTGGTCATGTAGCAATCATATGATTTTTCTTTGCCAAACACTATAGTTTAAGCAACACAATTTCTTACCCTTATTCAAGTTATCTATTACGTTCTTTGAAGCCATTTCACTACAATATGGTTGCATAAATAGACATTAAACATATATTTCAATTCATTTTTGCTCTAAAAAATAAATTACTAAATATTATCACATCATACACATAAGGAGGGAAAATTCGCGAGGCTCGTAATCACAACCAAAGTATGTATAGCATAAAAATATTCATATATTGATAAATTAACCAAAAGAAATAAGATATAAATAATTCATCCAAGCACATAAGATGCACAAATATATTTTCATTAGTGAAAATAATATTATTAGGTCTCGTATAGTCCAAAACGTAATTTTAGAGCCCAAAACAACAATTTAATATGCTAAAAATGACTTTAAAATAGTATTAAAATCTCGAAAAAAAAATGTAAAAACTGCAAACAGTGCACATGTTCAGTACAAAGCCTCTGGAATCACTAATATGCCACTGAAAATTTATTTTGTATTTTTAATAATTTTAAAACAAGTTTTAGGTTACTAAAATGCAAAAACACATTTCCAAGCATAATTTCAGAAAACAGAGGTCAACCATTTGATTCCGAACGCCCAAAAACTTCATATCTCTCGGGAGGTGAGAAAAAACGGTAATTGGAAACCACCGTACACGCCACCACACAACACCGCGACAATGGGCAAGCATTATGCGCCACGTAGGCATTGATTGTGTACTAGGATTGAATGGATGTTGAGGTGGCGATGATGTCATCATCTGAACCCAAAAAGTGGGACCCACTTGTTGACATGTCATGATGACATGGCAACCACATCATACGTTGACTGGTCAAAAGCACTGTTCATCATCTTCCTCATTGGATTCGGGAATGTGTTTCGTGAGCCAACTTTCTAAAGCCATATAACGCTCAATTTAAGTCTAAATTAGTTATATAATATGTCGTTGGAAAGCCCTCGCGGAGTAGAACCAATATTGATCATAAAATCATAGTTTTACATATCATAAACAGGCTGAAATAGCATGCAAAATTTCAGAGAAAACATATTTTCAACAAAACTTGGGTTTGCAATATATACCTCGAGATTTACCCAACGAAATTCAACGAAATTTTAATATGTTTTTCCCCTCATAATAGGAAACTTATACATATAAAAATTTTCACAAAACAAAACACGTTTTGTACATGAAATCGACAAACCCAGTTGGTCCGTTTTCGGATAAATTGTATGAACAAACTGAAATCAATTAACATGCAATTCATGGTATAATGAAATGAGCAATCAAGCATATAAGCTATGATACCAATGAAGGATATACTATGAATTCATTATCTAAGAGGGATCATGAATTACCTCGTACGAATTCAATCCTTGAGAAGCGGAAGACTTTCGGCTTGAGCTACGATTTTGGTATGTCACGAACAATAATCCTATAAGTCCTTCTAGTCAGATTGATATCATGTAGCACGAATATCAACCTATAATTCACACCGTAAATCCAAGCCTCTTGATGGTTAAGCTTAGAGGGAGTATTTGGTGAGATGATGTTTAGGAGAGAGAGGGGGCGGCCAACACAAAAAAGACGTGTTCTTCTTCTTGGCATATTAGGTTAACTTATA
The DNA here is from genome assembly GCA_013146195.2 of Codonopsis lanceolata. Classification (NCBI taxonomy): domain Eukaryota; kingdom Viridiplantae; phylum Streptophyta; class Magnoliopsida; order Asterales; family Campanulaceae; genus Codonopsis; species Codonopsis lanceolata. Next base: position 76,214,147 of record CM028383.1, read on the forward strand.
GTTTTATCCCTTTAATTTCCCTATTTATATTATTGTACAATAATCCTTATTCTTGTAAGTCAAGTTAAGTCAATCTCAAACCCCTTCGGATTAAGAAATTAACTTACCATTATAATATAACTCCAATTCTATGAGAGCGGAAGTAAATTATCAGGCCACGAGCCCAATTACTAACATGTTACAAGGATTGACATGATCCCACAGAGTACCATACCTCTCACAGCCCAAAATAGCCACGCACTATTTTGTCTAACAACGCCAAGACCTCGAGACCCTTGACCACCAATTGTGTCGTGTCGTCCGTCTAAAATTTGAGTCACACGTCTCGGCCTTCATGCCTTTTCAACATTAACGCATGCTCCATTATATACTTGGGTCATGTTTACCAAGATTAGTCCTAAGCTAATTAGGATTAAGTTCCTAATCCAAGTGAACAAGGAAATCATTTTCCTATTATAATTTGAAACATAATTATAACAAATTTCCACCTTGGCTCAAATTCCATCAACCGTCTATCCCCTTAGTTGCTTGCCCATCATGCACCCCACCATGGGTGCCGAGAATTGATCTCTAACACACGAATCCAAGTGGCCCTTGAAATCGTTCCATGAAATACTACTAAACCAGATACTTCCAAAATCTTCACACATTGCATCCTCACTTTGAAACATATCATGAGCTCCACCTTGAATGATACTCCCTTGTAGTAAGTACAAGTTGCCCATTTTGTTTCCACCCATGAGAAAATGGCCACCACGAAAGATTTTCATCTTTTCATCACGAACATTGTAATTGCACCCTTTCGAATCCAAGTAGCCCAAAGAAATTAAATTCCTCCTAAAGCTAGGAACATGATGAACTTTCGTTAGTGTTTTTACTCCACTGTGAGTCTTGAATTTTATTATTCTAGCACCTTCAATCTTGCAAGAAGAACCATCCGCTAAAAATACATCGCCACTTGCACTTTTGTAAGTACAAAACATATCTTTATTGGAACACATGTGAAAAGAACAACCAGAATCAAGAACTCATTCACTCCGTAGATTATCACCCACAATCACATTAAGTACATCACCACTATTATCGTCTTTGCTAATATCACCCTCATCAAAGGTGACAACATTAGCATTAGAATTCAATTCTTTCTTCATTTCATTCTTAAATTTTTGACAATTACGAATAATGTGACTCATCTCAGTACAATGCCAACACTTTTGCTTGGAAGTCTTTTTATTCTTCTTACCACCACTTGAACCTTAATCAGACGAATCACCAACATGTTTAACTTTGCTTCCCACATACAACGCATCAATATTATTATTCTTAAAACCCTTGTTCATAGAATCATCTGTTAATAATGAAGTTTGTACCTGATGCGTGCAAAAACGCAACTCGGGCAAGAATACCCAATCATATCAAGTAATAAAGGATACATAAGTATGAGTTATCGATCCCACAGAAAATGTACGTAATTTTCACTCCGACTAAGTACCAAAATTGTGCTAACTAATTATATTTGAGCAAAAAGAAAATGAATTAAAAACGAAAAATATAAACAACCTAAGAAAGCAATTAAATCTAAACTAACGCGCAAATGATTTGACAACAACAAATCAAGATAAAAATATAGGAGTGCAATATTTATGCCGTTGTATAATTTAATCAATATTCACTACAGGCTCTCGCATCTTATAGTAAATCTAGCTACAACTCCTAGCTATGGGCTCTCGCATCTTATGACATAGGAGAAAATAGTTGCATGTCAAAACAAGCACCCAATGACTGTATACGCACGATCTCCTCTCGGCCTCACGCCACGCAAACAATTATTGTGATTTCAGAATTAATAGGACGAAGTCTCACATCTTATCCTATAATTCTCGTGATCATCTAATAGTTCGTTACGCCATCAAAAGCATTAAGAACATACAATAATAACCAAGCACATGGGTAATACTTCGCAAAAAGAAATTCTCTCTATTTTTCTACAAATTATGTCGGTAGCCGAGACACACAAAATTGGTTAACTACGAGCTCTCACATCTTATAGTCAACCCTAACCTCCTCGACTTCGCGAATGGCTAAGGTGGTTCGACCACATGCAAAACAAGCCTCGCAATTGCTATTGGTGAGTGTCACAAAAACACCAACTATTAAATTGATTGGTCCGAAACATAAAGGTAACTCTCGCGGATCCTAAACATTTTTAAAATCATCAAATTATTGGCCAAATAATTAGAAGCATTAAACCCACAAAATAATAACCAAACATGAATGTGTACTAAATAAAAAGAGAGATTAAATTTAAATCACTACATTGGACATAGAAATTAATTGCATTCCATAGATAAATTAAGCAAAAACCAATTCAATAATTACAAGATTAATCAACCCAAGAAATTACAACAAATATCTCAAACGATAGGTTAAAAGAATTAAACCAAATGGAGAACGAATCTGGGGTTGAAATCTCTTGTAGATGCATCATTGGCCCTTGAATTGATGCTCCAAACCTTCAAAGTTGATCAATCTTCAAAGACATGGAAGTAATTTTTCGTGAAAAGGGCCTGCTGCTTTTAAGGCTTACAATCCGAAATGGAGCCTTGTTTTACAAAATAGGGATGCTGGAAGGTTATAATCATGGAGGGCAACAAGAGAGGGGAAACATAGGGAAAGAAAGATGCTTTTGGGGGCTTAATTGGAAGGAATTAGAGGGATGGTGCATGGTTGGAGCAGGGCATGGCTGGGGATGAAACGCGGGTTATCTAACGGGTAAATGGGCGAAGGCTGTGAGAGGGAAGCGGGCAAATGGGAAAGGAAATGGGCCGGATCAAGCTGGATAGGATGGAGCTCCAGATACGGGACACACTAGCCAGTTGCTTTGGAGGCGGTGAAGTGGCACGTTGGATGGTTGACAACAAATTAATGAAATTAAGTTTCAGAATTCACGTCGGCCTCCCCTAGTGTTTTGAGTTGTTACTTCGATACCTCCAGTCTATTCAAAAAGCGAGACGTGGTCCTTCCCTGCCCAGGCTTTGCGTTTTCATCCTCTGTTAGCTCTGGTTATAGCCTCTGTTAGCCAGATTTGCCTTGGACTCTTAACGACCTTCAACAGACTTCGACCAAATGATTAAAAACTCAACTTTGCAACCCAAAATTGCCTCAAACTTCATACTAAACACCATGATTGCTCGATTAAACCTTGAAAACCTACATTAAAGCGCAAACACAAAAATAAATAATATTTACAAGGCATAACTATCTAAAAATAACTCAAAATAAAAGGAAATTCGAGGGAAAATTCACGGAAATCTTGGAATCATCAGTGCCTCACCCAAAGTAAGTGCGTCTTTCCCATGCATAATAGTAGTAACTAAATACTTGTAAAATGGTGGCAAAGACCTCAAAAAAAATTAAACTTTGATCTTCATCCTCAATTTCAACACCAATATTCGCCAACTCTCAAAGTATCTTGTTAAAAGCATTCAAGTGATCATGAATATTCGTACATTCGTCCATTGTAAAATTGAACAACTCCTTCTTTAGGTACAACCGGTTTGACGTTGATTTCTCCATGTCAAGACTCTCTAACTTCTCCCATAATGCCTTCATGGATTTTTTTGGAGATAACGTTGTAGAGAACATTATCCGTGCAACATCGCTAAAGCTGTCAAAACGGGCTTGCGGGGAAGTTTTGCCCGCGGGCCTAAAAAACCCGCTAGAATACGGGCCGGGGCGGGAAAGCCCGCAAGCATGACGGTCCCTAAAATCCTTAGCCCAGCCCACCCCGTGTAGGGCCGCGGGCAAAACGGGCTTGCCCGCCAAATTTCAATATGATACCAAAAAAGGGGCAAAGACAACCAAATCATGGAATCCAAGCAACCCTATTTTCAATCCAAAACAAAACTGAATATTGTATAAAAACAAACATCCATTCTTGAAAACAAATTGACAAAATTACAAGGGTGACAAAATTATAGTGATGCCGTGCAGTGCCGGATCTGTATGCTACCAGCGGTGGCTGGATTTTTGAGAGAGAGATGTGAGACTGAGTCTCCAAGGGTGAGAGAAAGAGAGAGCGAGGGGAGGGTCGCACGAAATCGATGGATGGGAGAGAGAGCTTGGGATCTGAGGCGGCGGCGAAGCTGGACGAGCGGAGATGGAGGTGGCGAAGACGGAGGAACAAAGATGGAGGAGAGAAGAAGCCGGAACGGAAGAGATGAAGTCGCCGTTGAGTCGCTGCCTGCTGGAGACGGAATCACCGACTGAGTGACTGGTGATGAGAATTTCTGTAGAGAGAAATTGAGAATGACTATGATTATGAATTTATGACCTAAGTCAACTCCCTAAGGACCCTAAGTAACGCAAACTAAATGGGTTGGGCTGTCACTCACTGACTACTAACTAGTGTACAACATTATTTTTGTCCAGTCCATTATTCCATAAGGCATAAATAATGTGATTGTGAATTGTGCGGGCAGCCCGCCCCCGCCCGCCCGCCCGCAAAGCCGCGGCCGCCGGGCAAAGCCCGAAAAACCCGTTTTCTAAACGGGCATCAAATACATCAGCCCAACCCGCCCCTAATGGGTGGCGGGGCGGGCATGCCCGCGGGCTTTTGCCCTATTTGACAGTTCTAAACATCGTCGGATAGTGCTAACCGTTGTTCGATCAATTCTCTTCCATACCTCAACCTTCATATCATCGGGTTTTGCTTCTATTCCTTCCAAAGAAAACTCTTGATCTTCATGGGTCAACACATCCCTAACTTTAACTTTCCACAAGCTAAAATTATTACTTCCATTAAATTTCTCCCGTTGAAATTGCGTATAATTTCCAAGTTTTTATGTTCAATGTAGAACTGAATCGGTCGAAAATAATAGTATCAAGTATTTGGAAAAATAATGACAAGATAGTAGAAAATATAACGGAATAAAGAAAAAGGGAACAGAAGATTTTATGTGGTTTAATCCATTCCAATGCAAGCAATAACTTTACTATAAACAAGGTTCTAAAAATCGCAAGGTGGCACACAAGCTTCTAGCGCCTAGGGGACTAGTCAGGGCCTACAATTAAAGCATAATTTAAATATTTGTCAAATTTTAATGTAAATTTTAAAAATATATGAAACACTTACAATTTACAAGATTAAAATTTAAGGGATAATTATAATAATTTTTTATTTTTCTAATATAATCTAATTAACAATCATTAGAACTTTCACATATACTAATAGTAAATATTACTTAATAATCTAAAAATATTAAAATAATGATCTTATTACAATCTACAAGATTAAAATTTTAAATTAACAATTCAATTTCATTATTTAAAGTATAAATCCCAAGAAAATATGAATACCAAAAGAAAATTTGGTGTATAAGTTACAAAGTATGTATTTGAATTTTAAAAAAGGGAAAAAATAAATATTTTATACTCCCAAAATAACTTTATACTCCCTAAATAAATTAATACTCTTATCTCAATATAATAATATGTAATAAAAGCAAAAAAGTGAAACACATTTCACATTTTCACCCACCCTTGCTGAGAATCTTCTAGAGGCAATGATTTCACGTGGGTGAAGGAAAAGTGGAAAACTTTCCCCTCAACCGTCAATTCATCCCTCCTTTTCTCTTTCTCCTAGGCGACTTTTCTCTTTCTAATACTTCTTTAATACTCCCTCCGTCCTTAATTTATTGTCCTGGTTGACCCGGCGCACCGTTTAAGAAAACCTATTTGACTGAATTATTAATATTGGTTTAATGTGTAGTTTCCTTTAAAGCCCATGTGTATGTGGCCCATAATTTAAGTAGGGTGAAAAAGTAAGGGTAAAGTGGTAAAAGTGATGTTCTAAAAAGGTAAGTTTCAAAGTGGACAATTATTTTGGGACGGACGAAAAAGGAAAGGAGGACGATAATTTAGGGACGGAGGGAGTATCACTTACCATTTTCATTCTCTCTTTCTCTCGACCTCGCCCATACCGAAGATATGACAGACAACGACTGTCTCTCATGTTCGTAGTCGGAAATGGATCCATCTCAAACGATACAGTTCACCCACACATTCCTCCTCCTTCGCGGCATCGCACATGATCTCTATTGTATCTCTACTTCTTTCTCCTTCGTCACCATCCTAGACCTCTCGCTCCTTTCTACCACTCCCATGACCCATCATCAACCATCAAAGATATGGTACCCGTTGTCATTGCCCTTGTTTCCTGGAAATGGCCACGTCCATCAACCTCCGGCAACGCACCGATGTAGAAGATGAATGAGACCTCTAACTTTTCTACCTGCGGTCACCGAATCCTCTCCCCACTTTTCAAAAACATCTAGATCGTTGCCTCCCTACTGTTGATTCCCTCTCCTACTCAATCTCAATATATCGGTGACTTGAGTGATTAGTCGGCGACTAGGCCGCCTAGTCAGCAATTTTCTTCTCCGGCGATTTTTTTTTTATTTGTTGTAAATCGCGGCTTGTGGTTGGCGGCTTCATAGGGAGATTTTTAGAACACTGATTATAAAAAATGAGAAATTACAATATAGAGTTTTTAATGTATTCACCCCATCTAGGCTGAAGGTTACAAGGATTGACACCATTTTACAGAGTACCACAACTCTCACAGTCTAAAATAGTCATACACTATTTTGTTTAACAACACCAAGACCTTGGGATTCTCGATCACCAATTGTGCGATGTTGTCCGTCTCCAATTTGAGTCACACGTCTCGGCCTTCCAGTATTTTCAACATTGATGCACGCCTCATTATATACTTGGGTCATGTTCACCAAGATTAGTCCTAAGCTAAAAGATAATTAGGATTAAGTTTCTAATCTAAGTGAACAAGGAAATCCTTTTCTTATTATAATTTGAGACATAATAATAACAGTAATTATGACTAACTTTAATATTAGTTATATATTCATTTCCTCCCGGATAAATATTCCTAGTGAACAAAACGTAAACATTAAGAAAAATATAATTAATGATGAGTTGTAAAATATGTTGTGACAATAATACGCATTACACATTCTCTTTTTATTAATTATGTATTTATTATACTCACTCTTTCTAGGATATACAATAATGATAGTATTAAATGAATGGATATATGAGGAAGAATGGTAGAAAAATTGTATACCAAAAGTCTTTAGGAACATTAGTTGGGATATCTCAAAATAGAAAGTAGAAATATTTATCTGAAACGGAGGGACTATCTCTTAATTATTACACTTTTCAAATATGAACTTTTTAAGTGGAAAAGATAGAGTATTTAATATATTGGACCAGGTATAGATATTTTATGAAACCATACAATAAGAACAAGAAATTACTAAAGTTTGCAATAGCTAAAGTTTATGACCCAACATGCTCAATTTGAATGATGATTATTGTATTTTCCATTAAATACGATTAATAAATGGTTGGGGTAATTTTGGACCAGTCCATTTCTCCAAGTTTGTAACCCCTCCATTCCTTTATTTTTTTGTCAACCGCTAAAGTCCATTTTCGAAATATTGTTCCTAAAATGCTCAGATCGTCTCTTTCAACAGCTTTGACCAACACTATGGATTCGAAAATAACCATTGTTGGACAATGAAACATGTATTGACCTACCCGGTTAGGTCACAGGGGTTGAGGGGGCAGCACTTAGTCGTGGGGGTTTGGGGGCAATGCATGATGTGCGTGAAAACGCAACTCGGGCAAGATTACCTGGCCGTATCAAGTAATAAACTTCGTAAGTACGAGTCGATGCCACGAGGAATGCGCGTAATTCTCACTCCAACTAAGTACCGAAATTATTCTAACTAATTATATTTGAGCGAAAAGAAAATGAATTAAAATCTACAAATATAAACAACCTAGAAAGCAATTAAATCTACACTACTGCGGAGGTTGTTTGACAATGACAAATCAAGATAAAAATATAGGAGTACAATATTTCTAGTTTAACTAGTGTTTAATTTAATCTTCTTTTTACTTTTCTTTAACTCAAGTTTTGGTAGTCGGACGCGCTATTTTATTCACTATGGGCTTTCGCTACGTATAGCAAATCTAGCTATCCCTCAACCTTGCTACGGGCTCATATCATCGCAACACATAACATAGGGGAGAAAATAACTACATGTGTAAACAAACATCCAAAGACTATCTGCGCACGATCTCCTTTCGGTCTCACGCCACGCAAACTACTATTGTGATTTTCGGAATAACAGGAAGGGTTTTCGCTTCGTATCCTATCATTCTAGTGATCATCTAATGGTTCGCTACGCCATTAAAAGCATGAATAACACACAATAATAACCAAGCGCATGAGTAATACTTCGCAAAAAGAAACTCTCTATGTTTTTCTACAACTCATGTTGGTAGCCGAGACAGCTAAAATTAGTTAACTACGGGCTCTCGCATCTTATAGTCACCCCTAACCTCCCTGACCTCACGAATGACTAAGGTGGTTCGATCGCGTGTCAAATCTAGTCTCATAATGGCTATCGGTGTGTGTCACAAAACACCAACTATTAAATTGATTGGTCCGAAATATAAAGGTAGCTCTCGCGGATCATAAATATTTCTAAAATCATTTAATTATTGGCTGGATAATTAAAATCATTAATTTCACAAAATAATAACCAACATGATTGTGTACTAAATAAAGAGATAAATTAAATTAAAACACTACCTTTAACATAGAAAAATAATTGCATTCCATAAATATTTTAAGCACAAACCAATTCAACATTTACAAGTTAAATCAACCCAAGAAAATACAACAAATATCATAAAATATGAGTTGAAACAATTAAACCAAATGTTGCTTGAATCCGGGGTTGAAATCATTTGTAGATGCATCATTGACTCTCGATTTGAAGCTCCAAACCTTCAATGGTGATCAAGCATCGGAGGAATGGAATGATTTTGGAAAAAAATGGGGCTAGTGCCCCATTTAAGGCTAATGCCCGTAAATGGGGGCTTCTTTTCTTACAAATGACGCTGACAGGAAATAAAAATGGAGGACGCAATGGAAGCAGGGGCATTTTGGGAAGTGCAAGAGAGAAAAGGGGGCAAAAAGGGGAAGGAAATAGGGCTGGGGCACGGGCAGGACCATGGCTGAACCAGGGAGAATTCACGGGTCACCCGGGTGATTAAACGGGCAAAGCTGACAGAGAGAAGTGGGCCGGATGGAGGGTGGCTGGAGCAGGATGGGCCGCGGGTCAGGCTGGATCCGGATAGGAGGACGTGGGTCAGCCTTTGGTGTAAGGGCGGCAGATGGTGACAAGTGGCGCCATAGGCTGAGCGACAATGCGTCAGGAACTTTGCTGAAATTGCTCTGGTGCCCCTGATGATTCTGACTTTGGCGCCGCCTTCCATCCCACTTCAGGCTTTGCAATTTGGTCCTCTGTTAGCCCCATTTGCCTCCGTTAACCTTTAATTGCCCTGGATCTCTTAACGGACTTAACGAAATTTCAAAAAATAAATTCCAATTCAGCTTTTAAGCCTGGAATTGTCTCGAACTCCGTGCTAAACACCATATAAAAGCTCGAATATGCGTGGAAACCTACATTAAGCACAAAAACGCAAATAATTATATTTTCAAAGCATAATTAACTCAAAAATAACACAAAATAGAAGAAAATTCCCGGGAAAATTCATGGAAATCTTGCGCTCATCACACCCTCAAACTTAAAATTTGATCGTCCTGAGCAAAGAAAATGAATTATGGAAAAACTCGAGAACAAAATGAAATGAAGGCGGCGCTCAATTAAGATCCCACAAGCATTACCATTTAAGAGATCAATCCAAGATTATAAACATGCATAATAGAGGTATGAATTGATTCATATGCTATCAAACAATCCTCAAACAATCATTCATACCATAAAACATTTTTTTACCCAAAAGTAGCAATGTTTTAGCTTAGATTGAACGACCAACTGAGATACAAAATGCGAGTCAAACCAGGAGAGTCATTAACTAAATTTTTGTCACAAGGCAAGGTAAGAACACACGGTATGAAAATATCAATAGGACTTTTTAAAGCTTGTAATGTTCGGCCAAGGTTTGGGATACAAATGAAAGATAGGATAGCAAGCCAAGAGAGCAAAGAATTTGAAGTCTTCACATAATGACTAGCTTCATGAAAGTACAACTCTTCAAATTACCACAACCTCACTTCAACAACCCCTTAATCGTTAAACTTTGGGTTGAAAAAGGTGTCTCAACTACCACAAGCAATTAAGCTTCACCCTTATATCTCTTTGAGAAAATTGAAGAACAATGGTTTTTTTTTCTTTTGTGTCCACCATTTATTTTTCTTTTCATTTCTTTTCATTGCTTTCCAAGTGGGCTCTTTTCATTTCTTTTTTTTTTCATCATCATTCAACAACAATTTTTAAATTCCCAACATCAACATTAATAAGAACAAAACCTTCATGAAGCACACACTTCCCAACAAGATTACAAAAATAAAATAATTCATTTAAAATTAAGCTCTTTTGAAGGGTGATAGCAAAAGTGTATAGGTTCATGGGATAAGATAATGTGGGTATAAGAAATGAAATCGAATGGGGGTCATTGTGTGCTCTAGGCACATGCCATTCTTTAAAATAAGCTAAACTGGGACACTAGGGATTTTTTTTTTGGTGAGATAAATGGGTAGGATAGAGAAAGGCACAAACGGTCCAAAGATAGCATATATCATGCTCTTGTCATACACACATGCTCAAACCAAGCTTTTCATCATCAAAATATAACTCTCAGCATTTAGACTCACAATATGGTACTCTTAGACATGCACAACCATCACTAAAGCAAAACATTAAAAATATTTCTATCATCAACTTGGGCATTATCTATCATGAATGAGGTGATGCTACCACATGAATCACAAACATATCCTCAACTATGCATATAGTAATCTCAAAATTGACTCCAAGAAAATAATGCAAGTACAACTCAAAGAACGCCAAAAATGGAGAGACGAGTGATCAAAGCATAAATAATTTGGGGCGTATAAAGCACAAGATTTTCAGAATTTTCAAAGTTTACCAACCAAACCGTACTCCCTGAACATAAAAATAAAAGGAGAAGGAAAGGAAGAAAACTCGCTCAAAGTTGATTTCTTATGAAGTCTGAGACAAAAAGATCCACTCCATTAATCTTTACAAGCAACCTCTACAATGAAACACTAAACCCCTGTATCAAATCAAGCTCAAAAGAAAATAATCGAAATACAATTTTGGAATAAAAAAGAAAAGAAAATCTTTTTGTGTGGGGACACTATGTACACCTTCCTATAAACCCTCAAACTCGGGAGGATTTCGAAAAGCGACTCAATATACAAAACATATAAATAAATACAAAACATATAAATAAAAAAAACATGCTCTAATTAAAAAAAATCACTTTGCTTGGTATCGATATTAGCATATAGGAGCAAAAATTAAATCATTCCCTGGCAGCGGCGCCAAAAACTTGATGTGCGCAAAAATGCAACTCGGGCAAGATTATCCGACTGTATCAAGTAATAAAGTTCGTAAGTACGAGTCGATCACACGAGGAATGCGCGCAATTCTCACTCCAACTAAGTACCAAAATTATGCTAACTAATTATATTTGAACGAAAAGAAAATGAATTAAAATCTAAAAATATAAACAACCTAGAAAGCAATTAAATCTACACTATTGCGGAGGTGGTTTGGCAATGACAAATCAAGATAAAAATATAGGAGTGCAATATTTTTAGTCTAGTTGGTGTTTAATTTAATTTTCTTTTTACTTTTCTTTAACTCAAGTCTTGGTAGTCGGACGCGCTATTTTATTCACTACGGGTTTTCGCTATGTATAGAAAATCTAGCTATCCCTCAACCTTGCTACGGGCTCATATAATCGCAACACATAACATAGGGGAGAAAATAACTATCACTACAAGAAACATTCACAACTATCACTACAAGAAAACGGACATTTTTTAAGAAACGTTATGATAACGTTTGCTTTATTCACAACGTTTTCATTTTTTAAGAAACGTTATGATAGGGTAGCTTTACACAATGTTTTTCATAAAACGTTGTGACAAGGTCAGTTTACACAACGTTTTTCAAAAAACGTTGTCGTAGGGTCACTTTCCACAATGTTGTTTAAGAAACATTGTAATAGGGTCGTTCTTAAACAACATTTTTTAAAGAAATGTTGTTAAAGGGTCACTTTCCACAATGTTGTTTAAGAAACATTGTAATAGGGTCGTTCTTAAACAACATTTTTTAAAGAAATGTTGTCATAGGGTTATGGTCATTTTCCACAATGTTTTGTACTAAACGTTGTCTTAGAGTAGTGGTTGAGCATGTCCGAGTGTAGTTGGGTCACTTTAGACAACGTTTTCATAAACGTTGTCATAAAAACATATTTTAGACAACGTTTTCTTTGATAAACGTTGTCGTAGAATAATATTTTAGACAATGTTATAAAGTAACCACAAATTAGAACAAAAAGTGTATAAGAGAAAGAGATTTTATTCAGAGTGAAGGATCCGTCGTGGTAAATGATAACTTCAGGCTGCTCGGTATTTATAGCCGAACAACACACTTACAATTACAGCAACCTCGCATTAACCATTGCAACATTAACTAATCATACCTATGCTATATACATCTACCTAGCCTATGCATGTAAGCTAGATTTGACTTTCATAACACTCCCCCTTGAATATAGATAGCATTGTAATTTGAATAAGTGTGTCTCATTAAAAACCTTTAAGTCGAAAACCCAATAGGGAAAAAATCGGACATAAGGAAAAAAGTACACAACTTAAATTTGAATTGTGTGCATGGGCTGTCTCGTTAAAAGGCTTTTCATGGAAAACCCAGTGGGACAAAACCATGATAAAGGGAAAAAGAGTACAGCCATATATGCTCCCCCTTGAATTGACAAGGGTTAAGAGAAATCACCTTTGTAAATCTCGTAGGTTTCGCATCCCAATATTGTGAACATGCTTTCTGAAGGTTGTAGTGGGGAGTGCCTTCGTAAATAAATCTGCAACATTATCACTTGATCGAACATATTGGATGCTGACCTCTTTCTTTTTTTCAAGTTCTTGAGTGTATAAAAAGAGCTTCGGGGGGATATGTTTGGACCTGTCACTTTTGATGTATCCCTCTTTACTTTGGGCGACACATGCGACATTGTCTTCAAATAATATTGTCGGGTCTTTGTTGACAGGTAGTTCATTGGCATTTTGAATATGCTGAGTCATAGATCGAAGCCATACACACTCTCGACTGGCTTCATGAAGTGCGATCATCTCAACATGATTTGGCGATGTAGCAACTAGCGTTTGCTTTTGAGAATGCCAGGAAATCGCAGTACCACCCATCATTAAGACATAGCCGGTCTGTGATCTGGCTTTATGAGGATCAGACAAATAACCCGCATCTGCAAAACCAACCATTTCATCCTTTGATCTCTTAGGATAAAATAATCCCAGATCAATCGTCCCTTGAAGATAATGAAATATGTGCTTGATACCATTCCAGTGTCTCAGTGATGGAAATGAACTATATCTTGCCAATAGATTTGTAGCAAATGCTATATCCGGTCTGGTACAATTAGCAAGGTACATGAGAGCTCCAATAGCACTTAAGTATGGTACTTCAGGACCAATTATCTCTTCATTCTCTTGACAAGGACAAAATGGATCTTTTTCAACATTCAGTGATCTATTAATCATGGGGCTAGTGAGAGGGTTTGCCTTATCCATATAAAAGCGCTTCAAAACCTTTTTTGTGTAATTTGATTGCTGTACAAATTTTCCACTATGCAAGTGCTCTATTTGTAAACCAAGACAATATTTGGTCTGTCCAAGATCTTTCATTTCAAATTCTCCCTTTAGGTAATCAACTACTTCTTGGATTTCTTTGGGAGTTCCAATGACATTCAGATCATCTACATAGACAGCGATAATTGCAAATCCAACTGTCGTATTCTTTATAAAGACACATGGACATAATTGATCATTTACATATCCGTCTTTCACTAAATGCTCACTTAAGCAATTATACCACATGCGACCGGATTACTTTAATCCATACAGTGATCGTTGTAGTTTAATTGCACATAATTCTTTGGGCTTTGAGCTCAGTGCTTCAGGCACTTTGATTCCATCAGGAATTCTCATATAAATATTGACATCTAATGACCCGTATAAATAAGCTGTTACAACATCCAAGAGATGCATATCTAGATTTTTCGAAATCGATAAGCTGATTAGATATCTGAACGTAATAGCATCCATTACAAGAGAATACGTTTCTTCATAATCAATCTCAGGTCTTTGGGAAAAACCTTGTGCAACAAGGCGAGCCTTGTATCTCACAATCTCATTTTTCTCATTTTTTCGAACAAAAATCCATCTGTATCCAATAGGTTTCACAGCTTCAGGTATGAGAACGATAGATCCAAATACTTTTTCGTTTATTCAATGAATTTAATTCAGCCTTCATGGCATCTATCCATTTGATCTTGTCATGCCTCTTTTGACATTCAGATACAGATTTTGGTTAGGGATCTTCAGTCCCGTCATTAATTTCCTGGGATACTGAATAAGAGAATATATCATCAATATTCTCCATTTCATCTCGGTTCCATATTTTTCCATTACACATGTAATTAATGGAAATCTCATAGTTATCGTTGCATGCAGGGCTTACTAGATTTGCATGATCGTGTGTTTCTTCTAGAACAATTTAACGATCGTGTGTTTCTTCTGGAACACTTTCATGTGATTGGGGATTTTCAATCACTTTCTTTTTGCGAGAATTTTTATCCTTTGAACCAATGGGTCGTCCACGCTTCAGGCGTGTCTTAGATTCATTTGCCATTTTATCATTTGGTAGCCCTTTTGGTATTTCAATTCGGGCAGAAGTATTTATATCAGCTACATGTGACTTAGTCACTCTCTTTGTATCTATAAATACATCTCACAATTGATTTGCTACATTTTATAAATGTATGATCTTTTGAATTTCCAGTTCATGTTGCTTTGTGAGAGGGTCAAGGTGCAATAACGATGATGTGCACCATTTGATCTCTCTTCCCACTTGTTTCCCCTCTTCACCTAAACATGCAAACTTGTCTTCATTAAAATGACAATCAGCAAAGTGTGCCATAAAAACGTCACCCGTTTTTGGTTCAAGATATTTTATTATAGAAGGGGATTCATACCTAACATCTACTCCCAATCTCCTTTGTGGTCCTATCTTTGTGCGTTGTGGTGGGGCAATTGGTACATATACCGCACAACCAAAAACTCTTAGATGGGATAGATTCGACTCTCGCCCGAATGCCAGTTGTATTGGGGAGTACTTGCGATATGCACTTGGCCTGAGGCGAATCAGTGCGGGTGCATGTAAAACAACATGACCCCATACAGAAGTAGGGAGCTTTGTTCTCATCATTAATGGTCTGGCAATAAGTTGAATACATTTGATCAACGATTCAGCCAAACCATTTTGTGTATGAACATGAGCTACTGGATGTTCAACATCAATCCCTATTGCCATACAATAATCATTGAATGCTTGAGATGTAAATTCACCAGCATTATCAAGTCTAACTTTCTTGATCATATAATCTAGGAATTGTGCTCTCAGTTTGATTATTTGTGCAAAGAATTTGGCAAATGTCTTATTGTGAGTTGATAATAGGCATACATGCGACCATTTGCTAGAAGCATCAATTAATACCATAAAGTATTGGAATGGTCCACTTGGTGGATGGATAGGTCCACATATATCACCTTGAATTCGTTCCAAAAACGATGGTGATTCATATCCAACTTTAGTTGGTGATTGTCTAATTATCAACTTTCCTTGAGAACAAGCATCACAATGGAGTTCATTAGATTGAAAAATCTTCAAAGTTTTTCAATGGATGACCACTAGAATTCTCATTATTCTCGCATCATTATTGATCATGCCCCGATCCCGATGCCCCAACTTAAATGTTTCAAGAAACTGATCAAAGTAGAATATGATTCAAATATTCTTATGATTGTACTATACAACTAAGATAGAGATGACAATTTTTTCCAATATACACTTGCTTAAGTGTTTGAGGTAATGCAAAGATATTCGTCATTCCCCTTATTCATAGTTTCAATATGATATCCATTCAGACGAATGTCTTTGAAACTTAACAAGTTTTTTTGAGACTTAGGAGAGAACAATACATTATTTATCATGAATTTCGTGCCTCCAGGCACTAGGAAAATTGCTTTGCCAAATCCTTCAATTATTTTGGAATTACCAGATATAGTGTTGACATTAGCATTGCCAATTTTGAGATAAGAAAAATATTTCTTATTTTTAAGTATGGTATGTGTAGTAGCGCTGTCTGCAAGACATAAATCTCCTCCTTGAATTTTGGATTCAAACATATTTGTGATCTATTTCAATATGAGAAATAGAAAAATAAGATGAATAAATATGATAGCACATTGAATGCAAAATACATATATTAACTTTATTGTAAGCATGCTAGTCTACATAGGAAAAACAGATAATGTTCCTACATAACAACATGTTACTTTTTCCACAGCTTCTATCTCAAACTCGGACCATAGCTTCATTCCTATCTTAATTTACTGTTCATGACTAATATCATCACTAATGGTATTGGTCATGTCGACGTTGGCCATATCACCAAATCAATCGTCCCTTGAAGATAACGAAATATGTGTTTGATACCATTCCAATGTCTCTGTGATGGAGATGAACTATATCTTGCCAATAGATTTGTAGCAAATGCTATATCCGGTCTGGTACAATTAGTAAGGTACATGAGAGCTCCAATAGCACTTAAGTATGGTACTTCAGGACCAAGTATCTCTTCATTCTCTTCATAAGGACGAAATGGATCTTTTTCAACATTCAGTGATCTCTATCATGGGGCTAGTGAGAGGTTGTCTCAACATTTTTGCCTTTTTGTGATCTTTCATAAAGATCAACTAGATTTTCGCTGCAAGTGCTCAATGGCTGTCATGCCACACCTAAAACATGAACTTTCTTCATTGTTTGGACGCATATTTTGCCTACTTGAAGAGTTGTTTCTATCATTATCTCTGTTCCACTTCAGGTGGCGAGAGGAATTTCCATTATATGGATGATGATGATCGACGGCGATAGTTATTTCTTCCACGGCCTCTTCCTCGGCCTTGATTTCGACCACGACCCCGGCCTTGTCCATGATTTCCTTGGCCTCGACCACTAGCGACCACACACTACCACGCCCACGCCTGCCTCATCATACATAGTCTCATTCGCTTTTAGGGAATGAGGTTGAACCAGTTGGTCAAGATTCAAGATTTTTCATTAGAATCTCATTATTCTGTTCAGCTACAAAGAGGCAAGAGATCAATTTGGAGTACCTTTTAAAACCCTTTTCTCGATATTGTTGCTGCAAGAGCATATTCGAGGCATGAAATGTGGAGAAAGTCTTCTCCAACATATCATATTCAGTGATGGTTTCCCCACATAATTTCAACTGTGAGGTTATTTTATACATCATTGAACTATATTCATTGATGGTTTTAAAATCTTGTAGGTGGATATGAATCCAATCATAGTGTGCTTTTGGGAGGATAACCGTTTTCAAATGGTCATATCTTTCGTTCAAACTTTCCCAAAAGATGAGTGGATCATTAAACGTGAGGTACTCCATCTTTAGGTCTTCGTGGATGTGGTGTCGTAGGAAAATCATGGCCTGAGCCCGGTGTTGATTACTTATCCATTCATTATTACTTTGTTGGATAGTATTTTCAAGTCTTCTGGCGGTCAGGTGGGTTTCGGCATCTATTTTCCAAGACATATAATTTTTCCCAGTTATGTCCAGCTTTTCAAATTCGAGCTTAGCGATGTTTGTAATTTGTGAAGAAAAAACTATAAAAATGAAACATATATATTAATACAATTATGACATGGAAATTTTTTTCATATGATAATCAATACATGTTAAAATGTATGTTGAAAGCTATTGTAACTGCTAACATGACATACATGATACAAAGATAGGTAATAAAAATCTAAAAATCGTTTGGAGGGTATTCAAAACAAGAACAAGTATGATAATAATGCACACAATAACAAGTATGATAATAATTATCAATAATGGAGGAAACATTTTCTAGAAGAAGATATGGTATTGAGAGTTTGTAAGGAGGTAGTAAAAATGTGAGTAATCTATTAAGATGTTACTGTATATATGGAGAAAAAAAATGGCTGTTTATGACCGTTAACTAGTCGTTTATTACCGTTGGAGGAGAGAGATAAAAACAATAAACTAGCCGTTAACTAGCCGTTAGAGGAGAGGGGTAAAAATGTAAAAATTCTGATTTAATAGAATTGCATTTATATTATGAATAAATATAAATCTTATTAGGAGCAATAAATAAAATAACTCCGCATGAATATTTTTCCAGTCAATTTTATACAGCTATTATATAGCATACATATATATTCACGCCACGCTACTCAGCAAGCCTTTCTGTGGGTGTTTGAAAGTCAGTAATAAATATATATAAATATTCAGTTTATAGCTTGAGGTTATTTCCGCACAAGCATCAACGAACATATATATTATGCGTTAAATAATAAATTATTATTTCGTCATTTCATCATATATTATCGACGGTGGCTCAGCCAACCTTTTCTTAATAATGGTGATATACGATATATATTAAAGTAAACCAAAGACATAAAATAAATAATATATCGGTAGAAAATTTTACCGTTTGAGATTGTTAATAGTAGAACAATCGTACTAATAACGTGTTATAAAATAACCACAAATTAGAACAAAGAATGTATGAAAAAAAGAGAGAGAGAGAGATTTTATTCAGAGTGAAGAATCCGTCGTGGTAAATGATACCGAGCAGCACACTTACAATTACAACAACCTCACATTAATCATTGAAGCATTAACTAATCATACCTATGCTATATACATCTACCTAATCTATGCTGTACGCTAGATTTGACTTTCATAAGAGCAGCTCCAACGCTTTATTCTTAGAGGGGCTTCCAATTTGGAAGTTGTTGAATTGCAATGGCAACACTTCCCAAATTTCTTCCAAAGGTGATGTGGAGCTGAGGTGGTGGAGAGAGATTAAATTTTCTTCCAAATCAAGAAGGCAGCCAAATGGGAGGAAGAAGCGCCGCAAGGAGGAAGGTGGGCGCCACACACACTGTGTGGCGCGTGCAGCTCACGCCGAGGTCGAGGCGAGTGAGTGGCTAAGCAGTAATGGTGGGGCCCGGCAGTGTTTTGCAAGTGCTTGATTATTATTTTTTAAAATAAAAGGCAACTTTACGTGTTTGTGGGGGGGTTTGGTGGGTGGTTTGGGATTTTAATTTTGTATTAAATTTTGGTATTAAATTTTGTACTTATATTTTGGATTTTAATTATAGCCGTTTGGTCTTAAATTTTATTTGTCTTTTATTTAATTTTTTATTTAACTTTAATTAGTAACTAATTATTAATGTTTTTATGTAACTTTTAATTATTAATGTTTTTATGTAACTTTTAATTATTAATGCTTTTATGTAACTTTTAATTATTAATGTTTTTATGTTACTTTTAATTATTAATGTTTTTATGTAACTTTTAATTATTAATGTTTTTATGTTACTTTTAATTATTAATGTTTTTATGTTACTTTTAATTATTAATGTTTTTATGTTACTTTTAATTATTAATGTTTTTATGTAACTTTTAATTATTAATGTTTTATGTTACTTTTAATTATTAATGTTTTATGTAACTTTTAATTATTAATGTTTAAAGTAGCCGTTAAAAATAGTTATTGTAAAGTTTATTAAAAAGTATTTGTTGTTTATTAAAGTAGCCGTTGTAAAAGTAGCCGTTTTAAAGTAGCCAGTAAAATAGCCGCTTGTAAAGTAGCCGCTAAAATAGCGGCTTAAAATAGCTAGTTTTAAAGTAGTTGTTGAGAAGTATATATAGATAAGAGGGTGTCATATTCTTCTACCAATACCTACAAATCATCAACATACGACTAAAGATGTCTAATTCTTCCTCTTCTTCTACCAATAGCTCTAACACAACACATCATCTTAGAAGAATCCAACGAATCCACATGTCGAAGGTGAAAAAATATATTTGGAGATAATTGCATTACAACAACAAATAGAAGAAACGGAGAGAAACTAACAACAGAAGCGTGCGCGAAAAGAGGAGGTATATAGATCGGCGTGTAGCGGGGAAATACTCAACTTAATGACTACTTCTCATCTCAGCCATTGTATCCCGATCATATATTTCGGCGGCTTAGAATGCATCGAAACTTATTCATTCGGATAGTTAATGCATTAGAGAATCATTCAAGTTATTTTCGACGGAGGTCTGATGCATTAGGAAAAGTAGGTCTCCCTAAAACAAAATGCCGCGTATTGTCAGTCGATTGTATGGAGTTGGTAGATCATCTCACGACAGTACCTCAGATTAGCGAAAACAACCGCCATCAGTGCATGTTCAATTTACATCGATGTATCATTGAATTATTCGAAGGTCAATACTTGAGAAGACCAAATGCTAATGATACTCAGCGTCTACTTCAAATGCATGAGCAAAGGCATGGCTTCTGTGTATGTTAGAAGTCTTGATTGTATGCATTGGGAATGGAAAAATTGTCCGTCGCTAAGGTCAATATGCAAGAGGTCATGGGAAGCCCACAATTGTGCTCTCGGCGATTGCGTGGGCGATTTATGGATATGACATGCA
>CM028383.1:76235030-76268278 GCA_013146195.2 Codonopsis lanceolata
TATGATCATTCGAGGAATGAAACCCATTATGATCATTTGAAGGGCCAGGCCTGTGTCTTGTCTCAAGAAGGGCTTCGCCCGGGCCTGATTTGCTTATGTATAGGCACTTATATGAAAGATAACATGTTATGTGGTTTATGAAGTTTATGTTACATGATGACATGATACAAGTTTATTATGGGTGACTATAAAGATACCATGATTCTATATATGTTGCGCATGCCATGCCACGATAGCTATGCATACATTTGCATTTAGTAACTTACCGGGTCATTATGACTCATTTCGTGTGTTTGTTTTCTCTTAGTTTTTGCAGCTGATCCCGTTAGTACGCTGCGGGCGTTTTGATAGTGATTCCGAAGGTGGTCTTCCAGCTTTAGCT
The DNA here is from genome assembly GCA_013146195.2 of Codonopsis lanceolata. Lineage (NCBI taxonomy): Eukaryota > Viridiplantae > Streptophyta > Magnoliopsida > Asterales > Campanulaceae > Codonopsis > Codonopsis lanceolata. The sequence continues at coordinate 76,235,413 of CM028383.1, forward strand.
TGTTTATTATTATTATCGTTATCTTGTAATTGTGAGACACGATTGTAAAGTTATGTAGACTTTACTTGGGTAGACTATGTTAGTATTATGTTATTGTATTATTTTGGCAGCCACCTCGCTAGTCGAGCCGTTGTATCTTTTAGAAGTTATTCTTGTTATTTCGAGCATGCTTTAGCTCACTCATCCCGTTATTGTTAGTATTGTCATCTCCGACGACGTTAGTCGTGAGACTTGTGTGTGTAGTTGTTAGAATTTGAGTATCTTATTCTTTAGTTGATTTATTCCTCCTGCATGTTATAGCCGCTGAGTTGTTGTTTATCGTTGGTATTCTTGTTGCTTCGCGCCTTAGTTGTCGATGGTTTGTTAACGGCGCAATGTTGCGCCACGCGAAGTCGTAGGTTTGTCGAGATAGTCGCCTCTCACCTTTGTATTCCTTAGTTTAAACTATAGGTCTTGGTCCCATTTTTGATTGCTTCCGCAGATTTTAGTTTTGGTTATTCGCTTTGCCGTTATGGCCTTTCATTCCTCGTTTAGAGTTTGTTGGTTCAACTCGACTCGCACTACTACGCTTGCGGGTGCTTGTTCGCCTTTTAGCTTGTCTTGGCAAGCACGACTCGGGATTCCGCATCAGTTCTGCCTGCCGTCACACGTAATGATCCGAATGTGTTATATGAATCACCTTGCTCAATAACGCATCAAGGAAATGCACCACCGCAATTTTGAAGTTGAATGACAAACAAGATACAAAAGGATACTACCTAACCGATGAAATTTATCCCATTGGGCTACTTTTTGTTAAGAGTTTTTCGTGTCTTGGCTCTGATGCTGTTTAAAGAAATTCAAAGAGATGCAAGAGACTGCAAGAAAAGATGTCGAACTAGCATTTGGAGTACTCCAATCAGCATGAACAATTATCAAAGGTCCCAAGCAGGTTTTGCATAGAGATAACTTGAAAGAAATAATGCTCACATGCATTATTTTACATAACATGATTGTGGAGGCCGAGGGTGATCACATTACTTAATCGGGCCGACGATACCGTATATGACTCTCCACAAGTAAATCATGGGCCAACACAAGATTTGAAGAATATATGCAACAAAATTCAGGTACGAGATAGAAACACCTATCATGAACTTCGATCCAACTTGGTTGAGCATATATGGCGCCGTTATCGTGGACGCTTTTTATGTAATTTTAATTATTGAACTGTAATTTTAATTTTAAGTTTTTTGTTTTTATGTAATTTTTAAGTATTTATCTTTTATGTAACTCTATGATTATGTATTATTTTTTTCAATTTTAACGTTTTATGTAATTTTCTATTTATGTTATTTTAATCGTCATGTATAATATGTATTTTATTGATAATTTATTAATTAAATTATAAATTATTTAAATTGTGAATAATAGTATTATTTATAAATTAATTAATGTCATTATTTATAATTTAATTATTGATTTGTTTGAGAAATATAAAAATAAGATTGAAGTGTAAAGTTAATGATGTGGTAGTGGGGACCCAACTAAGAAGATGTATAAGAAGATTGATGACGAGAAGATATATTCCTTAACGAAATAGAAAAAGAAAATATAGGGTCGCTGATGGCACCGACCCAATTGACTAAGATTTGATGTAAACTCAGCTTTGCATTGGAGATGCTCTAAGAGTATCCCCAATGTTAAAATTCTTATACAACTTCTTATATAACTTTTTAACGGGTTCCCACTGTCACATATACATTTTTATCTTCTTACCAACTTAAGAATATATCTTCCCATTATATACTATTCTTATATAATTTCTTACGCAAAAAATATTCCGAGTATATTTAACACCAACCCAAAACCACCCCACCCACCCGCCCACCCACCCACATGTTCCTTGTTTTGTTGCCTTAACTTTGTTGCCGCAAAAAGTAGGTTCTTGAGAGAATTTTGAATTAAGAATTGCGAATGCAAATGCCAAACAATGGGGGATGTCTAACGAGATAAACATGTACTTTGATAAACGTTGTCATAGCATAATATTTTAGGTGAACGTTGTTGTACGGTCGTTTTACAACTTTAAGGATAAAACGTTGTATAATCAAAAAAAAAAAAAAAAAAAACCGGCATAATTTAGCGGTCAATTTTTAATGCACTACATTTCACAAACCCTGGAATCAACTCAGTGACAATCCATCCTAGTCTCGTTCTCTCTCTCTCTCTCTCAGTGACGACAAAGTCACCGAACCTCCGCCAGGAAACCTTGATAGCTCTTCCATGGTAAGTCCCCTCCTCTCCTTTCAAAACCAACGTCTGAATCCCTCCCCCAATTTAAATGACGCCTTCTGCGCTTCCTTCCGATCTTCCGATTTTTCTCTTTTTTCTTCGCAATGTCGGAGTTCCATCGGCTGCCTCCACAAATAATTCATTAAGCTTTTTTCTTTTTCTCTCTCTGCCTGTAAGTTTTTTTTAATTTAAATTTTCTTTGCGTGTTAGGTTTATGTTTTGCAGTAGGTGTTTCTCTTCTGCAAGGTTTCAAACTGAGTGACTAATCCCAAAGACGAAGATCTGCAGCGACAGCTCTTCGTTGCCAATTTGTAAGTGTTCTCTCTTCATCTCTCTGGAAGGATTTGATTATTAAAATTTGCGTCAGTCTTCACCACCAGAAACTATCCGAGATTGTGTTTAATGCGATCTTGTGGTCATTCATGTGATATTTACGTTTTTGATCAATTTCTAAATTAATCATCCATCTACATCAAGTTATGTTTCAGATTTTAGTGTTGATTACATGATGATTCCTGAATTTGTAAGGTTTAACCGTGTGTCATTTTTGGAGTTGCACTTGGTGCTTTTTATTTGCATTTGGATTGCTAAATTAGAAAATTGAGAGGTTATCTAGTACACGAAAGTGTGCATTACAGTTGTCTATCGATAACTGTATGCATTACTAGGTGGATTTGAAGATGTAGGCCATTATCTCATGCCCATACGAGACCCTAACCACATCACTGCATGATCAATTATCTCTTAACCTCGCTATGTAAGGCTGTTTAACGATTTTCGTAGCTCACATATAAGCTTAATTTCTTGTTTTCTATTTCATTTTCTGAGACACAAGGAAAGAGTAGGATTCCATCACGATCATAAAGCTGAAACGGATTAAAATTATTATTTACATTTTTTTATTAGGTTCTCTGCAAGACCTCTCACCTTATCAGTAACTATATATTAGTTCAATACAAGCATCACTCTATCTAATCTCTTTGCCATCCTCACCTTTTGGTTCCTTGGCATAGTCAAAACTTAGAGGAATTAGTAGTACCTTACCTACTTCTTTCCTTGAAGAAATAGATGCACATATTTTCCCCATACTCAATGTTGATTTCAGTACAATCTGTAAAGTTTTCGTGACATGCAGCTCCTCTGTCTCTGGGCCAGAACCCAAGCCCTTTTCTTGACTTAAGTTGATTCAAGTAGCTGCCACTAATTTCTTACTGCGCAGTGTAAAATTCCTACGAATTACTGAAGTAGTTTTGTTCTTGGTATGAATATTTGCTGGTACTAGGATTTTATTCATGATCAGAATATTCTAAATAAGATCTTTGCATAAGCCTTCCAAAGAAAGAAATTTTACATCGTTACCATATCTGATGTACAATACTTAATATCCATTGAGAATCGGTGCTAATAACTCCCCCTTTGTGTAGGAGCCCTCTCCTAATCTTCATGTGAAATGAAATCTCTTGAAGACGGGTTCACAGATCCAAACAAAACTTAAATAAAAAAAATGATTTTATAGAGAAGAGAGAATGGCAGATCAGATAGAAGATAACATGCAATAATAGATTAATAACATAGATTCATTTTGTGATATCAACATAATTCATCGAAAGCAAAGAGCAATATATATGCTAATAGGCCGAATCGCAGAGAAAAGAAACTAAAATGTACTTGAAAGTCGAAACATAAATTTGCTATTTTACCTTAGCATTACCCTACAACAATAGCGGCATTCTGGTCTAGAATTGCAAATAAAATTTCGACTCTCTTCTACATTTTGGACAGAAACTTGCAATGAAATTTGACGGAAGAAGAAAGAAATTCAAAAATTCCCTAGACTTTCTTTTTTCCCATAGTGTTATAAACAGTGGAAGCCAAAATTTACCTGTAACAAAGTACCAGCAACAGCCAAAGAAGACAATAATCCAGCAAAAAGCAAAGTATATTTTCCTTGAAAAACATTAGCAACAAGAATCCCTTTCTGCATTGTACTTGTCACATGAGTCCCCATCAACAATGCCCCCGAAAACTCTAACACTGCTGCCGTCAAAACCGCCTGCCGGGGACTCAATGCTCCCGAACCCACGGAGGTCCCCATGGAATTGGCCACATCATTAGCTCCAATATATACAGACTTGACGATAACATTGAAATATTGTTAGCTATTTGCTTTAGCTTTTGCTTTTGTCACCAAACCTGCATATTGTTAGCTATTTGCTTTTGTTACTTTAAGTAATTTGGCTTGCCAATTTTTTATTACTTGGGACTTCCACGGTGTCAGTTTTGTGTTAATTTTTGACCTTTTGGGTCAAGGGCCAAGCAGATAATATTATGGTAAGAGTTATTGACATGTTTTAGCATTGGTTTTAGTGACTAATTACTGTTTGCATAATCTTTTTTTCTTGCATAATCTGTTTTGACTTTCTTATTTGTTCATGTGTGTATAAACTTGGGTATTCATTTACTGAATCTTTCTTTAATGAAGAAACCAAATATTATAGACAACTGGCCACATGTTAAATTTTTTCACACTTATATAAGTTTGGGATTTGTTTTATGTGGCCTTCTACTTCTTATATGCTTGGTATGATTAAGGTAGCTTGAAAAAGTATAGGAGTTACATGAGCTTATTGTATCAGTTTACTGTAGTCATTGGCCTAAATTTGATGTAAAGACTCACTAGACACCATTAAGTATAGAAGTTACATGAGTTTATCTCATTTTGGTATTGAGTGTGCCGCTGACCTCAGGGGAATTTATATTTGGTAAGAGTTGATCACTGAACCAGAAAATGGAACATGAACTCGAGTTGCTTGAGCAAACTCGAGTATCTACTTCTTGATAAAAACCAGAAAATGGAACATGAACTCACACAATTAAAGGTATTAAAAAAGTGGTTTCCTTTGTTTGTCTCTTATTCATCCTAAGCTCGGTTGTTTGTCTTTGCTCTCTGCTCTGATGTGTCTGTGTCTCTTTTACTGTTATTCTAGTGCTCCAGCTGCACCGAAAAGAAAAGGCGGTCCAGGGGGTCTAAACAAAGTATGTGGTGTTTCACCTGAACTTCAGGTTGTTCTTGGCGAGCCTGCATTACCAAGGACCGAGGTTATGAATGGCAGATTATGCAGATTGTTTTATGCATTTCTTTCTTCAACAATGTAGTATCATATGGAGTTACTTAACTGTGGATGTTCTCTGGTTCAGATCGTGAAGCAGCTGTGGGCATACATTAGGAAGCATGACCTCCAGGATCCAAATAACAAGAGAAAGATTAATAGGCTTGTCTTCAGGGTCCACCCACAATGAGCATAAAAGTTTTATGTTTTAAGGGGCCACAGTGATGGTTCACAGACTGTGATACTGAAGACACTCTTATCAAGAAGCCTGGGAAATGGTAATTAACAGACTTGTCTTATAACTGCAAATTTTGTGGCTATATGATACTTATGTTACTGTGTTTGTGCAGTCATATTTTGGTGCGAATGTTTTACATCCTCGTACCATTATTCCAGTGATGAGATATGACATTCCAATTGTTATAAGAAATATCTTCAACCTCTCTGCACCTGGAACGATGATCTGCAGGACTTGTGTTGATGTAAATGAAGATGAACAGAAATTGGAGTCTCTTGTCAAAGGGTTTGCAACTATAGATAATTTGGCTCTTGTAAACGTTGAGGGGTGAGCTTTAACTATTGGTGGTTGAGTTTCTCTCATCTTGTCACTTTATTCTTTTGTTCCTATTTTAGTTGTTTCTTGCAAATGTTTTTTTGCAAAATTGGGATGGCTGGTGTTCCTGGTACTGCTAGTGCAATTTTTGGTGCAGTAAAAGATGTTGGAGCCAATATTATAATGATATCTGAGGTATCTCCTCCCCCACCCCCAACATACTATTTAATTGAAGTGCCAAGTTTTGATACACCCACGGTCTAATATTTTTTTTCTTTCTAAATTACACAAACGGCACAAATATCTTTTCCGTATGATAGAAATGTTTCTTAAAGAAAAGGTAACGTGTCGTTTTCTTTTCACCATATTAGCCATCTCCAAAACTTCTTAGACACTGGCTTTGGGTGTTAAATTTACGAGAGGTATCTTCAACCCGAGGGTGTGGATCGTCCGAAAGCGGGCATATGTTAAGGGGTGCCCCTGAACATTCTCGTTATAAAGCCTGGTAAATGGAATGCCAGATGCTGCCTAATACAGTTAAAGTAAAAACCGAGTTTGCTTTTTCAGTGGCTATGTGGAAACTAGCTGATTAGCTGAACCACATTTCTCTTGTTTCAGTTTTGGATGCATTTGATTTGTTTGTGTGAAAATTAAATTTCGAAGGACTCTATACATGACTAACTTGAAAATAAGTAATATCTATTTGTGTCTTGTCTTATGAGTTTTACTTATTTTTTTACATGTTTGGTGTGAAATTGTAAGTTACACTGTAGGTATATCAAAACTAAAGCCATTATGAAATAGTCAAAAGTAACGTATATGTGGTATGATGCAGGCTAGTAGCGAGCATTCTGTATGCTTTGCTGTTCCTGAGAAGGAAGTAAAGGCAGTTGCTGAAGCTTTAGAGGCCAGATTTCGTCAAGCTTTTGATGCTGGACGTCTTTCTCAGGTGCTCAATTTGATTAATCTATTTGAGTTTATACTATGGTAGAGTATGTTGGATACTGTAAACCACTTGGTTTGTGCTCTTTTTTCTGGTGAAGGATGGCAGGATCTGTTCATGTAGGTAGCCTGTTCAATGGTGAAGGTGTTCATTTGAGAGTATATTGTCCAGCAGAGGATACATGTGGACCATATAGGAATAAGCTTTATCACCATTTTTACTTCTTCGACTTGGGTCACTGTTGAAACTATCCATGAGTTACTTCTGTTTCCATTTGAAGCTGCGTACTCATCTAGTACAGTAGCCTTGTCAAGACATCTATTCAAATCACCAGCACAGAGAATTTATGGAAAATGTTAGCAATCCTTTGATTTAGGACTGTGAAAATAATTAGAAAGGGAAATTGAGTTGTGATTATACCTGAGCCTCTGTGTGTGTGGAACTATTGCATTGTTGTAGTCATTCAAAAAGCTAGGATGAGAGGGATTAGGAAGACTCTTCTTTTTCCAAGCCAAGAACACAACCCTCCATATTTTGTTTCCTTTTTCTATCAAATTGCAATTCAGTTTGCGGTACTAATGCTCAAAAACTTCATTCAAAAGGCTTGACGGTGATTATGATTGGCAGGACCATAGCCGTGCATTTCACTGATCCATTCCAGATTAGCACACGTGTTGTGGACAAGTGCAATGATGGCACTTTGCTTTTGCTGGTATTTTGGCCTCAATTGTTTTTTACTCACCACATCTTTTTACATGCTATGGTAATATGTAATGGTCCATTTGACTAACCTTGTATACAATTATAAAAATGGTATTATGCATAGAGACATCAAGGTAGTTCATTTCTGTGCAAATCCTTGTACAAGCAAAATGTTCCATTCCTCTCTTTCAATTAGATATCTATTGAATTACTCACAGATATATTACTGAATTATTGAACCATTTTCTGGAGAGCAAGTTCTTTTGCTGCACTCTTCTGATATTAAGTTCACTAAGTGAACCTGTGAAAGATCCAGAAGTTCTTCCAAATGTTTCTTTTACAAACAATTTTTCTGGTTAAGTGCTGCATTAATACCTAGGCAATAATATCAAACTAGACGATTCTATAACTTGTCTAATGGACTGATAGTCTGAGACCCCAGTCAACTTACTGTTGGATATGTCAAATTTGCGCTCGTCGAAGCATATTACTTAGTAGAAAAGGTAGAATTGCAGCAACTGCTACATTAAGTAGGTAAATAGAATGGTATGGAGCAAAAGCAGCTTCTAAGTGGCCTTTTGGGTTCTTGTTGCCTGCCATCTGAAGTTGGCTGAAATGAGCTAGCTTAGTTCATGTTTATAAACACAAAGGTAAGTTGTCTTTCTGAAAAGTGCAATAAGTAATTTGAATAAGGTTCACCTGTAAGCAGCTCCTATTTCATTGTTTTTGACTTGTTTTTTTAGATTTTGCTTAGCTCATTATTTTGATGGGGGTCAATTGGCCTAAATCTGCTGATTTTTTCATGTTTCAATCCATATCACTTATATCTTTCCCTTTGCCGGTAAACCCTCAGCGGAGAACTTCTCATCCTACTGGTGCATTCTATGCTATCTTTTCTCTTAACATGAGCATGCACATACTGTGTCATTGCATTTTAGACGCTTTAACTTGTTTAGCTCATCACTTACGATATAATTTTCATAGCTCTGCTGATATATGGAGTGTTGGATGCACTGTTATCGAGATGGCTACAGGAAAGCCTCCTTGGAGTCAGCAGTATCAGGAGGCATGTACATACAACACTTTGTCTTTCTGTATACCTTGTCTTGCTCTGACTTATCTATCTTCTACTTACTAGGAAGTTTGAATTGGATTCTGTTGTTAATTGTGGTTAGCTCACATTGTTTCATCGTCTCAGGTTGCTGCGCTCTCCATATAGGGACAACTAAATCTCATCCACCCTTTCCTGACCATCTTTCTGCTGAGGCCAAGGATTTTTTGTTAAAATGTCTCCAGAAGTATGTTATAAGTTATAGATTTTTGTTTTATGCCTCATTTTTTGTCATTTTGTAATAACTCGAGTGTCTTTCATATTACAGGGCGTGGTGAAAAATATTATTCCTGCTATAGCTTCCACAAATGCAATAATTTCAGCTGCTTGTGCTATAGCTTCCATCATCAGGATGCAGTAAATTACTGTCAAATTATTTAACGTGTGTCCAGCATCTTCATTTTGCTTTTGTTTATCAGCTTTACGAATATTAATTTATTGAAATGATTATTTTTCATGAGGTTTGATAAGTAATTGATCAAGGGCACTCCTAATATCTTGTAGGCACGTTATAATATTTATAAAATTGAGACTATCCCTCAAGATGAATTTGATTATGTCAATTGTCATCTATATGCTTGGTGACTGCTATATATACTAATTGATCAAACATAATCCCTCCTCTAATTTGTCGCTCTAGTTTCATTCTTGTTAATTTTGGTAATTGTGATAAAATGTTTAATCTTTTGTGCCCGTGGGTGCTCCGGTTCATTGGCTTACTGAGCTTGGGAAGTTTTCAATTGCTTGGAGCTGATACTTTTTTCGTTTTTCTTTAGCAATGTTTATCTTAAGTTTCAAGACTTGGATTTTGATATACATATGTTTTCATTGATTTTGATGAAGATTATTATTCCTATAGCCATGAGTTGAAGATGGGATAGAACATCTTGATAGTTTGGATTTGGTTTGTATACCTATTATGTTTGAGATTTACCACTTGCATCTAGTAGAAATCAATCTGCTGAGATGCGATTGGCTAGTGTAGGTGTGGGAGTGGAACCGGATGTATTGAACCAGGATTTTATTTTATTTTTTTAAAAAATAATAGGCACAACGTTTTTCCATAAACGTTGTAATACATCATTTACAACGTTTTTCTGGAAAACGTTGTAAATGATGTATTACAACGTTTTTTTAAAAATGTTGCAATAGACTATTTACAACGTTTTTTTTTAAATGTTGTGAAATTGATACTATAACGTTTTTATAAAAACGTTGTAAAATTGATTTTACAACATTTTTTATAAAACATTGTGAAATCAAATTTATGTTTTTTTTGTAAAAACGTTGTAAAATCAATTTTCACAACGTTTTAAAAATGAATTGCAGGAGGATAAACAACAACGTTTTTTGCAACGTTTCTAAAAACGTTGTGAAATAAAGCGAGCTATTACAATGTTGGCTGTGACAATGTTTTCAAAACGTTGTAAAAGGTCTTTTACAACCTTTAAAAATGTTGTAAAAGCCCTTTTTTGTTGTAGTGGTACTCAAGCCTGAAAGCCCAAACCTAATCTGCAAGCCGGGTTCCTAGTTCCTACTAGGGGTGGCAAAAAATTATCCAACCCAATGGATTATTTATTATATCCATTATAAAAGATTTATTGGTTATTATCCATTAACACCTATTAACAAAATGGATAATTATGGATGATTAACCGGTTATCCATCAGATTTATCCACTAATGTCATCACCGTCAACGGTCTCCACCCACCGCCGATACATAGCTTACCATTAGCGCGATTCGAACCTGAACCAAATTGTTTTACAACAAAGCTTGTTACCCTTAAACTAACCCTTTTTGATATATATTTGAAAGTTAATATAAATATAAACAAGTAATCATAAAAATTATTGATTATTATGAACGTATTTGTTATTTGTTTTGGATTAAGAATATTTTTTTGTTATTTATAATTTATAATAATTTATAATTATAATGAATATAAATTTTTAATTTTTTAATAAGGTATTTGACTTTTTTATTTTTTTCTTGCTTTTACATAATAATTTATTAGTGTCAAATCAATAAACACGTATATTTTCTATCTTACAACTATGAAGACTATTATAAAATTTTGACAACTTTATATATATTAGGTTATTCTTTAAGCAGGTGTTGTGTGAGTGCTTGCATATATATATATATATATATATATATATATATATATATATATATATATATATATATATATATATATATGTGTGTGTGTGTGTGTGTGTGTGTGTGTGTGTGTGTGTGTGTGTGTGTGTATAGTTTTGTACGTTTTTTTATGTGTTGTGATTGGTGAATAATAATATATCTAGAAAAGTAATACTCAAAAATAAATTAAAATATGATGTTACTTAATGGGTATTATCCGGATAATATCCATTTATTAATGGATAGAATTGGATATTATCCATTAACACCCATTAAGCTTAATGAGTGTTTTTGGATAATATCCAAAAACACCCATTAAGCTTAATGGGTATATAATGGTTTTATCAAAATTATCCGGTAACACCCAATTGCCACCCCTAGTTCCTACCATATGTTGAATGTGATCACAGATGTGGATTGGTCATCCCATGTGGTTGAATATTATGTGGCTATCATTTAATTGCATTTCAAACCATATACTGAGTTAACAAAGTCTTCTATAGAATGGATATTTCACAAACGTTTATTTATTTATGATATCTTACTGCTTGCAATTATTGTTACCGATGGTTCCAAATAATAACTCCAAGTCTCCAAGTCAGGTTTCAATTGCTAGGTTGGTTCCAAATCATTGACTCCAAATCAACTTAAACATATATTTCCATTTCTTTGATTGCTAAAACATCCTTTATTGATTTTTTAGTTCTGCATTATTGACAAGGGAGACACTATATTCACAACTGTAATTACGTATCCATAACATTCATTTAAATAAATTTAGACCAAAATATAAATAGAACCTAAGAGTATCCACCAAATCCCATAATGCACCCTAACCTAATTTTTTGCCATTTGTCGTTACATTGTATCCTACTTTACCTTCCGGCCATTAGTAGTGTTAAATAGATAACATTATTGGTCATGTGTGAATCATAGGCAATGATGATTTTATATTTTACATTTTACGGTGAATGGTATTTTGGTCAAATTAGTTTTAAACCCACTTAACGAATTATAAAGAAATGTAACCAAAAAATTATGTATTAAAGAAAATAAATTAAAATTACATACAAATGCTCACTATGCAGATTGCGTATGCCTTTAAAATCTACCCTTTATGAATATAAAAAGAAAAGTTTTAAATTGGAATTCCAGGCTATTCACCCTCCCTCTAGCCTATTTAAGCATTATTGCGGACCAACAATTGGAATTAGAGCCAGACTCTGAGAGCTTTGTTCCAGGTCTTACCACCTGAGAGTTTGATCATCAATTGCTCATTCCAGATGAATGTCAAAAGAAAATGATTTTCTTGTTCTTATTTCAAAAACTCTTTTGACAAGGATTTCTCATGAGATACATTTTTTTAAAAATATGCTTATTTAGAAAAATTATTTTGTTTTAAAAAACTCTTGAGTTAGACAATTTCTATGATTATTCCTTACTTGAATATGATAAATTTATTCATTATATGACAAAAGTAAATTCTTATATTGGCACTATGAATAAAATTGTCTCAGATGTACAAAACTCCGATGGATGCTTCACTTTAAATGATCTTTGATCCAAATTCTCTTGACATATGGCTAACATTTGTCATCAATCGAACACCCTCTCGAGAGAAATCTTTGAGTTCAAAATTCTGCAACATTACAATTGAAGGATATTAAGATTCTTAATTTTTCTTATGAAAAAAGTCAAGAGTCAAAAACTCTCTATCATAAAACATTGATTGATCCCTCTGCTATATGATACTTAGTTTTTGAAGACTTTTTTTTTTTTTGAAGACTTGACTTATATTTCATTCTAAAGAGTTATTTGTAATCAATTACTGAAAGATGTAAATTTAAGACATTATAAGCTGTTATAAAAGAAATCTATTCTTTAGGTAGCATTTATCAAGCTTGTAGACATATTAGCTCAGATTACACAGGCATTCTTCCGTGAACTTCTTCTATAATCTGGATTCAACTGTCATTTGAGGTACACCCCATATCTTGTGCTCAAACTTCTTATTTGATCTTCACTTTTCATCGCACACATGCGATCAAGGGAGGATAATAAATTCAAATCCAGATTCTTCATTTTACATTCTCTGGGTTTATTTAAAAATCTTATTTCATGTATCTAGATTTTTCTGGAGCTTTCTAAAGCTCATATTGCTAATGATTTTTTTAGTTCTCTTTCAGGGACACAAATTTTCTAAGATCACTAAGCAACTTTTATTTATCTTCTAGTTGAATTTGCATATTCTCTCATGCTAGATTGATGTGCTGAATTCTATTTGTTCTTCTCAGTCTTCTCCCTTTTTTTCTCCGGCTTCTGATATATATGATTCCTTTCAATTTAGCGTCCTTTGCTAACAAGGATCATGAGTATATCGTCAGTGCGTAGCATTTTTATCTGCATGCTATATTTATTCTATTTCTTTATGCAGATATAATACATGAATATTTGTTTATCATACTTTGCTCTTATTTGTTTTATCTATTCAATTTAGTATGATTTACTTTATTCAGCTGGTTTGATATTACTTTGTCAAGTTGATTTGCTTTGTCACTCACATGTGATTTCTCCGTGAATGCCAATCCTTCGCATTTGTCTTTCCCTCTTACTCTGCCACTTACACTTTATAAGCTCAATTTTATGTGCTGACTTATAGGAGTTTTTACCTTCGTAGTCAAATATTCAATATACAAAGGTATCTTTGTGCTATTTCTACAAAGGTTTAAGTTAAACTTTTTTGAAACTAACTATTTCTTAAAAGCAAAAATATATTCCTTAGATTCTCGGTTAAAGTAAAATATTTTGAAAAAGTGGTCTTGTCATTTCAAACCTCTCATCTTTTTCTAAAAAAAAATGTTATGTCAAATCTTGTAACGACCCGAGCCTGATAGCCTGGTCTGCTACGCGTAGTCCACACACTGGCCCACTGAGCAAGTAGCACCTTGGGTCATCAGGCCCACCACAAGCCGACCCAAAAGTCCATGGATGATGTTGGTGCCCAGTAGTAGCGCATGACTACCTTATAAATCAAACACAAGTTCCACATCTATCCGATGTGGGTGTATAATCAGTCCCCAACTTCAAAAAGTTTCACCATTGACCAAAGTAGGCATTTTTTGCTCATCGGAGGTCCCTAGCCCTAACGCTGTTTGTGTTTTTCCGTTAAGTGAGCATGTGCCACTCACATGCACAAAATAAGGGGGACATGTATAAAATCATCAAAATAAATGGGTAATGTGAAAATTTTAAAAATAAAACTTTGGAAATCACACTGGTTTAGCTCTCTTCATTCTCTTCTACATCTCTTTCACCTAAAATGTCTTCCCCCATCCCCTCCGAACAACACACTTTCACCTTCACCCACACTCCTGAGAGCCCGATTAGGCACTAGCCTCTTATAAACAAGCATCTGGTCTGTCTTCGGGCAAGAACAATGCCCTTCTTCGATCCACCTAGAAATTGAAGCTTGATCATAAGTCTGCCCCGTCGAAATGATAACTGGGTCTGTCATCAAATCCAACGATATGGGCGCAAAAGTCCTTTGGAATTGTAATAAACGTCGGCAATTTCTCTCGTAATCAACCCTCTCCTAGACTTCTTGTGTCCGCAATCCCAACACTGACTTCATCCTCCCCAAACCCAAACAACAAGAACCTACAATATCTGGTCATTGCCACAAACCCATTAAACAAAGACCCAGTAGGCTCAACATCACCCTCATAACTCACAATCTGCTCCTCCAAGAACTCAATCTCAACCCGACAACTATTCACATCCCTAATCTCTAGATTCTCCACAAAAAAAACGAGTACAATTGCTTGAAATCAGGAACCTTCCCATTCTCAAATTCATTTAGAAATTCAAAGTATTTGAGCCTTAACACCTCATCTTGTCTATCAATTAACAATTTCGCCTTTCGGGATTGCTTTTGCAACAGATCAATTTGTTCCCTCACATCATCATTCAGATTCAATTCATTAACATCTAAGAGGGCGAAATTTCGATTCAAATCATGAAAGTGACCGAAATTGAATGGTTCTCAAGCAAAAAGCCATAACTTACTCGATTGTGAACAATAATCAAGTAAAATCTTCGACCGGTAAAGCAACAAATACATCTCCTTGAAGCACAGGACCATAGTAGCCGACAATTTTGACCCCGAATCGAGAAGACAGCCCAATAAAACAACGAACAATTCGATTTTCCGAAGCAGGGACTTAAAATTTTTACATTAGCCGGAGATGGTGGCTATGGTGGCCATGGAAAGAGATGAGGAGGCGGGGTGTGGAGCCGGAGGAAGACGGAAGGCTGGGTTTTGGGTTTTATTTTTAAAAATTTCTTTTGGATTTAAAATTTTCACATTACCCCCTATGTTGATGATGTTACACATAACTCCCTTATTTTGTGCATGTGAGTGACACTTGTTCACTTAACGGAAATAAACAAACGACTTTAGGGCTAGGGACCTTCGATGAGCAAAAAAGGCCTACTTAGGTCAGTGGTGAAACTTTTGAAAGTTTGGGGACTAATGATGTGATTGGTCAAAGTTCAGGGACTAATGGTACACTTATCCCTAAATAAAATGTAGATATAATGATTATGCATGTTTATTACTAATATTTGTACATAAAATAAAAACTATTTCATGTTTTAGGACGTAGCTAAATTATAATATTTTCTTTGCACAATTAGACATTGTAAATAATAAGAATAGACTCATATAACTACAAAGATAGTCGTTATTATGTCCAAAACAAAGCAATTAATATTTCTTATATATATATATATATATATATATATATATATATATATATATATATATATATATATATATATATATATATATATATATATATATATAATGTTTGTCTTACACCATACACACATAAAATAAATATGTTTTTAGCAAACCCTAATCATGAGACTGAAGGGGCGAGTTGGGTGCATAACTCATTCCCAACTCGTAACTTAGCCCCCGAACCTACACTTTCTGGTAATTTTTGAGTTTTTCTCTATTTAACCTTAAAATAGAGGTGACGACTTTGTACACACAACTTTATAATCCACGACGAGGCCAAGCATATTCCACACACTTTAATGTTTTGAAACCACTCGCTTTTCGGTAGCGAGGTCGGGCGTTCGAAACGGGGTTCTCACAACCACATGCCGCCGACTCTTTAGAATCCGGAATTTTAGTTGGAACCTAATTCTAAACCCTGTAACCTAGAATATATATACAAACCTTGTAACCCTAAGCCAGAGGTCCAAATTTTAGCAATACAATACAGTTTTATTAGTTGTTGTTGGTAATTGGGCTTGTGGCCCGATTATTTAGTCCCGCCCACATGGAATATATTTATATTATTATTATTGGTTAATTAGTTTCCTAATCCGAATGAGTTTAGGATTGACTTAATCTACAAAAAATAGGGTTTTTGGTAATAATATAAATAGGGCAACTAAAGAGATAAAACCCGAACACACAAATTGGAGGAACACGTCTTCTTGATATTGCCGCCCCCCTCTCTCTCCTAATTCTATCTCACCAAAATGCTCCCTCTAGCCTAACCATCAAGAGGCTTGGATTTGCGGTGTGAACCAGTATTGATATCCATGCTCCGTGATATCAATCCGACGAGAGACTTGTAGGTTTGTTGATCGTGACATACGAAGATCGTAGCTCAAGCGAAATTCTTCCGCTTCGCACAAGGTTCAAGTTCGCACAAGGTAATTCGTGATTATTGTCTTGATAACAAACGTGTATGATATATAATTAGATATATCCTTCGGTTGTAATTCATAGTTAGTAGAGACCGTTCATGTTTTCATTCATCCAATCGATTAGTTCATCATTGATGATGAACTAACTGCTCATATTTAGGAATTAGAGGTAACTTGTATCGAATATTTTACTCTGATTATAATTTTTATTCAATCAAGTCTTGTTGATCACAAAGTTTATCATCTTGTCTTTTCATGTGCTTATACGTAAGGTTTGGCATCTGTCACCGTCAAGACATAGGGATACAAATAACTGCATGATCAAAGTGTATATGTCGTATGTTTGCCCACCTTTGTTATAAATTAAATCTACTAACATAAGGCCCTGATAAGGTGGATTTAGGTTCTCATATTCTTGTTCTTCAGATATATCCTTGATTGAATTATGTGGATGGAAACGAAAGCATAATTCAACTTAGTGACACTAAGACTGCAAATCGTGAGCCATATCACACCACTCTTTTCCTTAGTGAACGAATCCAAGACAGATTTATTGATACATTAGACTAGAGAACATTAGAGAAGACACAAGTGAATCTTAACTCCTAGATTCCCCTCCATAATCAGATTTTCACAAACTGTGTTTCTTACTTTCAATAAATTGTTGCCAATAGATTCCATAGATTACTATTAGAATAATTTAGTTCCCCTTTAGTTAATAATTGTTACCTGTTTACTTGCTTAAATTGCTTCTTGTCTACGTGGTTCAACATTTACTTTTGCATCACTATACTCTATATTGATTTGTACACTAGCGATGTAAAAAAACAAGACATCAGTGTGCTCGCTGAGAAATTGGCATGCTCACTGAGGAGATGGCATGCTCGCTGAGGAGTTGGCATGCTCGCCGAGGAATCGGTGTGCTTGTTGAGGAGTTGGCATGGTCGTTGAGGAGATGGCACGCTCATTGAGGGCGTGCTCTCGTATCGTGCACTTGTCCTGCTCGCGTGCCCCGCACGTGTGGAGCTCACATGTCGGGCACGTGGCGACAAACTTGGGCCTGACACCTCAAAAAATGATAGTTTCATCCTATATTGGAGAGAGTGAGGCGTCGTTTTACGAATAAAGATCCGTAATATGGTCTCACATGAGATTTACTCCAAAAAAAAAAAAAAAGGTTAGTTTAGCTTTCTTCTAATTGTTTCAATGTGCTATTGTATGGTTGTCATTTGTGTACCTATATTAACGTGACATACATATAAAAATGTATTGAGGCAATTAGAAGAATCTAAACATGTAGAAGGAGCCAAGTTTTAAGAATTTGTTAGGTCTCTAAAAATAATAATAAGAATAATAATTGGCAGGATGACATAAGCCATAAGCTATGAGTTTGGTACATTAATGTCGTTTGAATTTATTTCTAAGCAAAATCTCTCTAATTATTTTGATAAATCATAAGTATAAAAGAGAAGATAGCTTATTGCTAATTTTGTGACAACACATTCATGAGAGATACTCCCTCCATTTTAGGTGATGAGTGTATTATTTTATTTTGAGATGTTTTATTTAAAGACTCTATTTTTAAAAATTACGGTTACAATTTTCATAACTTTTCATTTTTACCATCAACTTATATTCAAAGCATATTGATTGTGCTTAAGTTTTTTCTTAATTATGACAAACTAATACAAATTATTTATTCTTTAATTATTAGATTTTTTAAATATGAACACTTTAGGTGGAACTAAAACAGTATCACATAATATAAGTATGTGTGCTAAGCTAAGTTTGTTCTTTACGTTATTTATTGGAGTTCGATTCTAATGATTAGCACTAGACAAATACATAGATTGGGTGTGGGTGTGGGTCTTGACTAGGGCTGACGATTGGGTGAGTTGAGTTAGGTATGAGTTGAAATGTGTTGTAACTCGTTATAACCCAAAACCAAATTGGTCGAAATGTGTTGGGTTGAAACAAGTCAGGTTGAAAAATATAACGGATCAGAATGGGGCGCCCCATTTCAACCCACTTTTTTCATCAAAAAAACTACATTTACATAGCAAAAAAAATAGAGTCAAAATGGGTAATGGGTCCGGTCCGCACCAAAAAGCGGATCGAATTGTGTTAGGTAAGGTATATTAATGGGTTTTGGATTGTAATTGTCCGGCCTAGTTTTAAAAGATCCAAAAAAACTATTTTAGTGGGATTACACATGTAGTGGTAGCTCAAAATGAACAAATCCTCAAATAGTTGAAGAATAATCACTTAATAATTTATTGTTGCAAAGGATATAAGATGAATAAGCCAAACTAAAATTTTCCTATTAAATAAACCCAAATCCACAGATCCCAAAAGAGAAATCTCTACATAGATACATCAGTCAATTAACTAAACAAATAAGAAGGAAAATTTTATAATATATACATATAAACATAATTGATGCGTTATTTTGGAAAATGATTTCCATTTTACCGGGGGCATCTTCATTTATCATTTTCTTTAGTAAATGGTTTATTTTACCGTAAAATGTTAAACATTGACCATTTTTTCTCGACATTACCAAACACCAAAAAATAAAAAAGTCATTTACCAAAGTCATTTTCCCGAAACAAACACCCTTAAATCTCCTCAATTTTACATTTTCTTATAAGTTGTAACCCAACTTTTATAATTGCACAAAAAAAAAAAAAAAAAGTAAGCTAAAGACATTTTCAAGTGGGGAAAATCTTAAGTCCGTTCGTTTTCAAATAATCGTCTTCTTTGAGCCGATACGTTGTTTAAGAAAAAATAATTGACTGTATCATAAATATTGGTGTAATGTATAGTTTCATATAATTCTCTTAAATATGTTGTCATAATTAAAGTAGGTAGAAAAAATAAAAATAAAGTGGTAAAAATGTTTTCCTAAAAAAAAAAGTTTGAAATAGGCCAATAATTTTGGGACGAACAAACAAGAAAATGAGAATAATTATTTTAAAACAAAGGGAGTAATTATTTTACCCTTTTAGTATAAAAGGTAGTTTGGAACAATAAAGCATGCTCAATTTACAGTCTGAAGTAGGCCAAAACCGTTCCATACATAAGTTGATGAGGTTAACAAAATTTCTCTCTTAATCAATTCTTAATATGCTCAATTTCTTAATATGGGCTAATCCACGCTTAGATCTAACTTCTAAGCAATCTAAATAATGTCATGTGTCGAAACACAATTAAAACGGGATAATATTGTTTGTCTAAACACAAATAAAACGGGGAGAATTACAAAAATGGCCAAGTCAAAGTTGACTTGGTTATTTGTAGCCTCACTTAATTTTTTTTATGGGCTGGTTTATTGATAAACCACTAATAAACAATGACTGGTTTATTGGTAAACCATTAAAAATATATCCCTCAATATCCGAAATCACCGGTCGACAGTGTGGTCGACAGATCGACCAGTTGTCGAGCAAGTGGTTTATAGTGGTTTATTGATAAACCAGTGTAAATCACTTAGTCAACAACTGGTTTATCAATAAACTAGTGTAAACCACTTGGTCGACAACAGATTTATCAGGTAAACCTGTTGTCGACCAAGTGGTATGTGGTCAAAGGTCATATATGTTCATCAACCGGGTCAAATGACCATATTTGACCAATGCCACCCCTGAGACAGAAAACCCATACATCATTCTACTCAAATGGCAATAACAATTACTTCCTTTGTTCCAAGTAAAATTTTCGGATGTTTCACTTTAAAAGTTTACTTTAAAAAATTATGCTCACTTTTTTTTTTAATAACATTTTATGTTTACCATCTACTTGTGTTGTAAGTACATTACTTGTGTTTTAAGTATTTTTGTAATTATGATCAACTCCAATGGCATTAATATATCTCTTTTTATAATTAGATTTTTCAAATGTGAACTCTTTAGGTGGAACGAATGAAGTTATAAACTTATAACAATGGTCTATGTCTTAACTGGCCCTGCGATGGGCTTGCAACCACACTCGGAAATGCATATGCTCATCTCATGTTTCTAATTAACACCTTTTCCGGAATAAATAGTAATGTGTTAATTCAGGAATAAATAATTTTAAAAAAACACGTAAATTATTGTTCTGTTCGTTTCTAAATTATTAATTTTTGTTTGACCTTTGAGTCAAACTATATATTTTTCAAATGAAAATTCAACTTACATATTTTTTTTCATTTCATAATCACAAAACACGTACTAGTATTTTTTAAATATTACAAAATATGTGTTTTGTGATTTAAAAAATTGAAAAATATATCGTCAAAAAATTTCATTTGAAAAATACTTAGTTTGACTCATAAGTCAAACCAAACAATAATTTAAGAACGGATGGAGAAATTTACACCATATCAAGTCTCCCTCCCTGTTCTGCTCCTTTTGGGGGAAGATAGTGATCCATTTGTGGTACTAGAACAGAGTTTGCCAAACTTTGAAGGAAAAAAAAAGGGTTCATGAAAATGATATAGTACTCATTGTTCTACTTGGTAAAGGATCATATCAAAATGATCCATAGGAACCATGTGACCAGCATCATGGACCTGTTAGCCATAACAAAACCATATCAATACAAACATTAAAGCAAGTCAAAAAGATCCTATCATGATCTTCATTGTAACTCTTATCACTTCATTTTGTTTTTCAAATTCTTTGTTTTCTTGCATGCGCCTTCAAGAAGTAAGTTCTAAAGCTTTCTCGAAATGAAAATGATTTTCGTTACATCTTCCGGGCATCAGTTTCCGACAACGATAGCAGAAATTGCAATAAAGAACTTCAAGTGATGCTACAAACTTCTTCTGGCCACTCCATTCCATCGCATAAACCCATCTCGAGTTACCTATTACAAGATCAAGATTACAATAAATAAACTTTCTCAATGAAACTATTTTCACAACTTGTGTAGAGCTAAATTGAAATAGATCCCTGCAGAAAGCCAACGAGCTAGAGCCCAAGATCGAGGTATTTGTTCTTTCTCTTGAGTGGGGTTCTGTGACCCCAATGTCTAGTATGTGTAGAATTGGCGTGGTGGCAGGTGAAGAGATATCTGCATTTGAGTTAAAAATGACTTAAGGAGTGGCACCTCCGTAGATCATTTTCCTTAATAAATGGATTATTCACCGTAAAATATTTGACACTGATCATACTTTTCTAGTATTACCAAACACTAGAAAATGAAGAAAATATTTAACAAAAGTGATTTTTTGTGAAACAAAGAGAGCATTAAATCTTGTCATTTTTTACCTTTTCGTATGAGTTATAAACGAACTTTATTAATTGAAAAAAAAATTGAGCTAAAAGAAATTGTGTAGAAGCACAGTACGATAAATTGACATTTGCAATTGAAAAGTTGTTCATTTTGGGTCTACAAATTTTTGAAACAAAAAAAACTGTACTTTGATTCGGTGCACAACGTATACAATTGATTAATTACAAATTACTCCTTTTGTTCCAAGTAAAAAGTCTACTATACTATTTTACGATATTTTATTTAAAGAGTCAACTTTCAAAAATTAAATCAAATGATTAATTACAAACTATTAGCCTCAAACAATTACTTGGACAAAAACACCAATAGTTAAAGTTCCCTAAAACAGAGCTATAGTCAAGTCCTAAAATATATAAGCTAGCAGTTATTGAATAAGCCATAAACTATCAGTGAAGTACTTGTTTTCACCACTCTCCTCTCCACCATTTTCCGTCACCTATTACTTTTTAGGACAGGTTCCATTGGCCCAAGCCATCCAGGTTACTAGCAAGTGGCAATGCTGATGTGAGAATGCCGACTTCACATTCAAAGGGCCGGGCAGCGGCCAAAACATCACCACCCTCACTACAGGCGACATGGAACATCTAATAAGTGTCAGCTTCTCTTCTACAAAACGCATTTGCAATGCTGGACAATTCGGAAAGCTAGGAACATTTTTTGCTTTGAGCAGAAAACTTCGGATACTAATTTGATTCTGGACCTTGTTAAAATATGATCTTAAGAGTGGATGGAAGACCTGACAAGGAATGGTGATGACATTAAGTTGAAGATGAGTGGGAAAAGAACTATGCTATATTTAATACTAATGGTTAAATGCTCGGGATATTTTCCTTGTTTGATGAGGGGACGCGGTGCAAATTGGAGCTACCTGCCAGCCCACTGCAAAATCCTTTCATATTTCTTATTAGAACTGCAGTGGAGTACTCTAAACGTTTATTGATGCTAGCTGTTGAACCAACTTAATTTACTTACAATTATCCAGCTAGTATGAAAAATATCATTATTACTTTTTATTCATCTTACCAGCACATCTTTGAAAAGGGAGGAAAAAAAACAAAAACTGCAGAATAGAGAGAGGATGGCCGAAGCTGTTTTGATTTTCTAATGGATTCAGGAAGATACTAAGTTATACCACGGATTCACTCATGGGTCAATGAGATGGATCAAATTCAAGACATTGAATTTGTTTGAGCTTATATCAACGATTTTGAGAATTGAAGTGTTATATTACTGCAGATGACTCCTTGCAACACATAATAGTCGTTTCCGACTAACCATGAGAAGTGGTTTGATTCTAAAGAACGCTTGAACTCCAAAAGCAACTGTCCCTTCCTTTTAATGCATCTTATGTGTGAAGTTGGCTGAGTTCGATATGGCGTTGCTGGCTTGCTGCTACTGAACTCAAGCGATTGCAGCAGAAAGAAACCAAACATCTTCCTTATACTGCTAAAATGAAGTGACATCCATGAAAGTATAGAAGTTCTATAATAGGTACTACACTTTCAATTTTAATAGAAATTAAGACATGCAATTCTTATACAGTAATAAATCCATAAACTAAGATATGCAAACCACAAATTAAAACGTAATACATGAGAGCTTCCATCATTTGGAACTTCACTCTTAGCTCTACTTCGCCTCAAATCTCCATAGAACCAAACAATAGTGAATTCCTGCCAAATTAAGAAAAGTTATTGACTGGTATTGTAGCTTCCCCCAAACTAGGGAATACAATTTTTAGATTAGAATCTTATGTTCCTGATGAGTTGAAAGTTTTTTGAATTAATAAATCATTCTTCATATCTTTCGATAAACTATGAGGGAAAGGATGAGAACTAGTAAGTAAAGATTCATATAAATGACAGAACCATTCTGTACTTGTCTACATTGTAACTGAAATGCGCATAGCTAGGTTGATTAGCATAATCAAAATGCAGAATATACACTTGAACTAGCATGGTTAAAATTCATCCACTTCGGTATCTTAACGACATATTTATATAATTCTAAAAATATGCTAATAATAAATCATCATAGAGAGAGAGAGACCTTGTTGGACCTGAATTCGTCTTCAAACTTCATCAGTGTGGAACTTCCTTTGTAGCCATGCGAGCTTTATTGCAATTGCTAACGCTAGCCAACTGAAGATATTTTCAAGGAACCGGAAGTAAGCATGCCTCCATGATTCTTTGAAATGCAATACCCCACAGATTCCCAAGAAACCGACCAAGAAACCAGGGCCTATTCCAGCATAAAACCATAACTGATTGGACTCATCGCCACCTTCACTTCCATGAGCAAGTGGTCGAGCAATTCTTCATGAGAGGTGCTCCACATAGTTCACTGTTCCCTTCATATATTGTTGGATCATCTAGGGTCTGGAATTGATGTCCAGTTGGTATTCTCCCTGATAACTCGTTGAATGAAAGGTTCAAGACGCTGAGGAAGTTCATATTAGACAAGCTTGGAGGAATTGGGCCAGAGAGTTTGTTTCTCGACAAATCAAGAGATTCCAACTTCTTCAAATTGCCAATCGTCTTTGGGATCCTTCCTTTCAGCTGGTTTCCTGATATATTCAATACCTTTAAACCCGAAATATCTGTCAACCCTTGAGGAATTTCACCAACCAGGTTGTTATTTGAAAGGTCTATAGACGTAAGATATGGAATCGTTTTGGTGTATGATATTAGAATATGGAATATTCTTATTATGTATTTTTGGTATATAATATTTGTAGTGATTGTATTATAGTGAAATAGCCTAATTAGCTCCTTGTTTATAGCTAATCAGTTAGGACTTGTAGGGTATTTGTATCTCAAAGATGAATGGAAAAGGCACGGAAATAATTCTTTCATGGTATCAGATTAGGTTTCCTTCCTAATACATTCTTCCGCTTTCTTTCTTCTCGTTTTCTTTTCTTTCGGCCGCCACCCGACTCCGTTTTTGTCTCCGGTGTGGTTTCTCTTCCATGGGTGATTCCAATAAATTTCATCCTGCTTTGTCTATTACCAATGTCAAGGCTCTCTTTCCCATTACCTTAGACTTGGATACAAGCCAATATCCTTCTTGGGCAGCACTGTTTAAGGTTCAAGCGCGAGTTCATGATGTCTTGGATCATATTCTTCCTCCGGCAGATGCAGCAGCGAAGGCGGCAATTGACAAAGCGAAAACTGAAAACCCGACTCTGTGGAAACGGCTGGATGCTGTTGTTCTTCAGTGGATTTACTCCACGGTATCTTCAGACATTTTGCTCTCCATTCTTATTGATGATGATTCGGCTGAGCAAGCATGGATCCGGGTTGCTGAGTTATTCCACGATAACAAGAGCTCCCGGGCTATGTATTTGAACAAAGAATTCACGAACATTGTGCTATCCGATTATCCATCCACCACAGCCTATTGTAATCGCCTCAAGAGTCTAGGCGATCAACTCAAGAACGTTGGTGCTCCGGTAAGTGATGATGGTATGGTGCTCAAACTGTTGCAAGGTTTACCTGAGCAATACTCTAATTTTGTTACTGTGATGCAACAAAAGAAAACCTTGCCATCATTCACTGCCGCACGTTCGAAACTAGTTCTTGAGGAGACTACAATTGGGGAACGTTGCAAGCAGGAGGCCTCATCTATTGCCCTTTCTGCGTCTGTTGATGGTTCTTCTAGCGGGGCTTCGCAATCTTCAGTTTCTCCCCATGACAATGGCCATGTTTCTTCATCTCGGGGTAGAACTGGTGGCAACAAAAATCGGAACACTAGGGGTTCTGGTGGAAATGCTGGTGGTCGTGGTCAGTCCAATGGGGGTGGACGTGGTGGTACCCGTGGGGGTGGGCAGCAGCGCCCTCAATCTTGGCAGCAACCTCCTCCTTGGTGGATGATGATGCAGCAGCCGTGGTCTTCTCCTCCCTGCCCATATCCTACGCAGTCGTGGTCTCGGCCTCCTGTGTCGCCTAATACAGGAATCTTAGGCTCGCGACCTTCTGGACAACAACAGGGCCAGCCACAACAAGCCTATGCCGTAGCACAGCAGTGGGTTCCAACTGACATTGAAGCGGCTATGCACACGATGTCTCTTACTCCACCCGATCAGAATTGGTACATGGACACAGGAGCTACATCTCACATGACTGCGGCACAGGGTAATCTCTCGCCTTATTTTAATTTGAGCACTAAAAATAATATCATTGTCGGTAGTGGTCATTCTATTCCAATTCGTGGTCATGGTAACACCACCTTGTCTCCACCCAGCCCCCCCTTTGTGTTGAAAGATGTCCTACATGCTCCTGACCTTGTAAAAAATTTGGTTTCAGTTCGGAAATTTACCATAGATAACCAAGCCTCTGTGATGTTTGATCCTTATGGTTTTTCTGTCTTTGATATACAGACGGGGATATGTCTCATGCGATGTGAGAGTACCGGTGACCTATATCCTCTGCGTTCCCATGTTCCGCCCAACCGCGGTTCTTCTACAGCTTTGCTCACCTCCACTCTGTGGCATGAACGTTTAGGACACCCAGGCCCTTCTGTTTTACATTTTCTTCAGCAAAATAAATGGATAGATAGTACTGCTTCTTCTCGTTCTAGTAATTCTTGTCAATCTTGTGTACTCGGAAAACATATTAAATTGCCATTTGTATCGTCTAATTCAGTGACAATGTTTCCATTTGATATTATTCATAGTGATTTATGGACATCACCTGTTTTGAGTTCGTCTGGTCACCGCTATTATGTTTTATTTTTAGACGATTATTCCAATTTTTTGTGGACGTTTCCTGTTGCGAAAAAGTCCCAAGTTCTTGGTCTTTTCACTATATTTCAGACATATATTCGCACTCAATTTGAGCGTCCCATTAAATGTGTTCAATGTGATAATGGGGGTGAATTTGATAACACTCGGTTTTGGAACCTATGTCAATCACATGGAATTTCGTTTCGTTTTTCGTGTCCGCATACTTCCTCGCAAAATGGCAAAGCCGAACGTAAGATTCGCTCCATCAATAATATCATGCGCACCTTATTGTTACATGCCTCTCTTCCTCCGTCTTTTTGGCCTCATGCATTACAAATGGCAACATATCTTCTTAATATTATTCCGAGTCCCATCCTTAACAATGCATCACCTCTTAAAATACTGTACCACAAAGATCCCTCATACTCACACTTACGTGTTTTTGGTTGCTTGTGTTATCCCTTATTTCCGTCAGCTACCATACACAAACTCCAGGCCCGGTCTACTCCGTGTGTGTTTCTTGGGTATCCCTCTAATCATCGTGGTTACAAGTGCTTCGATTTATCGAGTAATAAAATCATCACGTCCCGTCATGTTCGCTTTGATGAAACTCGATTTCCTTTTGCTGAATTGCATAACTTTTCTTCTAATGATTATGATTTTTTGGCCAGTGGTATTGACTTTCCTGCCTTAAATTATTTTCACAACCTCCCCCATGATCCTCCTCATGCTCCTACTCCAGATCAGGCAACCCGTAACCTCACTCCAGCTCCGCCTCCTTCACCTCCTTCCCCATCTATATCCCAGCTCAACCCAAGCCCAGCCGAGTCTATCCCATCTCACCCGCCAGCTCCTGCTCACCGCCCCACCACTAGGAGCCAGCGTGGCATCTTTCGGCCTAATCCCAAATATTATTCTCCTCAAGCCAATCTCCATACTCATGTCACTAAATCTCCCATACCTCGTAACCCGATTGATGCCCTTCGTGACCCGAATTGGAAATTGGCCATGACTGATGAATTTAATGCTCTTATTCAAAATAAGACGTGGGATTTAGTGCCACGTCCTCCTGATGTTAATGTTATTAGGTCAATGTGGATTTTTTCTCATAAAGAAAATTCTGATGGTTCGTTTGAGCGGCATAAAGCCCGTCTTGTAGGTGATGGCAAGACTTAGCAGGTTGGGATTGATTGCGGTGACACTTTTAGCCCGGTTGTCAAACCGGCTACCATTCGGACTGTTCTCACTTTATCGTTATCCAAACAATGGCCAGTTCATCAATTGGATGTTAAGAATGCGTTCTTACATGGTGAGTTAAATGAGGAAGTTTTTATGTATCAGCCTCTCGGTTTTCGTGACTCTGCTCATCCTGACCATGTTTGTCTCTTACGCAAATCTTTGTACGGCCTCAAGCAAGCTCCTCGGGCTTGGTACAAAAGGTTTGCATATTTTGTCACATCGATTGGGTTCACCAACTGTAAGTCTGACACCTCATTATTTGTTTACCGCCGTGGATCAGATATGGCTTACCTCCTCACGTATGTTGATGATATCATTCTCACGGCTTAAATCGACACTCTCCGTACCATGATTATTGGTAGTCTGAGTTCTGAATTTGCTATGAAGGATCTTGGCATGCTTCATTATTTTTTGGGCATTGGTGTCACTCGTCATGAGGGTGGTTTATTTTTGTCTCAGCGCAAGTATGCCACTGAAATTGTTGACCGCGCTGGAATGGCATCGTGTAGGCCGGCCCTAACTCCTGTAGACACAAAGGGCAAAGTCTCGGCCTCTGGCTCTGAGCCATTTTCCGATCCCACCCTATATCGCAGTCTTGCGGGGGCTCTACAGTACCTCACCTTTACCCGTCCTGATATCTCCTATGCGGTACAACAGGTATGTCTCTTCATGCATGATCCCCGGGTTGTCCACATGCAAGCACTCAAGCGCATTCTCCGATATGTGCAAGGCACTTTGCACCTTGGCTTGCATTTATATCCATCATCTACGGCCGCTCTTGTCACCTATACGGATCTTGATTGGGGTGGGTGTCCGATCGCCGCTCCACTTATGGATATTGTGTCTTTTTGGGGGATAACTTGGTTTCTTGGTCGTCAAAACGCCAACCTACTCTATCCCGCTCAAGTGCTGAAGCTGAGTATCGTGGAGTGGCCAATGTGGTTTCGGAGTCATGCTGGATTCGCAATCTATTACTTGAGCTTCATTGTCCAGTTCGTATAGCGACTATTGTCTATTGTGACAATGTGAGTGCAGTGTACCTTTCAGGGAATCCAGTTCAGCACCAACGAACAAAACACGTTGAGATGGATATTCACTTTGTCCGGAAAAGGTTGCCCGCGGCGAAGTACGAGTTCTCCATGTTCCATCTCGGTATCAGATCGCTGACATTTTTACCAAAGGCTTACCTCTCGTTCTCTTTGAAGATTTTCGATCCAGTCTCAGCGTTCGTGAACCTCCCGCTACGCCTATGGGGGTGTATTAGAATATGGAATATTCTTATTATGTATTTTTGGTATATAATATTTGTAGTGATTGTATTATAGTGAAATAGCCTAATTAGCTCCTTGTTTATAGCTAATCAGTTAGGACTTGTAGGGTATTTGTATCTCAAAGATGAATGGAAAAGGCACGGAAATAATTCTTTCATATGGAAGCTCTAGTCCTTTCACAGAAGCAACAATGTTTTCTGTATAAGATTCCCTCCCACTATACACTAGTCCACTCACAAAAACAGAAATGTTTCCCATATAGTTTCCTGGTAAATTCTCCTCCGAAGAATCCATCGCGGTCATACCAGATAAATTGCCGATACAGTGAGGGATATTTCCTGTAACCTTATTCTTTGCCAAGTCTAATACTCGAAGAGAGGTGAGGTAACAGAGCTGTTGCGGGATCTCACCTACGAAAAAATTCGACTCAAGACTAAGAAACCGAAGTACAGATAGCTTTTCTCCGATCCAAGGAGGGATAATACCCGTAAAGCGATTAACACCTAAATCAATAGTATTCAAAATATGACCATATAGGCTGTTGTTTGTCACATCTAGAACCTGCAAATTATTTAATCTCCCCAAACACAAAGGGAGTCTTCCTGAAAACTTGTTTTCAGAGATATCAAAATACGACCATCGACTTTATCAAGCATAAATGCGATGGAATGTGCCCTGAAATTAAATTATTGGAGATATCTAGCAACAGCACATCCGAGGGTAAAACATTTAATGGTCCTTCAAATCTGTTTGAATTCAGAATTAGATACCTATACAAGGGCCCCACAACTGATTCATGAATTTTTGGCAGTTTTCCGCTTATTTGGTTTTGGGATAGATCCAAGTAGTGAATATGAGAAGAGACATTCACAAACCAATCAGGGATTGGATCCGAAAGGCTAGAGTTAGAAATTGATAGATCTCTAATGTGTTTACGCTGCTTGTAGCCACGCAGGAATTCGGGTCCTATATTCTTGCGGTAATCCATAAAATATTATGCGAGTTGAAAAGGAGGTACCCAGTGCTGGCTGATATTAAAACCTAGTGAGGTTGATGATATATACAATTCTTCTAACGCCTTGAGTTCGGTAAAATGATGTTCAGATAGATTACCGTCCAGTGAATTATTTGAGACATCGAGGAATCGTAATTTTGAAAGGTGTCCAAGACTTGTGGGAATGCCCCCACTTAATTGATTGAAGCCGATATACAACCCTTCAAGCCTTGACAGTTGTCCAAGACTTGTGGGAATGCTCCCACTTAATTGATTGTTGCCGATATTTAACTCCTTTAGCTTGGAGAGTTGTCCAAGACTCGTAGGAATGCTCCTAGTTAATTGATTACCACTGACAATTAACTTTTCCAGCCTTGAGAGTTTCCCAAGACTTTTGGGAATGCTCCCACTTAAATATTGATTTATGCCGATATCCAACACTTTTAGCTTTGAGAGTTGTCCAAGACTTGTGGGAATGCTCCCACTCAACTGATTAACATCAAGATTCAAATAAAAAAGACTGCTCAAGTTGCCGAATGATTCTGGAATTGAAGTGTTAAAGGAGTTTATTGTAAGATCAAGGATGGTGAGAGAGGACAATGTTCCAAGAAAATCAGGAATTGGACCATGAAATGCATTCCATTGAAGATGTAGGTGCATAAGGCCAGTAACATTAGACAACCAGAGTGGGATGGTGGAATTAATCCAATTGGAAGAAAGATCAAGTGAAGCAAGTGAAGTGAAATTCACATTTGAAAGAGGAGGAATACTTTGTATCCAACAGGAAGCCAAGTTTAACACTTTTAAAGAATGGAGCATGTTAACTGCAAGGATCCAATCACTGTCCTCCCCAATGCCACTCAACCCAGATAGGTCCAAGTGCTACTAGGAAGACAACGTAGATACCCAGCTAGCGAAGACTGATAAATCATCAGATTATACAATTCATCATTGTCATCAGAATCAAAACCATTATTGGAAAGATCAAGATACTGCAAACTTGAGAGGTTTCCAAGATGGTGGGGAACCTTACCACCGAAACCTGAATAAGAGAGGTTCAGATAGCTCAATTCCTTAAAGGAACCAAGGAATTTTGGAATGGCTTGTGAAAAATAGTTCATGCTCAGGTCCAGGTAATTCAAATGCTTTAAATTTAGTAACGAAGGATTTACCTCATCTCCCAACGTGAATTTCAGAAAAGCTTTCATTGTTTTCTGATTGACAAGTGTATAGGTGTTATATTGCCCGGAGGTCGGTGGGCCGCGAAGGTCAAGTTTCACGACATGGCCTCGTTCTCTTCTTCTGCATTCGACTCCCGCCATGCACAGTCATTTCAACCCATGAGGACAAGCGGTTTGATTCGTCTATGAGACCTTGCTTGAACGTCAAAAGTGATATTCGCTCGTTCTCAAGGCGGCTTATGTTTGTACTGGAATCGAAATGAAGGCATTGCATTAAAAGGAACGAAAAACCATAAGAAAATATACTCCCATGGCTTTGTAGTGTTTATGCAAGGCAACCAGGTGTAATGCATCTTCAAGTATATCAATGGCATTAAATAAATGTATCACCCACCAATGAAATCCAAAAGCAGTTGTTTAGTAAAAGCTAAAGTCAAAGTCAAGAAGACTCGCATGCGTTCTTGCTAGGTCTTTGCAAATTAATGATAAGTTTAAACTTTCTACTTTTTTTTATAAACAAAATCAATAGTGATTTCCCACTTATCTAGGTGACTCAAACCAACGAGTTGTTAAGTGTGGTTGAGCGTCTCACCACAAGAAGACTTCAAATGCGTTCTTGCTAGGTCTTTGCAAATTAATGATAAGTTTAAACTTTCTATTTTTTTTATAAACAAAATTAATAGTGGTTTCCCACTTATCTAGGTGACTCAAACCAACGACTTGTTAAGTGTGGTTGAAGCGTCTCACCACTAGACTAAATTTTGTTGTCTTAAACTATCTACATAGTCGCACATGCTCTGGAGAAATCATTCTTGATGAGTTGACAGAATCAATACTTTGTCGAGGTTTTTAGGGTTGACTACCAAATTAGATATTTGGTGAAATTCGGGTCGGTTCCCTTTCAACAATTTTCAATTACTCGAGTACACTAATATTTTTTTAAACCAAAAAAAAATATATTTTTGTGTGTGAAAAGAGTATGATACTCTTAATTAATAAACAAAACACGTGCGCGCAAAGTATCAGTTCATGCATCAGCAATGAACTAATCGAATCAATTTCTGCAACCATATTTTACGCATTGCACATCCAGTTTCTGCATCGGGAATTCAAATTGATGTATCACGATGAATAAATTGATGCATCGAGATGCGCTAGGTAAGCGATCCATAGCGCGCATTAATGTCATTTTTTCACCCTCAAAAATGTCTTTTTCAATAAAAATTAACATAGAAGACGTAAACCATTAAAAAACTTATGAAATGAGACCGACCACAATTTCACCTAGATATTTTAAAGGGTAAAATGAGTTTATACATGGACTCGGTTCATTTCTAAACACCTATATGCTTGGTCACATCACAGTTGTATTATTTGACTAAACTAAGATCTTAAGATGACTTCAAATAAGTTTTCTACACCAACAGTCACGTACGTCAGTTAGTCGGGCCATGTTGAATGGAGTACATAGTTTGATATTTATTTGATACTCAGTTCATTAAAAATAAATATAAAAAATTCATTTGATACTCATAAGCTACCCAAACAAAAAAAATATAATACCAACAATTTGACACAAACTCCAATAATTTTTATATACCCCCATCATCTTTATCTCCAACA
>CM028383.1:76268378-76295280 GCA_013146195.2 Codonopsis lanceolata
CCTCTAAATCCCCCCGACGCCGTTGTCGGCAAAGGATTGCTAGCACCTTCCTCGGCCACCTCTCGCCTGCCCGCAACTCCGCCGACCGCAAAGATGGAACAACCTCAACTGCTCGAGCAAATGACCACCGCTATATCCTCTTCATTTTGACCTTGCCCCCGACTTCAATGTCGGCACCTGAGCTTGCTTCCATTTCCAATACCCTCCCACTCATCGCTACCATCGATGGTCCTACAAATACATGAGAAGTTTCCTGGTGCCGAGTAGTAACCTTCGCCGCCATCCTCCAAGGTCAACTGCTTTCTCTGTATCTCTAACATATTCGAGAATCGCCGCGGCCGGCTCCGCAATACTCCCACTTTGATTCAGATAAAATTTTGGCTCTCTGACGGGATTGACGCTACCATCTCGAACTTGGCCATGCTCGGCACGCCTGTGATAATGTTGTAGATTTCAAGTCAATTACCATGAAGGTAATCTTTTCGCCCGGTCTTGAGTCCCTCACCGATGAACACCTCCAACCGACAGTTGCCCTTAACCGGACCTTGTGATTTGTGAAACCCCTAAAGCCCCAAAGATATGGCTTCAAACGATCATCACTCAACTCCAAACCCCGAAACAAGAGTAATACATCACATCCCTAAGATGCTCCAAGATCCACTAAGATTCGTGCACAACCCAACCATCAACTAACGCCGAGACAATCAACGATTGCTCGCTCGCTACATTACTCGCCAACTCACCGCGAGTAAATCGGTCAGATGGCTCGCTTCTCCATCCCGCAGTTGTTGGTCGATCCACCACTTTTGACAAGGAGTAGATTTGCTTGCCAAGCTGGCTCTGAGTAAGCTCCTCATCCATTATTACATTGATTACCCCCTGATCGATTGGGGCTTCTCGCCTAGAGCATTCCTCTATTGCTCGCATCTCGCTTAAAGCGATCTAACCGCCTCGTTGATCAACTTCGAATGGCCTTCTTCAATGGCCAAGATTCTTCTCGTGGTATGCCCATAATCGCCATGATAGGCACACCTCTTCGCCTCGATCCTCTCACCTGCAAAGTCGGATTCATACGAGGAGGATTAGGAAGCCTGCCCGCATCGTATCTGCATATATGTCCTCGCAACGTGTTGAGCGGGGTCAAGTCCGACTCACGAAGGAACTCCTTCGGCCGATCATACCGAGACTTGCTCTTATTGTAGCCGCCACTTCCTCGCCTCGACCATTTCTTAGCATTCCCTCGCAGCCTTCGCTTACTCTCCTTTTTTCTTTCTCCTTTTTGCCGCCTCCCAAGACACCATTTTGTGCTCGCATGAGCATCTCTCGTCTGTCTTTGGTTCACGATACTTAATTCGATCGCAAACCACCCTCACCTTCGAGCAAGCCGCCTCAAAACATAATGTCACCTCTTGCTCTGGCCGACTCAGAACTTGCTCCAATACCTTGGTAAACCTTTCTAGGTAGCTCTGCTGACTCACGCGCACCTTGTTTAACCTTAGACAAATCGGCCTTGTCTTTGCTAACGAACCACCGCCCCAAAATCGGCTAAGAACTTTGCTCGCAAATCGCCCTAATTGTTGATTGAGCCGTGCCGCAACGCCTCCCATCCAAGCCGAGCTTTTCCTTGCAAGGCACCAACGAAGGCCCTAATCTTCAACGCTCGCTCAAGTGACCAAGCCAACTGGGACTCAAAAGACATCAACCAGCCCCTAGCCTTGGTCTTGCCTGTACTTTTTAATGTTTGGAAAAATCAACCCCGTGCCGGAGCATTCTCGATCCAGGTGCCAAATGGGCTAGCAGATGTACCCAAAAATTACCATCGAGAGCCTTGCCTTGTTCCTGTGCCTCCATCCAAGCGCTCAACTCTTCGAAATCTTGCATGTTAATGGTCGCAGCAAACCACCCCCAAGCCGAGGTCGCACCACGTGCATGAGGGGCCTGGGTCCCATAGCCGCAACGGCTTCATGAGCCCCTACCTTCGCCCGCGCCACTGCCCTCGAGGTGCCCCAAAGCTGAAGCCGCACAAAAAAGTAGAAAAAGCCGATCGATGATCGTTTAGAGAGGAGTTCTACGTCACGAGCATAAGAACCCCTAGGTGATCGCGAATCGACTAATTATACGCACGAGATCGCCGCTGAAGGTGAACGGAATCGCGAGCATGTGACCTTGGTGGGAAGGCGAACGCCTAACGCAGCCGACGTGATCGAGCCGAATCTCGCCAACTCGCGTGGCCCCACTGAGTGAACACGGAACAACCTTATGATCGGCCTTGCTTTTCCCGTGTTGTTCGCGCTGCTTAGAACCTTGCGCCGTGGTTGAGAATAGACAATCAAAGGATTCACCGGGTTACCACGGCGAGAAACCCCGCCACCCGGCTTGAGTCGCCAAAGCCGGTAACGGATCAACCTCGATGGGCAATGGAGGCTTGCCCATAGCAATCAGCTGCATGTTGAGTTGATGCATCTGACCCAAGTAGATAGCTCTTTGACGTAAAGCCTCCTCACGAAACTCATGGGCTAACCCAACAGCAGCTTCGGCGCTTCTGGCCAATGATTCAACCCCACGCCTTTGATTTAACTGGTGGCGCGCATCATGGGGCGGAGGGACATTATTCCCGGCAGCCTGATTGAGGCTGAGATTCTCGTGCGCCTCCTCCCTCGCGAACGCCGCCACCACCATTAACTCCGGTTCTCCGCCATGGATAAAACTTTCAAAATAGAGAATATCTAACTGAACTTTTAATGCCGTAAAAACTCGTTTCCCGGCAATGGAACCAACTGATGCGTCCAAGATAATCTGGACCCACTAGATAAGCCCAATCCAAAACACCTGGCTTTCAACGTGTTCTTGAATCCTCACAGCCCAACTCTGTAATGACAATAAGCAAACGTAAACTGGGCAGGGGCATTCCCTGCAAGGGCCCTCCGGCGTAAGAATCAGTACGCAAATATGCAATTATGTAAATAATTTGGCAGAGTTTTGGCTAGAGAATCAGATTGCGCATACCTTTCTCCAGATTTTGCCAAGCTTTTATATGTGCCGGAGGCATAACTGCCCATAATCATGAATAACTGTCCATGATTAGCATTAACCGCCCATGATTGGCATTAACTGCCCACGATTAGCATTAACCGCCCATGATTGGCATTAACTGCCCACGATTGGCGTTAACTGCCCATGATTAGCATTAACTCCCTTGCAAACGGTCATGGCTTATGGTCAGGATTATTGCTCGGGTGTAACCACCCTCAACTGTTATCTTGATCTTTACCGGACATGAGTGTCCTCAACTATTTGTAACTCTTACTGGTGCAATCGAGCAATGATGCTCGCTCATCGATGTTGCTCGCGTAGCTAAGCTCCCATCTCGCAAGTAAGTAGCCTGACCAAAACAGAGATTTTACCCGGTTACTCGTGTAACATCTTTGCTCGCTTGCTCGGAAGATACACATGCCTGACACGTGGCTCCTGGCTTGGGCCTAATTGGGCCGGGCAGCTCAAGTGTCACTTTTAACATTAAAATGTGTCACTTTTTGTGTTTTTAATGTGTCACGTTTGATTTTAAATGCGTTATTTAGCATTTCGTCAAAGTCCGTTAGGATCTGTCAAGTATCCCAAGGCAATTGATGCTAACAGAGCTAACAAACATTGAAAGTGGAGGGGCACCAAGCAAATAGAGGAAATGAGCACTAAAAAAAAAATCGTTGATGGAGGGAGTCAAACCCTAAACCAAAGCACCTTAAACTCTTAAGGGCCGCCACTTTACCAACTTATCCAACAAACTTTTGTAATTTATTTTAACAGGTTTTGTTATTAACCCATGAATTTCTAAATGGGGCTCCGTCTTACAGATCCTAGATCCGTAAGACCGTCCTATACAAGTTTTTGCCATATATATATTTTAGTTCTAAACATGGCTGGTTTATTACTTTGGGGTTGTTGAGAATTGAGATTAATGGTAAGTTTGTATACTTTTGTTCATTTTACAAATATAGACAAGTGTTTGATAAAATGACAAACATAAAACAAATTAATTTTATAGTCAATGTGTTTGATCTTTGATGTAAATTATTAAAAAAAAAAGATAATTATGTCTTAATTCTAAGCCCCGCCCCTGCCTAGGCCCCCCGATTATGCCCCAACTAGTCCCCTAGGCGCTAGGCGCTAGTGTGCCGCCTAGCGGCCGCCTAACAATTTTTAGAACCTTGCTACTACCTGCATTTTCATTACCACTAATACTACCATAATTTGTGTAATATTCTCTAAAAAGATCATATAAACTATTTTTAGTTTCAATTACAACACTATTACCTTTGGGATGAGTTCACCTAGCATTAAGTCAATGCGATCGAAGAATAAATTGTCATAATAATTTATCATTGTTTCTAAACCTTCTTGTCCTAGCCTAGGATCTAATACTTTAGCTATTAAAAATAATTATGGAATGTGCAAAAAATAATTTAGTCATTTTACTCTCATACTAGTAATACATTCACCTAAAATTGGACAATTTTAATATTTGAATATATAACTAATTTTATCACAATATTCAAAACATAATATAGAAGTAGGATAATAAGAACCAGATAATTATTCGGTAGCATCATTAAAAACTTTCAAAATTAGCTTCAAATTTTCACGAACATCCCATTGATTAGAAAATATTGTAAGAGAATAATCTATTTGTTGAAAAAATGTACACAATCGTTCTCGTCATTGATAAGATTCATTTAACATTTTATATGTGGAATTTCATTGGTTTGGAACGTTTATGGGAAATGATTTAGGTTCAACTTTAGTTTGTCTACAAAATTTAGCTCATTTTTTTTTTAATATTTGGACGTGTTATCAAATAAGTGTCATTTTCCCTAATTGGACATACTTCATCATGTAAAGCAATTAAACCATCTTACCCACACAAATTTAAAATATGACATATACATCTAACAAAAAAAATTACCACCAATTGATGATTGACAAATGACCATTAGTGATGGTAAACTACTACTATTATTTGAAACATTATCAAATCTAATTGAAATATTTCTTGAGATAGACCACATTCTTGTAAAATACCAATATTTTTTGCAGAACTATTAGTAGCGGTATGTACAATATTAAATTATTTAAATGCAATTAATAGTTTTTGTTATGTCCATGAGTTGTTAATCAAATGACATGTAATTCATATATAATAATGTTGTTACCAATTGTTGAATCTTGCATAAAATTAAATTTGCTTAAAATCATTCCACTTGATTGTCAGCCAAGAACTTAAAATTTATTCTAGTCAGCCTGCAATTATTTGTCAGTTATTCATTTCAACTGACCAGAACGTTTTTAGTGTCAGCTTACTTTCCTTATTTGATTGATCAAATACTTGTATTGACACTTTTTTACTTTATGTTTTTGGTAGATATTCTGCTAGATATTCTTTCCAGGATCTTTTGAGATCTTGCATCTGCCAAATACATTTTTAAATTCAAAATGTGTTCCTAACGGGTTATTCTTGAAGTTCATCTATAAATACCCACTGGAAGCATTTTTGAAGACATAGAAGTCTGAAGCCTCATACTTTCAAGAAATTCTCTGCGTTTTAGTCTTCTTAAAAACCATAGCTAGATAATCCTTCTTGTATACATCTTTCTAGTTATTGTTTAGGCAAACTCTGAGTGATCCTTTTTCATATCTTTTGAATTCAGTCAGTTTGTTTCACAAGTTTGATTGATTCTCAATCATTCTCCACAAACACCGGTCTTTTGTTGTACACTGATCCATTAGAGATCAAATAGATTTTTAATAAAATTAGTGCACTTCAAAAATCCAAGTCTGACCAACTTGGTAGTGGATGTAGCAGTTTATCTGTGAACCACTTCAACTGTTTTGTCAGTCATTACTCATACTCTTGCAAACTGACTTAACACTTATGAAGTTTTTCAACTAATTAAGTGTCAGTCAGTTAATAACAATTGTTTGCTTAGTTGTTCAGATAAATTGTTTTTTCAGTTTCTTTTCTGTATACAATGATCTACTTTGAAAGCCAATCTCTTTTGAAAACTGTTGTGTCAGCTAGCTGACCAACTTTCTTTAGCACAAGTAATTTTAATAGTATTAGCCAACTGATCAGTATCAGCTGACTGACAAAATAAATTTTTCGCTGCAAACTTTACAAGATTTACAAATCAACCCTCAAAATTTTTAAAAGACTATTCACACCCCCCCTCTAGCCTTGTTTGTTGCCTACTGGACTTACACCAATATTGATCAGTCAAAATATCGGCACATATTGAAATTTTATGCGATAAATCTAAAAACGTATTAGTGAATAAGTTTTTACCCTCTAGTATTCTAGTTTTTGTGTTACAAGTAGTAATATTTCTATCAATTTCTCTAGTGGCGGGATTCAAAGCTAATTGTGCACAATTTAACCGTAAACTATCATTTGCAAAATTAAAAGGTAGTCCTCTAGCACCAATAAAATTTGTCAATTCTCTTCTATAAATAACTTCATTGAATTAAATAAGGCTAGGAGCAGGTGTACCTCGTTGTAATGAACCCGTACCTTCTTATAGTTGTGTTTGACCTTTATCAATTCCAACTTTATCAGGATGCTTAGATGTTATGTGCTTACTGAACAACCCGTATCCATTTCCAGTTGTGAAGACAAATTTGGCGCGGCAATTGTTTCAAACTGACTTGAAAATACCAATATGCATTTTTGTAAAATGCATGGTGAATATATCGAATACTCCCGTTGTTCGACCACAAACGCCACCTTGACCTCAACCTCTTATTGTTACACGTTCGGTTTGATTGTTACTCTCATGAGACAACGTGTTTTAGATGAGTCGATTGAGGGATTTATCGGCTCATCACCCATTGGATTATTTGTATCATATTTGTATCTTGGCCTTGTCATTGTCTATGTCGAATCGAGAAGACATTTCTTTTTGTAGTATAATGTAAAAACATAATTTATAAAATGTAAAAAAGAAATTATAATAAGTATGAGAGTA
This sequence comes from Codonopsis lanceolata, assembly GCA_013146195.2. NCBI lineage: Eukaryota > Viridiplantae > Streptophyta > Magnoliopsida > Asterales > Campanulaceae > Codonopsis > Codonopsis lanceolata. The sequence continues at coordinate 76,275,395 of CM028383.1, forward strand.
TAAAATAATTTTAAAGTAAGTATAAAATAATTTATATTAGTAAGTATAATTAATAATTGTAACTAGTAAGTATAATAGTGAAACATAATTAATAAATATTAAAGTGGCTTAATATTAAAGTATAATAATTAATAAGTAAAATAATAGTACTTAATAATATTATATATAATAAAAACGTAATTAAAAAAACTATAGTATTTGATAAATATTATAGATAGTTAAAAACGTTATTTGTAAAAATTAATAAATAAACTTACAAATAAATTGGAATTTGGAACTTTGGAAGCTTGAGAATTAAGTGATGAAGAGTTTGAGAGTTGGGAGAATTAAGTGATGAAGAGTTTGAGACTTGGGAGAATTTGATAGTTGGGAGAATTAGAATTATGTCATTACTGTATCCAAACATGTTTTTTTTTTTGGGACCAAAAGCGGTCACATGACCGTTTGAATCTCTGGTGAAGCAGCCACTGTTCGCTCATCATCGATCAACACCAGATCATATATATCTGTTTGAATCTCCAATTCAACAAATTATGGTTGGCGGTTAAGAACCATCGGTTGAAGGTTCAATTTTCTTTTGAACCGGAACCGAATCATTGAACAACCATATTTTGGTTCACACATGGTTCAAGTTTGTAGTAATAATAAGAAAGAGATGAAAGAAAGATATTTCATTCAAATGAAAAACTTACTTTAATACAGAAAAATAACTAATAACCTAAAACTTCTACCATGTTTCCATGTACTGCCACTAACATAAAACATGGCAACTACTTAGCTAAAAAACAGCAACTAAACTTGACCAAGTAAAAATGCATAAAACAAACTCCTAAAAACTAGGATAAGCTACAGCCACTAGAGACATTTTCAACACTCCTCCTTGGATCAGTAGCTGCAAACTCCTAAAGCTTTTCTCAGTGATTCAAATCTGCTCCTTAGATGTGCCTTAGTAAAAATATCGGCCCGGTGATCATTTTGTCTTGATAGACCAAAGTAACTTCACCATTCTTCTGAACTTCTCTAAGAAAATAAAGTTTAATGTTGAAGTGTTTGGTCTTTCCATGAAATACTGGATTATTGGAGATTGCAATGGCAGCTTGATTATCCACAAACAACACGTGCTCCTCCTTTGCTCCAAGCATAAATCATTCAAAATCTTCCTTAACCACAAGGCTTGATTTACAGCTGCTGTAGCAGCTATGAACTCCGCTTCAGCCGTTGATTGAGCCACTATATCTTGCTTCTTTGAACTCTAAGAGAACATTCTTGAGCCAATCGTGAAACAATAACTTGAAGTGCTTTTCATGTCATCTAAAGATCCTCCCCAATCACTATCAGAGAATCCATGAAAATTGAATTCTTGACCATGTTTGAACAAGATACCATAGTCAATAGTTCCCTTGACATATCTTAGCACTCTTTTAGCAGCAATAAGATGTTCTTCACTAGCAGCCTGGAAGAATCTGGAGAGCACACTTACAGCTTGCAAAATGTCAGGTCTTGTTGTTGTGAGATACATTAGACAACCTATAAGACTCCGATAGACAGCTTCTTCAACCTTTTTTGCACCATCTTCTTTGCAAAGTCTCTCTTTTTGATTCATTGAGTGCTTCGACTTACAATTCTCCATATGAAACTTCTTCAAGATCTCTTTAGCATACTTCTTTTGACAAATGAAGACTCCTTGATGGTCTTGTCTAACTTCCATTCCAAGAAAGTATGCCATTGTTCCCAAGTCTGTCATTTCAAACACCTTCATCATCTCTTCTTTGAATTTTCGAACAAGCTCATCATTACTTTCTGCAACTAAGAGATCGTCCACATAAAGAGAAACAATCAAAATATGAGCAGATGAATGCTTGACATAAAGTGTTGGCTCACTTGGACTTTTTTCAAAACCAAGACTAAGGAGATGCTCATCAATTCTAGAATACCATGCCCGTGGAGCCTGCTTTAAGCCATACAAAGCTTTCTTAAGCAAGTACACCTTATTCTTCTCTCCATCCACCACAAAACCTTCAGGTTGTTCAACATAAATTTCCTCCTGCAAATAGCCATTAAGAAAGGCAGATTTCACATCTAGCTGAAATACCTTCCATCCCTTTTGTGTGGCTAATGCAAGAAGCAATCTGATTGTATCGAGTCGAGCAACAGGGGAAAAAGTCTCTGAAAAATCTACTCCAAACACTTGAGCAAATCCTTTCACCACAAGCGGCTTTGTGTTTGTTAATAGAACCATCTGCATTTAATTTTGGTCTCGAACACCCACTTCACTCCGATGACCTTCTTGTGACAAGGTCTGGAACCAACTCCCATGTGTCGATTCCCTTCAATCATATGCGCCTCCTCCTGCATTGCTTGACACCCACTTTGGATCATCTTTAGCTACATTAAAATGGAAGGTTCCAAAACAACAACATTGCACCTTTCATAGATGTCGAAAAGTAATCTAGTTCCCCTAACAGAGGATCATCAATATTCTCATCCTCAAATGATTTAGTACTAGGAACTAGATTCACTTCTTCATCTTCCCAATTCCATTGTTGATCTTCAACAAAATGAACATCTCGACTTATAAGAATCTTACGGCCAGCCGGGTAGACTTTATAAGCCTTTGAAATTGTGCTATAACCAATAAAAATTCCAGATTCGCTTTTTATCCAATTTATCTCGCTTCACACTCTGACATAAGTGAAACAAACACAACCAAAAACTTTAAGGTTTTGAATAAAAGGTTGGTAACCATACCATGCTTCAAATGGAGCTTGCACCGCCTTCAGAGGGAAGTCTATTCAACAAGAACACGTACCAGTATTTCAGCCTTCGCCCGTAACTTCTAGGCAACCCTTTCTCATGTAGCATGCATCGGACCATTTCCATTACAGCTTCGTTTTTCCTTTCACTCACTCCATTTTGTTGCGTGTGTGGAGTAGTGAGTTGGTGCTCAATTCCAAAGATCTTCACAAAACATATTGAACTGTTTCCGAGGTGTATTCTTTGCCATTATCGACCTAATGACTGAATCTTGCAGCCACTTTGATTCTCACCATGCTTTGAATTTCCAAAATACTCCTGCTACTTTAGACTTGAATTTCAAGAAATCCAAAGACATTCTACTAAAATCATCAATAAAGAGAATATAATATTTACTTCCCTTTAAAGATAATTGTAGAGATCCTCCAATATCTGTATGTATCACCAGCAGCTTTGTTTTAGCCCTACTGTTGCATTCGAAAATGGGAGCCTAGTTTGCTTTCCATACTTGCATGCTTTGCAACTTGACAAGCGATCATCAAGAGGAGGAATTCCTTTTGCAAGATTCTTTCTCTTCATATACAATAGTGCGGCGTGGTTGAAGTGCCCCATCCTCTTGTGCCAAAGCTCTTGTAGTAACCAAACTCATCATAGCAACTGCCTGTCTCCATCAAATTTAAAAGAAGCTTTTTCCTTCATATTGACCTTGAACAGTCACCACTTGAATCCGAGATCGAGCACATCTTGTCTTCAAACACAACTTTATAGCCTTTTTCAAGCAGTTGGCCCACACTCAACAAGTTCGATTAATTTCAGAACATAAAGAACATCTTGAATTAACTTAGTACCAAGACTACTTTCAATAGCAATAGTTCCTTTACCTTTCACAAAGAATGAAATCTCCATTTCCAATTCGACTTGTGAGACAACCGCCTTATTAAGCTCTTTAAAAGCTCAATATCATGTGTCATATGGTTGGTGCACCGCTATCAATCAGCCAACTCTCATTTGCTATGCTAGTTGCAAAACAAGAAGCAACAAATAGCCGATCCTCCTCCTCGCCGACAACCCGAGCCTCACTTTGCCGATATTGCTCGACTTGCATATCTTTGCAATATGCCCCAAGAGTTTGCACTTGTTGCATCTAACATCCGGCCTCCTCCAACATTTGTGAGGTGCATGACTCTTCTTTCCACAATGTTGACATGGTGAATAGTCCGCTTTTCACTTCCTTCGCCTTGCTGTAAGCTTGATCATCCGCACTCTTCTTTCCATTTCTCTTCTTCCCCTTATTATTGTGTGCAACTTTGCCGCTAGAGCTCCTTCAATGGTGCCTTCAAGTCTCATCGCCTTCTTTGCTCTTGAGCTTGCAAAGCACTTAATAATTTTCGCCAACGTAATGCTCGACAAATCCTTAGAGTTTTCCATGAAGAGATCATGATTCAAATCTTTATGGAATAGAAACCATCTTTTGAACAATCCTTGAATCAGAAACTTTGCCAAGCAATCTTACCGATTTACAATGCTCATAAGTCTATCGAGTATTCTTTGATAGTCTCGATTCCTTCATTCTTTGCATTTCATATTCCCTAATCAAATTCACGCACGCATCCCTTTGATTTTCTCATCACCTTCATATTCTTCTTGAGAAAATCCCATTTCCTTGGCTGATTTCAAGGTCATAATCTTGGTAAAAATAGTTGTAGAAATAGACCGAACAAGCACCGACTTAGCCTTTGATTTTCTTTGCCTCTTCTCCTTGTGGTTCTTCATTTGTGCAACCGTTGGATTTGTTGGAAGAGGAGTATTTCGTAATCCTCCTCAACACCTTCCCAAAGGTCATTTGCTTCCAAATAGGATTCCATTCTAATTGCCCAAACTTGGTAGTTTTCACCTTCAAATATTGAAGTAGCCTAAAAGGAATTTCGTGATTGCATATTGTGAAGGTTATGTTTCCTAACAAGTTTGGTTTAATGGTAATCTCTCAATTCTCACTCACAGGTCCCTCAAGAAGATATGCTCTGATACCAATTTGTAGTAATAATAAGAAAGAGAGGAAAGACTTATCTTTCATTTAAATGAAAAACTTACTTAAATATAGAAAATAACTAATGACCTCAAACTTCTACCATGTTTCCATGTACGCCACTAACATAAAACATGGCAACTACTTAGCTAAAAACAACAACTAAACTTGACCAAGTAAAAATGCATAAAACAAACTCCTAAAAACTAGGATAAGCTGCACCACTAGAGACATTTTCAATAAAACTTCACACTACGCAAGATTATCCTTATATTCATGTACACGTGCTCGACTGTGGGTAACAAAAGAGGTTGCAGCTGATATAGACTTTTCCTTCACTATTCAACTATGTTTTGCATATTTTTGTAGGATCATGTTGAATGAAAGTGCATCAAGAGCTGTTGTTGATTAAGTCAGCAGTTGAATAAGTCTCCCTGGACTATAGGAGCATTTAGTTATCTATTTGAATTTTTTTCATTAGTAACCACATTCATTGATAAGTCAGCTAGTTATGATTTTTTCCTTTATATCCTCCGTGATATGCTCTTTCCAAGAAGAAAAAATTCATGTATAAATTCAGACTTGATTCAATAAATAAAATACAATTCATCCCAAGAAAAATTAGTATTCTTTTGCTATCTGTTGATTTTAAGATTCAAACCCACAGATTGGTATCGAGTTGATGTTATCTTGAGGACCTGTGAGATTGAGAGAGCCTAAACACTTTTTTCTAAATACTCACCACATAGCCCACACAAAAAACACAAAGCCTACAAATTTTTTCGGATGGATTCGATAAGTTTCACCGCTGCAATGGCACCACCTGTTCGATGGAACAAATTATCATGTGGGCTATCAAAATGGAAGCCCACCTTGATGCAAATGATTTATGGGAAGTCATTAAGATTATGAGGTGGTTATGCTGTCGAATCCAACAAGAGCACGATGAAGTATCACAAGAGAGGAAACAAAGGAAATCAAAGGCAAAAAGTAACCCTGCTACAATGTCTCACCACAATTTTCACCAAAATCATGATGCTAAAGACGACAAAAAGAAATTTGGGATTTTCTGAAAGGTCGAGAGGCATGCAAGTTCGAACTTGATTTGAGAATTCAAATGCAATGATGAAGGATTCAAAACAATCAGGACTATCAGGATGTGCTTTTACATTGTAAATAGGGTAAGACTCTTAGTACTAGTTTTTCTCGATTCAAGAATAGCATAGAAGATTCTTGTTACAATTCTCAAAGTTTGAGCCTACAATTGCATAACTCAATAATGCTAAAGACTTGTCAAGTATCACCTAGGCGAGCTTCTAAATGCATTACAACAAAGAAGGCTTATGAGACGAGGAGCCGTGGAGGGGCTTCGTGGAAGGGGCTTTAGTAGTCAAATCACAAGGCACCAACAATGGAAGAAAATAAAAAAGAAGAAAAACAACAACCGCTGGGATCGATTCTCGGCAACAACAACAAGAATGACTCAAGACTCAAATCTATCTACCATGTCCTACTTGTAAGAAAACTAATCACCCACATAAGAGGTGGCGGTGGAGACCGATGTTAAGTGTAATAAATGTGCATTAGCTAGCACATGGAGAAGATATGCAAGAATCAACAAAGAACAAGGAGAAAGGTCGCCATTGATCAAGTGCAAGAGGCGACTATTTACGGATCGTGCTTTGTTGGTAACAAATCTCGCCAGAAGTTGGTTGATAAACGGTGGTTGCAACAATCACATGACATACGATCGTGATCTCTTCAAAGAGCTAGACAAAACCGTTATTTCCAAAATCGATTGAAATGAAGAATTTATTGCAGCAAAAGGCAAAGGGACAGAGCAATTGAAGGCCTCTCGTGTTTGAAATTAATTTCGATGTGTTATATGTTCCCGAAATTAACCAAAATCTTTTAAGTGTTGGTCGGCTTATTGGAGAAAGGCTATAAGGTTTTGTTTGAGGACAAAAATTGTTTGATTAAAGATGTAGAAGGTAAGGAGGTGTTCAAAATCCAAATGCAAGTTTTTCCTTAAATTTGTTAGATGATGCAGCAGTCGCCCACACGAGCAAGAAAGCAACTCTGTTCTTTGGCACAAAAGATTGGGGCATTTTCATCATGCTGCTCTACTCTTCATGAAGAAAAATAATTTTGTGGAAGGATTACCTGAATTAAATGAGGAGCCGCCTAGATGTGCTCGTCAATATGGGAAGGCATCAGGCTTCCGCTTCACAAAACAAGGCTTGGCTACCCAAAAGCCGCAGCTTGGTCCATAGAGACGTGAGGACCTCAAAGAACACCATCATCGAATGGAAATAAGTTTTATATTGCTTTCATTGATGATTACACGAGAATGTGTTGGATTTATTTCATGAAATTTAAACATGAGGTTGCTGACATATTCTAGAAGTTTAAAGCCTGGGTAGAAACACAGAGTGGAAAAAAATTACTGGTGATAAGGTATGATAATGGAACTGAATACACCTTAAACAAGTTCAACAAGTTTTGTGAAGATGCGCGCATTAAGCACTGCAACTATGGAGATGACGAGATGCTTACTAGATGACAAAGGAATGCCAAAGAAAGTTTGGGCCGAGGCTGCAAGTACGGCTGTTTTTTTGCTGAACAGATTGCCAACAAATTAAAAGCTTTGCATAAAAAAACATCATTTGAAGCATGGTATGGTTACAAACCCAGACTCTTGAATTTGAAGACATTTGGTTGCCTTTGTTTCTCTTGCATTCCACAGGTAAAGAAAGACAAGCTGGATAAAAAGCGTAGCTGAATCTTCAGAGGCTGAGCTCGTTTCGAAAGCTCACGTGATCTATCTTCCACAAAGCAACAAAGTCATTGTTAACAGAGATGTTGAATTTATTGAGTCAGATAATTGGAGCTGGAAAGATGACAAGAAGCATGTGTCCGAGGAGGAGAATTCGGATGTTGACGATGAACCTGTCAAAGGAACCAGATCACTTTATGATATTTATCAAAGGTGGAATATTTGCGAATGGAGCCCCTAGGATAAAGAAGCTGCAGCAGATCACAAATGGATGGCTGCAATGAAGGAGGAGATGAAAATGATCGAGAAAAATCAGACCTTGGTACTAGTTGACAAGCCTACGCATTGGAAAATAATTGGAGTCAAATGGGTTTTTAGAACCAAACTAAATCCAGATGGTTCTGTGAACAAGTACAAGGCCAGGTTGGTCGTCAAGGGATATGCTCAGATGTTTGGTGTGGACTTCTCAGAAACATTTGCTCCAGTCGCTAGATTGGACACCATAAGAATGCTTTTGAGTTTAGCTGCACAAAAGGGATGGATAATACATCAGATGGATGTTAAATCAGCATTCTTGAATGGATACTTGGAGGAGGAAATCTTTGTGGAGCAGCCTGAAGGTTTTGTTGTTCAAGGACAGGAGGAAAAGGTGTATTTGTTGAAAAAGGTGTTGTACGGTTTGAAACAAGCACCTAGGGCCTGGTACAGCAGAATTGATGCGTACTTGTTAAGCTTAGGTTTTAGAAAAAGCCTAAGTGAGTTTACTCTATATGTCAGGAAGATTGCTGATGAGATAGTTATTGTATCTCTATATGTTAATGATCTACTTGTGACAGGAAGTAGTGTGGAGGAGATTAATAAATTTAAAAAGGAGATGAAAGATGTTTTTGAAATGACAGATCTTGGGAAGATGACATTCTTCCTTGGTGTGGAAGTACAACAAAATCCTCATGAAGTATTCATTTGCCAAAAGAGATACGCAAAGGAACTTCTTAAAAAGTTTTGCATGGAGGGGTGCAAGCCGACTGCAACTCCAATGAATCCGAAAGAAAAGTTTTGCAAAGAAGATGGAGCCAAGAAGGTTGATGAAGGACTGTACAGGAGCCTAATAGGTTGCCTAATGTCCTTGACTGCAACGAGACCAGACATCATGCATGCTGTGAGTCTACTCTCCAGGTACATGCACTGCGCGAGTGAAATTCATTTACAAGGAGCAAAAAGAATTGTTAGATATGTTAACGGCACAGTTGATTACGGGTTCAGTCAAGTTAAGACTTTCAGTTTTCATGGCTATTCTGATAGTGATTGGGCTGGTTGTGTTGATGACATGAGGAGCACATCTGGGTATTGTTTTAGCTTTGGCTCAGCTATTTTCTCTTGGTGCTCTAAGAAGCAAGAAGTTATAGCTCAATCCACTGCGGAAGCAGAATACGTTGCTGCTGCAGCTGCTGCGAATCAAAAGCTTTGGATCAGGAAATTATTTGTAGACTTAAACATGGAACAACATGAAAGCACACAGCTACTTGTGGACAACCAAGCAGCAATTTCGATTGCAAACAATCCAGTGTTCCATGGCAAAACAAAGCACTTCAAGTTGAAACTCGATTTTCTTAGAGAAATACAGAAGGAGGGTGAAGTACAAATGATCTACTGCAAAACTGAAGACCAAAATGCTGATATCCTCACAAAAGCACTTCCTAAAGATCGTTTTGAGTTCTTGAGGCAAAGGCTTGGGATATGCAGCTCCAGATCCAAGGAGGAGTGTTGAATGAAAGTGCATCAGGAGTTGTTGTTGATTAAGTCAGCAGTTGAAGAAGTCTCCCTGGACTATATGAGCATTTAGTTATCTATTTGAATTTTTTCAGTTAGTAACCACATTCATGGATAAGCTGCTAGTTATGATTTTCTGCCTTTATATCCTCCGTGATATGCTCTTTCCAGTTAAGAAAAATCCATGTATAAATTCAGCACTTGATTCAATTAATAAAATACAGTTCAGTCCCAAAAAAAATTAGTATTCTTTTGCTATTTGTTGATTTTAAGATTCAAAACCATGAGATGTCTTTGGTACATGATGATGAAGCAAAACCAAGCTCCAGTTGTTCTGCATCATTTATTTTATGAAAGATGCGTTATAGTTGACCAGAATAATTTGTTTTATGAGATTATTTTCTAAAGTCGTATGCTCCTATTGTATGTTATAAGCTCCTTTCACCTCCAGCTTATATCGATGTTTACAGAACATTCCAGTTACTATGTAAAAATATTTACCAAGTTAAGCATCTAATCCTTAGAGTGAATATTATCAGGGCCGGTCCTAAACTTTTAGTGTCCTGATCGAAAAGAAAATAAGTGGCCCTTAAAAAAATATAAGCATATGAATTTTAGATGAACAATTTATTTGACTTTTCATCATTAGAAGTATTGAAAATGGATAATACCCAAACATTTAAGAAAATAAGTATTAAATAATTACTGAAAACTATTATTTATGTTTTGACGTATAGATAGATATTTTTTTATAACATATATTGTGCACTATAAATTCAAGTTAAAAAACAATCAACTAACAAAGCAAAGAATTAAATAAACATAAGAAATAATTAAAAATGATAGTAACATAACAATAAAATTTGATTTTTGCTTGAAGTATTGATATTATATGCCCAATCAATTGTTATTTTTTATGACACAGATAAAAAATTTGATGGTCAACTAACTTTTTTTTTATAAATAAATTTAGCGAACACAAAATAAAATTAAGGTTGAATAACTCTACTAAAACCGAATACAAATTATTTATCTTTATATATTAACTCTTTATTCATTAGGTTCCGGAGTAATTAAAACATATATAAATAGATTTGAAGTTGGTAATAAAAAAAAACTTAACCACAATAATTATACTTGCAATACAAGTGGAGGATAAAGATGAAATATTGTGAAATTATAAGCATATTTTTTTAAAAATTGATTATTTACATAAAACCTATCAAAATAATATAAGGGACTATTTCACTAAATCGGGGGAGTATAATAGTATATGATATAATATGCATATAAAATAATACTTTACAAAAATGGCAATGAAGGGGCTTGAACCTTGGACTTGAAGGTTACACTCATTACATATACAATTACCCATTCCATTAAGTCAAAAAACAACTTGTTCAGAAATGTAACATTATTTTAATATATCTATAAAACTAGCCTACACGCATATAAAATTGGGCCCTCTTACATTAGGGGCCCTGTTCGATCAATCACTCTGAACCCCTCCAAAACCGGGCCTAAATATTATTCACTGGTCATCGCCGAAAGTCTTTCAGAAGAAGAAATCGGTGGATTAAAGCAGTTATTCAGAATGATTGACACAGACAACAGTGGGACAGTAACATTAGAAGAATTAAAACAAGGTCTGAAAAGAGTTGGCTCTAATCCAATGGAACTGGAGATTCAGGATCTTATGAATGCGGTACAACTCATCTTATCCGTTTCTGAAAATACATGCATTTAACGTATTATTATTAGTATTGTTGGCATTTGTTATTGGTTTTGAAAGTTTTCTTCAGTTAGCTATGCACACGGTACATGAGGCAAAACAATTTTGTATATTACAAGCAGCAAATCTTGAGATAGCCCAGCTGTTCAATGGTGCCAGATTAAGGTTCCGGTCCTAAAAGGCATGTGCTTATCATCATCCTTGTCTTAAACTTCTTGCACATTGCTTTTCTTGGAACTCCTACTCACTTGACTAAGAAGCACTTTGGCTGCCTTCTTCTTGAATATCTATCTATTGAAGAAATATTAAGGGCTGGTGAATAATCGATTTCCAGTACAGGAATTTGCTCTAATTGGGATGAAAATACTGCTAAATAAAGAGGTCTCCTTTTTGAGTCGGGGAAGAATTGATTTTCTCCATACTAGAATTTTGCGGGTGACCCTAAACGTAGCACCAACTTAATGTGACAAGTTACTACACTACTCTCCCTACCATTAAAAGAAAATAGCCAACATTTACATACTATTTCACCAAAAGTACTCTCTTTCTCTCTAAAAATCGATCACGAAATACTTCCTTTGTCTTTAAAAAATGTGAGACATCTAGAAATTGTTGCTCATTCGAAAAGTCATAATCTTGTAAAAAAATATGAATCAATATTTTAAATATTTTAAAAGAAAAAAAACTATGTTTCAGACTGATATTTTCCTGTTGTCCTACTACATGTTTCTTATTTTTACATATTTTTTTGAACAAATAAAAAAAAGGTTTTTGACATATTTTTGCCAAAGTCGCTAGGCACCGGCGACTTGACCCCCCCCCCCTTTTGGCCCATTTTAGCCAAAGCGCTAGGCCTTGGTGGCTATAATGCTATGAAGTCGTTTTGGCCCAGCGACTCCATAGCATTGAAGTTGCCAGAGGTTGGCGGCTTGACCCCCTCAGCGTCACATAGGGCTGGAAACTGTACCCTAAGAAAGGCACCTGAAATTCTGCCCTCAATTTATAGTTACGAAAATTACAAAAAACATTAAAAAATATTCATTAGGTAAATACAAGGTAATTTTATAAACTTACCGTAAAATGAGAATCTACATAAATGTTGTCATTGGGATTAGAAAACATTGCAAAAATGAGAGAGAAGAAAAGTTAAGAGAGAGGGAGAGCAAGAGTAGTTGGTAGAGAGAGTAAACGTTGAAAATAGCGTGAATGGTGGAGAGGGAGAGAGAGAGTATCCATGGTAAAAATGTTTTTTTTTCCAAAAGGGAAATTTAGGAGTTGGATATTTCAGTGGAGGATACGATGTTTAGTGTGTTTAGGGTGTGACGTTTAGGAACTATGTTTTGCATATTGTAAGCAGCAAATTTTGACATGATGACATTCTAGGTCATTCACTGTACATCATGACTAATTTGTCTTTGGGGTAAGTTCATTTTTTATTCACAAATTTCTTCTCTTTATATCTCTTGATTGAAGGCTTACAAATATATCCAATAATGGTCTACTTAAATAACTATTTTTGAAACTTCATATGGAATTGTTAAAGTATCTTTTAGGTAATCCAGAGGTAATGAAGATGTCAAATTGACCCTAAAATGCTACCTATTAGATCAACTTATCACAGTAATGCTCCATAAGATTTTTTTGCAAGTTTTGACCTTTGTTAGTGCTTTCCTTCATATCCAATTCATTCACCATATCTCATGACTTAGTTGTCATTGGGGTAAGTTCATATTTTATTCACGAATTTCTTCTATTTATATCTCTTGAAGGCTTACAAATATATCCAATAATGGTCTACTTAAATATCTATTTTTGAAACTTCATATGGAATTGTTAAAGTATCTTTTAGGTAATCCAGAGGCAATGAAGATGTAATCACAGTCAATTTCGACAATTGCCCTAAAATGTAGCCTATCAAAGCAACTTATCACAGTAAGGCTCCATAAGATTTTCTTGCCAGTTTTGACCTTCTGATAGTGATTTCCTTCATATCCTCAAATGTAAGCACCATTGATCCTCGCAATACTTTTTCATCATAAATGGCAAGCATGACTCCATCCCAAGTTGACTCTTCATCTTTACTACTAGACATACTTTCACTCTTCTAAGAAGTACTCTTCGTCTCATCTTTTATTATTGTTTTGATGACGTTGTTTTCTGCGCCAAGGAAAAATCCGAGAATCTGATGAGTAAGCGTGGATCGGTACCTTAAATAAACAAGCAAATGTTACCTAAACATGGGGGTGGCCTGCAAATCCCCTCCAGCATGCGTGTTAGTATGAGATCAATATGAGAAAGAATTGAATTTGACAGCGTAAGGAAGTAAAAAAGAGTGCATACCTTTGTGAAGGGTCGGGGCCTTTATATAGGTGTTGTACGGATCGAGTTCATTAAGCCACGGGGGCTTTCTAGAAGGTGAATCTGCTTCACCGAGGTGGACAATAAGCACGTGATATAGATTAGTTGGCAATAGCAGACAATTGGGCTTGACTATGAGGCCGTCAGCAGCGGCCAAAGAGGCATGGTCCGCCCATGCCTTTGAGTTTCAAGTCATGAAGTCCCCTTGTTCTGAGTATTGGGCTTGTGAGGACGTTCTTACCCATGCTGAGAATTATGGGCGGCTCAAGTTTTTTTTATCAGCAAAACAATATTGATGAATGTCTTTCCTTGTAGTTTTGTTTTTATTTACCAATATCACTCTCTCTTTTTTTCTTTTTTTTTTTTTTTTTTTTTGCATTCATGGCTATCGCATTGATGTTTTGCCAACTTTGGCTTCTAAGATGACATTACATTATTGAATATGGTTAAGATCTTTATGAGTTCAAAGTGGAACAAATGTGTTGTGGGAATTAGTAGCGGTGTAACTCAGTAAAGCTGGCTCAATAAGGGTTGGCACTTTGACTCGTGTGTGTTATACAATTCAAAGTTAGCATCACAAAAAATTGGTGAATGTCATATCTTAGATTACTCATTGAGCCGACATACTCAAACTTAGCTTGACCAAAATAGAAAAAAAAAAAACCTTGAACATGGATAAACTTCCTTTCAAACTTGTTTATAAGGAAAGTTGAATTTCTAGTAACTATCGAGGTTCAACTACCAATTTATCTAAACCATAGTTAAATTGTTCTCGAAGTGCACAAGTTTTAATGCTAAATGATCAAAGTTTCACTACTAAACTTCCTTCAATATTTTGTGTTGGTTAAAGAACTTTGGCTCGCTGTATTATGTGAAATGTTTTGGATCGTTTAGTGTACAATTACTACTATAGTGATTTCTGTTATATCTTCATAAATTAGCACCATTGATCCTCACAATATTTTTTCATCATCACTGGCAAGCATGACACCATCCCCAGTTGATTCTTCATCTTCTTCTCTGCTGGACCTACTTTCCCTCCACCTAGAGGTAATCTTCATCTCGTCTTTTTTTTTTTTAACCAGAAATAATATTGTGAAATGTCATTCCTTGTAATTTTTGGCATACATAGTTATTTCAATGCTATTTTGCCTGAACTTTGGCTTCTAACATGACATTATACTATTGAGTATGGTTTAGATCTTTATGATTTCATAGGGCAACGGATGAGTTGTGAGAATTTGTAGCGGTGTAACTCACTAAAACTGGCTGATGCTTTGAATTTCAAGTAACTAGCTAGGATCAGCAACCAATATATTTTTAGCTTAGTTAAATTGTTCTCATAGGGCACAATTTATACCGCTAAATGATCAGATTTTCATTACTAAACTTGCTTCAGTATTGTATTTTGATTAAATGACATTGACTCGCTGATCGTTTAGTGTACAATTACTACTATAGTTATTTCCATTCTATCCTCAAAAGTTAGCACCATTAATTCTCGCAATATTTTTTCATCACTCCACCTGCACTCTTCATCTCATCTTTTTTTTTTAATCTCAAAAATAATATTGAGGAATGTCCTTCCTTGTAGTTTTCTTTTACATACCACTATCTCTATTTTTTCCGCATACATGGCTACTTCGTCACCTAATTTTCGCTTCTAACATGGCATTATAGCATTGAATATGGATTAGTTATTTATGAGTTCAAAGGGGAACGGACATATGTATTGCAAGAATTAGTAGTGGTTTAACTTAGTAAAGCTGACTCAATATGAGTTGACACTTTGACTCGTGCGAGTTAAGCAAATCAAAGTGAGCACTACAAAAAATTGGTGGACGTCGTATCTTAGGTAGGTTTCATAATCATAGATTAGAATTCAGTCCAAAAACATGCTTGACACCACAGTTGCATGATATGGCTAAAGAAGATTGAGTGATTGTACAGAAAGACATGGGTTGGAATTGATGCTAAATCAGGTTAGTACATTAACTAGGTCCTTTTCTTGCATTTACAGACACGCTCAGTTGAAGCAAGCAGTGGAAAATTGACTAGCTTGAAATGGTTGCTGAACATAGTAACTTGAATTCAACATGTTATTTAGTAGTAATGTTTGCATTTGTTATTGGTTATGAAGGTTTTCTTCAATTAGTTATGCACACGACGGCCACGACGCAGACGCTGAACAATTTTGTATATTGTAAGGAAACAAATCTTGAGATAACCTAGTTGTTTTATGGTGCCAGATTAAGGTTCCGGTCCTAAAAAGGCATGTGCTTATCATCTTCCTTGTCTTAAACTTCTTGCACATTACTTTTCTTGGAACTCCTACTCACTTGACGAAGAAGCACTTTTGGCTA
The DNA here is from genome assembly GCA_013146195.2 of Codonopsis lanceolata. NCBI lineage: Eukaryota > Viridiplantae > Streptophyta > Magnoliopsida > Asterales > Campanulaceae > Codonopsis > Codonopsis lanceolata. The sequence goes on from CM028383.1 coordinate 76,291,174, forward strand.
TCCTCTTCTTAAATACCTATCTATTGAAGGACGATTAAGGGCTAGTGAATAATCGATTTCCAGTACAAGCATTTGCTCTAATTAGGATGAAAATGCAGCTAAATAAAGTGGTCTCTTTTTCGAGACGGAGAAGAATTGTTTTTCTCGTACTAGACTTTTATGGGTGACCTTGAACGTAGCATCAACTTAAATTTACAAGTTACTACACTACCCCGCCTACCATTACATACTATTTCACCAAAAAAAAAAAAAAAAAAAACTCTCTCTACTCTACTCCCGCTCTCCTAAAACTCGATCACGAAAAACTTCCTTTGTCTTAAACAATGCGAGACATCTAGAAATTGATGCTCATTCGGAAAGTGATAATTTTGTAAACAAATATGAATCAATAATTAATTTTTTTTTAAAAGACAATATTTCAGATTTTGATATTATCCTACTACTATTTTTTTTACAGCTTTTTTTGAACAAAAAAATAACCCATTTTTAATTTGCCAAAGTCGCTAGACATTGGTGACTTTAATGTCAGTCGCTAGACATTGACAATGTTTCAGACTTTAAAAACGATGAGATTTTTCTTGTCAAATATTATAGTTTGAGCAACACAGTTTCTTACCTTTATTCAAGTTATCTGTTACGTCGTTGAAGTCATTTCACTACAACATGATTGAATTAATTAAACATACATTTCAATTCACTTTCATTTTCAAAAAATCAATTACAAAATATAATCACGTCATACACGTAAGGAGGGAAAATCCGGGAGGTTCGTAATCACAACTAAAAGCATGCACAACGTAAAATATTCACAAATTGATAATTTAAACAAAAAAATTAAGATAGAACACATCCATATAAGTACATAACATGTACACATATTTTTCACCACTAAAAATAATATTATTGGTTTTCGTATAGTCCCAATCACAATTTTAGAGTTCAAAACGACAATTTAATATGTCAAAAATGATTTAGAAATACTTTTAATTAAAATTCCTAAATAATTTGAAAAATTACAAAACAGTTCAATAGTCCAAATATAAAGACTCTGGAATCACCAAAATGCCACTGGAAATTTATTTTGTATTTTTAATAAATTTTAAAACAAGTTTTAAGGTGCTAAAAATGCAAAAACGCATATTTGCAAGCATAATTTCATAAAACATAGGTCACCATTGGATTCAAAACTCCCAAAAACATTGAGACTCTCCGGTGGTGAGAAAAAAGGGCAGCTGGAAACCATCGTATGCACTACCACTAGCCTGCGAGAGTCACAAATTTGTGCCATGTAGGCAGAGACTAGTCAACTAGGGCTACGTGACGATAACGTGGTAGCTGCGCCTAGGCGATGACGTGTTTGATAACATCATCTTTGAGACTCCAATAAATGGGACCCACTTGGCGATGTGGCGCCATGTCACTTGTTGACCGTTGACCGAAAAAAAGGCACTGTCAAAGCCTCACTTCCAACGGAGAGTACAGTCCACTCGTCATGTTTCTGGCATTCGATTGCGACGCAGTTGGCGACATTGGATTCAACTCGTCAAGTAGGTCACAACCATGCCCTCGGTATTCTCAAACAAGTTCCACGTAAGGATCAATTGATGTGGCCGAGAGTGATAGTTAGTTCATCGTCTTTTTTGTTGGATTCGCGAATGTGTTTTGCGAATCAACTTCCCAAAGCCGTGAAACGCTCAATTTAAGTCCAAATAAGACACATAATATGTCGTATTGGGATCATATACAACAACATGCAAAGTTTCGAAAAATAGTTTTTTAACAAAACTTGGGTTTGCAAAATCTTGAGATTTACCCAACGAAATTCAATGAAATTTTAATATGTTTTTCCCCTCATCACAGGCAACATATACATATAATTTTTTCACAAAACAAAACAAGTTTTGTACATGAAATCAAAAAATCCAATTCGTCCATTTTCGAGCAAATAATTGAACAAACCCAAAAACAATTAGCATTCAAATCATGGCGTAACAAATACAATCGACAAGCATAAAGACTCTGATGCCAATGAAGGAAGCTAAACAAATTCTATATAAAAGTGTTCACGAATTACCTCGCGAATTTGAACCCTAGAGTGAAGCGTAAGACTTTTTGGCTTGTGCTACGAACTCACGTACACCACGAACAATGTAATCTGCAACTCTTTCTTATCGAATTGATATCACGTATATAATAAAAATATCAACCACTATTCCACGCCGCAAATCCAAGTCTCATGATGGTTAGACTTAGAGGGAGTATTCAGTGAGACATTATGTTGGAGAGAGAGAGAGAGGACATCTACACCAAGAAATCGTTCTATGTGTGTGTGTTAGGATTTTACCCCTTTACTTGTCATATTTATATTATTACACAAGAAACCCTATTTCATGTAGGTCAAGTTAGGTTTATCCCAAATCTCGTTGGATTAGGGAACTAATTACCAATATAATAATATAAATAGGACTCTTTAGCCCATGTGATACATTGAACGGCCACGTGCCCATTGCTAACATATATATTTATCTTTTTTTAAAGGTTGGAGGGGACATATAGACCATACCTCAACCTTTGATTTGCTATTATATATATATATATATATATATATATATATATATATATATATATATATATATATATATATATATATATATATAAATCTTTGGTGTGGCTCAACAAATGGTGCCTCCGGCGAGGCTTTGAACACCCGACCTCTCGGTTGAGAGTAGTTAAGTACCAAGGTACCTCCGTAGGGCTTGAATACTCGACCTCTCTCGTTAAGATAAGTAGCTAAATATGGCCTTTGGATAAGGCTTTAACAACAACGATGCCTTTGAAGAGGCTTGAACACCCGACCTCTCTGAGGCTGTAAAGTCGAGGGTGTCTCTAGTGAACACACCCAACCTCTCCGTTAAGAAGTGAGCGATTACCGGTTGAGCTAGAGCTCGTTGGTAACATATATATTTATCTATCTCCTCACATCTCAAAGATAGAAGTCGACTACCAATTGAGCTAGAGCTCGTTGGTAACATATATATTTATCTATCTCCTCACATCTGAAAATAGAAGTCGACTACCGAGTTGAGCTAGAGCTTGTTGGTAACATATATATTTATCTATCTCCTCATCTCAAAGAAAATAGAAATGATCAACATATTTAAGTTGGGATATTATAAGTGGTATTCATACTTGGAAAGTTTGAGTACCTCTTGGGTATATCATGACTCATATGAGGTTGTGTAGTCAAGTTCACAACATAAATTTGTTGTTTGAGAATAGAGAAAATAAAGAAGAGAGGAAGCGGTTTTTAAAGTTGTAACCTAAACTAGTTAGGTAAAGATGTATATTTATGTTTGTTATAATACAAGATACATCAAGACCCCCAAACATATATTTATACCATAGAACCCATAATTCTTCTAACACTCTCTCAAGTCGGAGCATAAATGTAATGCATACCTAGCTTGTTATAGATATATCCTATTCTCATACCATTTAAGGACTTCGTGAAAATATCCACCAATTGATCATCAACGAAACATAGCTTGTGTAACAACCCAACTTGTACCACAATCACGAAATCCAGAGGTGGTTGTTAAAACAACCTAGTAACTAGACAAGCACCTGCTAAGCACCATGACACATGTCACACATCGAGCCAAACATGTTCTAAACAAGAATGTAAATCCATAACGGCGATACAGACAACAAAACCAAACCTTCCGACACACAAATAATAGAGTGAAGCCCAAACTCTCGAGCCGTGAGCACGAAACACAAATTGAGAGACGACTATCTCCCGACAATTCTCGGCACGTAACAACATTACGCATGCGCAAACCATAACAAAACCTAAGGCCGGCGCAACCGAGGAACCAACCCGAACAACAACCACTCAAAGACTAAACATGTCGGAGGAAAACCAACTAAAGACCACGAGCATAATAATAAAACACTAACAACAAGCACGAGGAAAACTAATAGAAACTACAAGCGCTAAATACGGAGACAACGGTATAATGACGCTAGCTATTGCGCTCAGGAACAGCTGAATTAAATACTAAAATAAAGTACAACGATAAACAATTACACGTCGGCCTCAAACGC
>CM028383.1:76295380-76324485 GCA_013146195.2 Codonopsis lanceolata
CAACTCATCTTCTTTCAAAGAAGAGTTGATGGCTGCATCATCCTCATTAGGGCATTGATAAGCCTGACGAAGGGGCGTTTGCAAGTGGGGTTGCTCTTAGCTTTCTCCACCCACCGCTAGCTCGCCAAAGATGATGAGCCTCAGCTGAGACGCAGTAGAAATACAAAGACGGGTCGATTGACTGGCCAAGAACATGTCATGAGCTCCACTCTTGAATAGAGCCCCTTGTCTAGAAGGTGGTCGTGCAAGAGACGCAGAGGGAACAAGTTTCGAGCATCTTCCTCAGGGCTCCCTGAGAGTGTCTACTCCTCATGGCTTCCTGTGCATGTAAAGCCTCACCTGGTTGCCGAAATAGCTCCTCCGTAATGCACGCCAATAATGGTGGATAGTTTTGGCGGTGATGAGATGGGACGGCTCAATCCACCACCCAAGAGCGCCCTGTTCATGAGCTCCATTCGTTGATAAAATTCTTCGCCAGAAGATACTCGTAGGTTTTGTCGCTGAGGCGTAAGAGGGTAGAATCCCAGGCGCCCATATCCTCGCAAGCTTTAACGGCTAGCCTATGGAGTTGATTGACTGAAGGTCAATGCACATGCCCTAATGTATAGCCGGTCCAAAGCGACAATAATGTCATGAGCGGCGGATAGATGGGATATCCCGAAGATTGATATTTGAATTTGAGGAATGACATTTTCGTGGTCATAAGCCTTCCCACTGTCGCTTTTGATTTGAAGTTCTTGCCCGAAAGAAAAACAAAATAAAAATTAGGCTTTTCATCTAGACATCTAAACAAGTAGGAATTTCAAAGTTTTTCAAAAATAAATTGAAATTTTCGAAGAAAAAACTTGAAACCCTAGAAGTTTTCATAAGAATGAACAATGAATAAACAAAACGACGTTAGTATTCAAGTTTGTAAGAACAACAATGGCGAAACACTGATAAACTCGAAAATGACCGCTTGAATTCCAAATGGATTTTAGGTTAAGAATGAAATGCACGTTACAAAGAAAATTACGAGTAGAGTAGAGAATCGCATTCATTGTTGAAGATGAGAAGAAGAAACAAGAAGAAGAACTTGAATTTGCGTAAAGTAGTTATTCGAGAGAGAGAGAGAAAAAAGTTTCGCTCAAAGGGTTTCAGAAGTTTCCAAATGACGGTTCGAGGACTATTTAAAGGCGAGAAAATATCGCTTTGAAAAGCTGAACTTAAGATATTTTCTTAAGTACCAAATTTTGTCCTTGACCCCTTTAATTGCTTTAGAAACCTCTTTAGCGTAAATAGACTAAGTAAGAGTACTAACCTTTAAGTCTTCCTGAAAGAAGAACTTACGCCTTCCGATTAGACTAATACCGGTCTACCAGTATGAAAGAAACATTAACAAAATTTTGAAATTAAGCAAGAGGATCAATCATACCAAGATTTCTCCTTAAATAAGCAAACCCGGTGGCATCCGGTTTTGGAGAATGTTCCGCTAATTGATGCTCGCTTGGAACATATTCCGCATCGATGTTACCTTTTTTCCACATGATCTTTGAGAAAATGATAACGAATATCAATGTGCTTTGTCTTTGAATGCATCATCGATTTTTGGAGACCGAGATAGCCGATGTGTTGTCACACATGATTGGGCGCAGCCTTGATGTTGTAGTCCACTAGTTGTTGCTTCATCCATAGCGCTGAGAGCAACAAATGCTGCAAAGAATATATTCTCGCTTCGTGGTTGAGTTTGCCACCGATCCTTGTTTCTGCAAGACCATGAGACGAGTCTCGTTTCCAAGAAATTGACAAGTCCCACCGGTGCTTTTTCTCACACTTTGCAGTCGCATAATCTGCATCCGAGTATCCAACTAGATTGAAGTTGTTGGATTTTGAATACCGATGCCTAGATTTGTTGTTTTTGAAACATATCGATGATACGCTTGGCAAAAGCAAATGTGACCTTTTGATTCGGCTCGAAATCTAGCACAAACACAAACAAAGAAACATAATGTCGTCTACTAGCAAGAAGGTAAAGAAGTGAACCTATGATTCCTCGATACTTGGTCATGTTCTTTGCTTTTCATCTTTGTCAAGATGGCGCGTAGACATTGGAGTTTCAAATCCTTTGGTCGAATCAAGACCAAACTTTGATTAGTTCCTTTCGCATATTTGGTTTGGCCGATGAAGATTCCGCCCGAAGTCTGTATCTGCAGCCCTAGAAAATAGGTAAGTTCACCCATCATGCTCATCTCGAACTTGCTTTGCACGCCTTCTCGAATCTTTTGCAATGTGCTTTGGTTAGTTGATCCAAAGATGATGTCGCCCACATAGATTTGCCTGTAAGAGAATGCCTTTGTGCTTGAGGATGAATAAAGTAGTGTCGATTCTTCCTCTCACGAATCCTTGTTCAATTAAGAACTTGATAGAGTTTCATACCAAGCTCTAGAGCTTGCTTCAGCCGTAGAGAGCTTTCGAGTCGTAGACGTGGTCCGCTTTGTCCGATGACAAACTCGAGGTCGCTCCACGTATACGCTTGAAGATCACCATTCGTAAAGGCACTCTTAACATCCATCCGATACACTTTGAAGTCCATGAACGAGGCATAAGCTAGAAAGATTCTCGATTGCTTCTAGTCTAGCAACAGAGCAAAAGTTTCATCAAAGTCAATTCCTTCTTTCCTCGCCTAGCCCCGAGCAACCAATCTAGCTTTGTTTCTCGTGACATTTCCATCTTCATCTCTTTTATTTCTCGAATACCCACTTGGTGCCGATGACCGATGATCGCCTGCCTTTGAACTAAGCTCCACACCTTACATCTTTCAAACCGTTCAACTCTTTCGCATAGCTTCAATCCAGTATGATCTTCGATGGCTTCATCAATCTTCTTGGTTCGAACCGATACAAATGCATAAGCAAACAAAGTTTCTTCTCGAACCTTATTTCTCGCATTTAACTCCTCGTATTGAGATCACCAATGATTTGAGAAATGGGATGATCTCTTGCTTCAATAATGCTTGAGGAAGATCACTTCTCGTGGATTCTTCCCTTAAGAATTCTCGAGTTGGTTGAGAAGGAGATTCACCAAAATCTGTTCAAGAAATAGAGTCTTCAAAACTTTCATTTTCTCGTGAACAAGAAGGATGAGAGATCTCAGAAGGTGCTTGGGGTAAAAACAAGAGATGGGTTCAGTGGTCAACAGATGAGTTGTTATCTGTGATCGGTAGAGGTCTCTTCTACCGTGAAGGGTTACCGATATCGTGGATCAGCTGTCGTCGATAAGGAGTAGAAGTAGATGCTTATTTGTACTGCCTCATCATTATCGAATCATTAGCAACGCTCGAGCCATTCTAGGCTCTAACAAGTCATATTCATCAAAAGAAACATGCACGTATTCTAAGATTTTTAAGTTAGATTTATCGAAAATGCGAATGCTTTTGAATGTTTGGAATACCCCGTAAAATTCCTTCGCCTCGATTTTGCATCAAATTTTCCTCTATATTCTTTTCCATTATAAAGAATAAAACATTTACACCGAAGATTTTAAGAAATCCAATGTTTGGGATCTTCCTCTCCATATTTCATATGGAGTTTTATTATGAAACTTGTTTACCGTGGATCTATTCTCGGTAAAGCAAGCATTGATCGCTTCCGCCCGTAAAATACTGAAGTTTAGCTTCGCCAAAGATTGTTCTAGCCGCTTCAATCGTTGTTCGTTTCTTCCGCTCAGCCTACACCATTTTGTGAGGAGTACCGGCCAAGAAGGTGTGGCCGATCCCATGGTCATCGCAAGACTTTTCTACACCATTGTTGAATTCAAGTCATGTCCGATCTTATGTCACAAATGTCTTCAAGCTTTTGAGTTTGAAGTCTTCTAAAAGTGCAGTGACTAGATCATATGCTTTCATCTTTAGATGTCATAGTTTCAATCCAAGTGAATCTAGAGTAGTCATCAACTACTACAAGTGTGTACTTGTCTCCGAAATACCGGCCGTTGTAATAGGTCCAAAGAGATCCATATGCGTGTTGAAGAGGTCTGCTTTGTTGATAAAACGACTTTCTTTTCAAAGGAAGACTTGAAAGTTTTCCTAGTTGACAAGCTTTACAACTTCTGTCATGATCGGCAGACACCATAGACCTTGACAAGCCCATTTTTGGAGAGCTTGAGAGGTGCTTGAAGTTGAGGTGACTGAGACGTTTGTGCCATAGCCACTGTTGTCACGAACATTGTTGGCTACTAGACACAGGTTTGAGAATCTCCTAGAAGATTTAAGTCCACGACATGACGTTTCTTGTCTATTGCCGGTCAGTATTGTAGAGCATGATTCACTGTCTTTGATGAGGCACTGGTTGGAATTGAATTGGCATAGAAGTCCTTTTGTCGCAGAATTGTGATATGCTCGAAGATTGTGCTTTAAACCACTTACTAGAGAAACTTTGTTGATGGAGAGACTTCCTCTAGTAATTGAGCCATATCCAATTGTCTTTCCTCTTGCATTGTCTCCGAAAATAACTGTGGGTCCTTTTGCTTCAGCTATATCTATAAGAAGACTTCTGTTCCCAGTCATGTGTCTTGAACAGCCACTGTCTAGGTACCAGATGTCTTTATTTTCTGATTCTATAGCCATGAAGCATTCCTGTAAAAGAGTTAAAGCAAAACAAGGTACCCTTTATTGGGTCCTAAGGATTAGCAACCTTGCAACCCATACCGCTTGACCTTGAGAGAACTAGGTCTCTCAGATCTTGGGTGAACGGATCTTAGCAGCATCTCCTGGTGCCGATGGCCTAAGCAATGGCAAGAATGACATAAATGGAAAGTCCATAGAGAACTGTTAGAGTCTTCAACTGAAGAGTGCTTATGATCATTCCTTTTCTTGACATTCATTTTTGGTTCAGCTTGCTTGTTGACGGTAGACTTAATTGGTTTCTTTCGACTCTTCCTAGGTAGGTTACCAACAGACTTAGCTTTAGCTTTTCTGTTGAATACCTTTCGGAGGATTCTGGTAGAATACCTTTAAGTTTACCTTCAACAGTAAAGGAGCTTTGCTGTTGTTTCATAGACAAACTTGATAGTTACCTAGAGGTTTAGTAGATACTAGTCTCCGTCCAGACTTTGCCTTGGCATAGTCAGCCAGGTAGACTTCACTTTCTACCGTTACCTTCTCAGGTTTCTCATTTGAATCATTCATTTTGGCTTTCCTTTCGAGCTTTAGGGTAAACATAAGGAACACTTGAGTAACCAAGGCCTTGTTTCCCTATATTTCCAAATGTCTGTTTAGAGAAAGATATATCATTTGCAGTTTCGGGAGGTTCCCCTTTCCCCTTGACAGAAGAGATTGTCGGAAGAGACACATCTCGAATATCCTATGCCTGTTTTATCATTGCTAGATTTTTGGCTTGTAAGGATTTCTTCAAATGCATCCTTGAACTATTCCAGAGTCAATTGTCTTTGCAAGGCAATTTTCTCTAGGTCTAGTCCTTTGATGTGCTCACAGACGTCAATTTTGTCATGAAGAAATTTGTTTTCTTCCTTCAGCTTTGATACTCTCTTGTTGACAACTATTGAGAGTTTGAATCTCACCGCCATCAAAGATTTCTCAAGAGTGAGTTTCTCACGATTCTTGGCCAGCTTTAACATAGGCTACTCTAAAGGAATTAAATTCTTCAAGCATATCCCGATTATCCTTGAGAAGTTCTTCCTTATCTTGAAGCTATCACTGCTGGTTTCATTTTTGTCCAAAGGACTTGGTGAAACTACAACTTCATTTTAGAGTCATAGGTAGGACATGAATCATGAGCTATTAAGCATATGTTAGCTTGCTCACAATCCTCTTCCTCCTCTTCTCGAATCGCTTTCAAACCATGTAGCAACCTGTTTATCTTCTATGTCTTCACCAACATACCTTTTGTTTTTGAAATTTTCTAAACGAGGGTTTTCGGTATGCTTCAAATTTTGGCTTAGGACATTTTGAGGCAAAATGACTGGTTTTCTACGCTTATAACACACAAGCTCTTCCTTAGATGAGCTTTCACCAATCTTCTGAAAGGTTGTTGGTGAGTGTTCTTCCTTCCATATTTTGCAAATTTTTGAAATCTTTAACAAACATAGCAAATTGTTCATCGATAAAAAATCATTTTCACAGAAGAAGTAGAAGGTTTGTTTTCAACAATGATTTCTTCTTGGACCATGGTCGGCAAAGACACGCTGAATGCTTTGTCTTGCTCTAGAGCTTGATTAACTTCAAGTTCATAAACCTTTAAACTTGCGTAGAGACTACGAAGAGTCATCTCGCTTAAGTTCTTAGATTCTTTCATAGCCGTGGTCTTCACATGCCATAAGCTACCTAGAGAGCCTAGAAACCTCATGTTCATTTCCTTTTTGTCATACGTTTACCAAGAGAAAAGCAACTATTTATTACCTCACTTGAATCGATCGTATGCTTGTCTCAAGGTTTCCTTAGGATCCTTTTTGAAAGAATCAAACCGGCTGGATGTATGTATATTTTCTCTTGTCTCTTGTGTCTTGGTCTCCTTCCAAGTATTCTACAAGAGCTTCCCACATCTCTTTAGCAGTTGTACATCGAATCACTTGCTGATATGTGCTTGTGTCTAGAGAGCTGGTGATTATGTTGATTGCTTTGCTGTCAAGTTCTACCAACTTTCTATCATCCTCTGTCCATTCCGATTCTTCTTTAGGAACTTCGCAGGTTCCCGCCGATGGAGGCTAGAAGATTTGCCTTCATTGGTACATGTTGACCGCAAGGACACATTTCCATAACTCGTTGTCAATAGAGTTCATGAATCTCATTACTTTATCCTTCCATACATCAAAATGACCTTCGTCCAATATTGGGACGTGGTTAGCATTAGATGTAGGCGATATAGTGTGTTTGTGCCATTATGTCGATTCTCAAGAGTTTAATCTTGGAAAAACTTGTTTTCGAAGAGTTCTGGCTCGATACCAATTGTGGGTCCCAATGAGCACAATAATAAGCTAGAAGGGGGGGGGTTGAATAGCTTATTAACACTTTAAAACTTTTAAAGTAAGTTCCTTGAAAGTTACTTGCAATCTATGAAAAGAATCAAGTAGCGGAAGACCTTCAAGAAAATTGTTCAGTGTCCGCCGATAAGGACTACCTAGACCTTTTACAGTTACTTAAGTTTTTTGAAAAGGATAATATAAACAATGAAACTAGGCAGTTCAAGAATAGACAAGCACGTAAGAAAATAACACAAGTATTTTGGGATGGTTCACACTTGTAATGAGTGCTACGTCCACCACCAAGGCAATAACCTTGATTTAAATTGTGCACTATGTTTTCCACTTAGATCAATTACAAAGAATATCCCTAATGGATCGTGTACAAAATATTGACTTGTGTTTGGGTCTAAGAATTAAATATCGTGTAAATGCAAGATATTTAATTAGATGCGTATATAGTTAATGGAAGTTAACAACAAGAAGAATAAAACAATAATTGTTGAAGAGCGGCTTCTTGTTGTTGACGAGGACTTCTAGATCTGAGGATCTATTGAATGCACTTGGTGAAAGACTTGGAGTTGTGTAGATTGAGCAATTCTTTAAGTGTTCGATTGATTAAATACGGTTGTGTCTTGTTCAGGTCTTCAATGGCGTATTTAAAGTAGGTGCATTTCAAAAGAATCCGTTGGAGAGGGCGAAGACTTCAACGACTCTATTCATAAATGCATTAAATGCATGGGGGCATCGATCAAGGAATTTCGTCTTCACAGATATCTAGAGCGGGTAATCATTTCGAGATCTTGAAAAGGTGGGTGATTTGGTGTCGATCGAGAGATGAAGCAGAGTAGGGGCGATGCCTTTCTTGCTTTACGCTTCGGGCGAAAAGGTCTTCCTGCTTTTCGGAAAGTTGCTTTCGGCGGCTTGACATGTCAGGGAATGACTTGAATTAATTCAAATAAGATATGCGAAAATAAGTTTGAATTAATCCAGCTAGCTTTCTGTTGGAAAGGACACGTAGAAGCAGATCAGCTGGACACGAGGTCTACCGATCTTAAGCTTTGAGCAGGTCTTCCGGTGAAGCTGAGAAGGGGTCTTCGTGAACACGAAAAAGTCCTACAAAAACTATACAAGGCAAAGTTCTATACACAGTTGCCACGCTAATCGATACGCAGCCCGATTAGCCACAGAAGTATAAAACTAATGTAATGTACTGATCAGATATAAATTTATCATAAGAATCAACAAGGATCATGATTGTACTATTCTTTACCATCCAGGGAAAGCAAATGTTGTTGCGGATGCCATGAGTAGGAAGGCTTTTATGTCTTGTTTGATGATGAGAGAGTGGAAAATGCTAGAGGATGTTCGTGAGTGGAGTCCTATTGAGAACGAGTGTGGTATTATCTTTGCTAGCATTCGTGCAACCCCTATATTGTTCGAGTTGATCAAGAAGGCACAAGTGTTAGATCCAGATTTCATGAGGATTATTGATGGATTGGGCGAGAATAAGACTTCCTAGTTTACAATGAATAGTACTGGTATCTTGACTTATCGAGGAAGAGTTTGCATTCCTTCTACCGATGGAGTGAAGCATATGGTTCTTGATGAGGCTCACAAGGCGAAGTACATGATACATGCAGGGAGTACTAGGATGTACCGTGACTTGAAGAGATAGTTTTGGTGGAATGGCATGAAGAGGGAAATAACAGATTATGTATGTAGGTGCTTGACTTGTCAGCAAGTTAAGGCTGAACACTAGAGACCTATCAGTTTATTGCAGCCATTTGAGATTCCGGAATGGAAATGGGAACATATCACGATGGATTTTGTTGCGGGATTGCCGCGTACTCGTAGAGGCTTTGACGTTGTTTGGGTTATTATTGATAGGTTGACAAAATCTTTTCATTTTATTCCCATTGCGATTACTTACAATTTGAGTCAGTTGGCAGCATTGTATATTCAAGAGATTGTCAGGCTACATGGTGTTCCTGTTAGTATTGTATCGGATAGAGATCCTAGATTCACCTCGAGATTCTGGCATTCATTACAGGAGGCCTTGGGTACAAAACTTAACTTTAGTACAACCTCAGTCAAATGGGTAGTCAGAGAGATTGATACAGGTTATGGAGGACATGCTTCGTGCTTGTGGCATGGATTTCAAGGGCAGTTGGGATTCACTTCTATTATTGGTAAAATTTGCGTATAATAACAGTTACCAATCTAGCATCGAGATGGCTCCTTATGAGGCTTTGTATGGGCGTAAGTGTCATTCACCAATTTGTTGGGACGAAGTTGGTGAAGCTAAGTTATGGGGTTCCGAAATGGTACAACAGTCGGGTGAGAGTGTGAAGATGATTAGAGATAGATTGCGTACAACTCAGAGTAGACAGAAAAGCTATGCGGACAACCGGAGACACGATCTTGAGTTTCAGGTTGGTGATTTTGTGTTCTTGAAGATATCGCCACGCCGTGGTACTAAGAGGTTTGGTAAGAAAGGGAAACTTTCACCAAGGTATATTGGTTTGTTTGAGATTCTTGAGAAGGTTGGTTATGTGGCTTACCAGATTGCATTGCCACCTTCTATTTCGGATATTCATGATGTGTTTCACGTTTCTATGCTTCGCAAATACTTGAAGGATAAATCACATGTTCTTGCTTATGAAGAGATTACCTTTGAACCCGATTTTTCCTATGTTGAGAAGTCGGTGAGGATTCTTGATACTAAAGAGAAAATCTTGAGAACTAAGAGGATACCATTAGTGAAAGTCTTGTGGAGAAATCATGACATCGAGGAAGCTATGTGGGAGACCGAGCTTGAGATGAGGGAGAAATACCTATATTTATTCAAGATGACTGGCAAGAATTTAAAGAATAAATTCCTTTAAGTGTGGGAGGATGTGAGAACCCGAACCATACTTGTTTAACATGCTCTCATTGTTTACTTAACATGTCTAATATGTTCACCATTCATGCTAGTAAAATATCATTCATGATTACCTTGGTTGTGTGACTTTTGTTAAGTTATAAAGATTGAAAGACTTCTATGCTTTTCACATGCTTGTCTCGGGTCCTTGTATTCATGCCTTGATATTTCGAGTTCCTTTCTAAGTCATTGAGAGTCTTAACATCTTGGCTATAAGTTTCTTGGTATTGAACTTAGTCTTTATCATGCTTAGATTGAATTTCATGCTTAGTTTGTTTAGCATTCATGATCGTTAGTTGTTTACATCATTCCCGACATTCGTTTTCCTTTATTCCGACTTGTTTCGGTAGAGTTTCGATTGTGTTTTAAGTGTTGGTTTATCCTCCCTTGAATTGCTTGGGTTGTTTGGGGGTCATTATAGGCCAAATTTGAGGGCTTTTCAATCTGGAGACCTTGCGGACACAAGGTGGTTTGGGCTTGCCCTCACATAGAGGGCAGTAGCTTGGGAGGAGTGTTCTGAGACCTTGGGGGCAAGGTCGAGGCCTTGGCGCAAGGCCCCCTATTCCAACATTACGGGATTTTGAGTCCTGTTGATTTGTGGCTTGCACCCTTGACCCTTATACGACCCAATTCAACCTCCAACATGACTTGTGACCCTTTTGAGCCTATTTTCAACCCTTTGATGAGTTTTAATCAAAGGCAATCATTAATCAACCAATAGGAAGCTTAATAACTCATCCTTAGGATTGACCCTTTTTGGTGACTTCATCTCCCCAAACACAATTGACAGCCATTTTCTTCCTCCATTGGTATTTGCTATGTTCTTTGAGAGAGAAATAGAGCCTTGAAGTTCCTCGAACTTGCTTGCATGATTTCCGGAGATTTGGCCATCGGATTTTCGATTGGAGACCACCAAATCGAAGCCCTTGCTCCCTAGTTTCTTAATTCATGATTTGTTTTGTCATCCAACCGTTTGATTTCGAACAAGGTAAGCACCCAATCCCCTATTTTTTTATGCTCAATATCAAGTATGCTCCCTTCATGATAGTTTTTAGATACATGCTCAAGAAGATATGCACCATGTTAATAACTTGAAATTCCTTAAGTTAATTTTCTTTAAATTATGGGATTATGGGTTAATGACTCATAATTTGGTAATTTGTATTTATGTCTAGAATTAAATGTGTTCTAAAATGGATATGAAATAATTATTGTTCTTGCACTTGTTGTAAATTATAACTTCAAAATGATGAACATGCTAGGGTTCACAAATTGGGGAACTTTGATCTTGATGGACTAAAGTCATGAATGACTTAGTAGTCTAATTATAAATGAATCGAGAATATAGAAAAGAACAATGAATCGCATATAGCATTCATCCTCTAGCTACTTGGTGATATTTTAGCGATAACTCAACGGAGTTGCACTTAGAAAGTCATTTAACAATACCGACTCTACAATCAATCCCTACGATATTTAGAGTTCGATTGAATTGCAATATAGCTTTCAAGAATTCTTAATGTAATTGATCTCATGCTTGACTTGTATATCGTAGAGTAACATGCCTACTTGATTGGACTAGTCGCTCTTGTTGATCTCGCTTTCCTACTTGATTTATTACGTGAGTAAACATCTACTTGAATTGCATATAAGATATAGATTCCTTTAATACACTCAAATTTTCTAGTGATCTCAAATCAATGAGATCTACTCCATTTGTTTCTAAATACTGAGTCAGAGTGCCCTTTGACTTAGATATACAAATTAAAAAGAATTTATTGACTTCTTTGGTTTCCCGTTTTGCCTAGAAAAGCTTGAAAAATACTTCATTTATTTCTAATTAATTATGCCGCTTTCCTTTTTCGCACATTTAAAAAAAATTTGTCATGTTTAAAAACTTTCTTTAAAAAAAATTAATTAATTTACCCTTACCTTTTGTTTTTACTTTAAATATGGGTCGCATGAACACTAGTTTTAAAGGAATCTATATCTTATACTAAATTATAATAATAGTCAATTAGCATTTCTTAATTAGTGCGTCCGGTCAAACAACACAATAATAATAGTCAATTACTATTAAAAGAAATAAATTACTCCATCCATTCTTAAATTATTGTTCTGTTTTGATTCTTTTAGTCAAACTAGTAATTTTTAAAGAAAATTTTGAAGTTTATTGTTTTTATTTTTTCAAAATAATAAAATACATAATTCGTAATAGTTTAAAAAATATATACTCCCTCCGTCAATAAATTATTGTACTATTTGACCCGACACATGGTTTAAAAAAATTGACTTGATTATTAATATTGGTATAATTATATAGTTTCCCTTGAATCCCATGTACATCTGAGACTATTATTAAAGTAGTGAAAAATTTGAGAGTAAAATGGTAAAAATATTTTCCTAAAAAGGTTAATTTACAAACAAGACAATATTTTTGGAAAGAACGAAAAATAAAAGCATGATATTAATTTAGGGACGGAGGGAGTACGAATTATTAAAAATTACATGTTTTATGATTTTGAAAAAGAAAACAAAAAAATGTTTCTTAAAAAAAACTACTTCAATTTACATTAGAAAAACACTAAATTTGACTTTAAAAGTCAAAATAGGTCAATAAAGTTAGAACGAAGAAAATTGTTTTGGTTTTGGAAGGTAGACACTTTTATGCGAAGCGTTCCATAAAGGAATGATGAACTCTTTAAAAAAAATGGAGGGAGTATTTTTTTTTAAAGAAGTATTTCTTTTTCTATCTCACTACTAAAAAGAATAATGTAGACAATTGGTTTAAAAAATGAAAAGGGACTAATCTTATAGGATCTTTTTTTTTTTAATAGGTAAGCATTTTAATAAAAGACGTCTTAAAGGGAGACGCAACCTTGTACAAGAGAAATATACAAGAAAGCAACAAACTAGATACCTACTAAACTATCAGACACACTACGAAAAGCATCCCCCATGGAGAGATGAGACTATAAGCACCATGAACCAATTGAAAGTAAGACGAACCCCTGGAGACGAGCAACGCCTACTTCAATATTATCAAAAATCCGTCTATTTCTTTCTAGCCATATATATGGTTACTGCATGTGGAGTGGCTCGGTAGAAAAATGAAGTGGAAATAGTGGCATGGAAAGAGGAAAAGTACATAAACTTGACTGAAATAAATGACGTGCTCCCTTGCTCTCCTTCCATGCCGCCTGAAAGGTTTCCTTAGAGGGTCTCGTCTGCATTGAAAGAGAGGAGGGGAGCTTCTGAAATCGTAAATTTTTAACCAAAGGAAACTTCAAATTAATTAACGACCATGGGAGAACTTGCCAACGAGAGCAAATTTAAAAGGTTGCGCAAGGGTGACAATATCATTTGTATGTTTGAGTGTTGGTTCACCCTTGTAAGAAGATGGCAGTATGAGAGGGATAGAGAGAGAGGAAGATGAGATAAGTAGATAACATCAGCAAAGGATTTACGTTGTGTGAGAGTTGTCGGATCGGAGGTAAGACGAGGGGCGGCCATGGCTACAGCCATGCAAAGGACCTAGGACCGAAACTATAGATGGCGAGAAGAGAGAATTTGATTGGTTGATATAAACGCTAACTTTTAGAGAACTATATACTTGATTTTTATGCCTGGAAAAAATTTAGAATGTCAAATAGCAATGTGGATCATGTAATGAAGTGGGTTGTGGGAACCCCACTCAATTTTTTTAAATTTGCTATTAAAATGATATGTTTTTATGCCAAAATTAGTAAACTCTCGTGTTTGCCCCCATTCAAATAAAAAAAAACAAAAAATGAAAAAAAAAAAAAAAAAAGAAGGTAGAATAGACTAGGATGTACGTGAAGAGAGTCTCTATGCTATACAATCTTATTCTTTTATTAGAAGTTTGTTTGTATATATACCAACCAAAGTTTTGTTAATTTTTTCCATTGTGGAGCAAACTCATGTTTGATCTTTTTTAACCAGCTCCAAGTAATTTATCCTTCATCCAATAGTCAATTTGAACAAAAAAAATCAGATTTCAATATTCTTGAAAAATTGAAAACAATTCCATTCTAACAAGTAAATAGTTTATCAGGTTCAGGTTGAATATTTAGATAATCGGATCGACTAATTTCAATTTTAACTTTTTGTCTTGGGTTCGGATCGGGTTCAAATTAAAATCCAAACTAAGTTTTTATTATAATAATTCTCAATTTTTTTTCTAGAGCTGCCACCGTCAATTAGTATCGTGATAAGAATCAAACAAAATTTTCATGTTGTTTCATCGTATAATGATGTTTTTGGAAGTGCATGTAAACGTAACCACTCGATAATAATTTAAAAAATATTGATTGCATGGTACTCCCTCCGACCTTATATATAAACAAAAATACCAAATTTTGATGGCCTTATATATAAGCATAAATCACTATATTAAACTCTATTTACAATTTTCAAGAAGTTTTGTAACAAAAATACCCCTTGTTAATTCTTTTGTTTTTCAAGATGGGTGCACATTCCTTATACACAAAGAGCCACACTAATAAAATGAGGTATAATGAATTGATGACAATGGGTTAATATTGCATTAATTATCGTCAGTTTTGAGTGAGATATTTAAGGGTATTTTAGTAAGTATACGACAACGAAGCGCAATTTAGTGGTAAGACGCTTTGTCTACACCAAATAGATTGTGGGTTCAAGTCACCATGGAGGTAAATGTAGAACTACTATTGATCCTCTTTAGAAAAAAAGAAAAAAAAATTATGTTCCCCCAAGTAAATAGTTTCTCGGGTTTAGATTTATTTTTTTGATAACCAGATCAACTAATTCAATTCAATATATATCCAACATTTTGTCTTGGGTTCGAATCGGGTTCAAACTAAAATCCAAGCTAAAAGTATTTATTATAGTAACAAAAAAAATCTAGATCTACTACTGTCAATTATTATCATGAATGATAATGATCAAACTCATTTTGAGATCGAAAAAGCGAGTTGAGTATTTAATCATTTCTCAACTCATAACTAGCCCTTGAACCTTTATTTTCTAGTATTTTTTGTTTTTCTCTATTTAACGTTAAAATAGAGATGACGACTCTTTAAAATATATTTTTGAGTCCACAACGAGGTCAAGCGTATTCCACGCACTTTAATGTTTTAATGCCACTCACTTTTCAGTAACGAGATCATGGGTACGAAATGATGTTCTCACGGAGGGGTGAGTTTGGACAAAGGAAATTGTAACTTAGGAATTTTGGGTTTTGGGGGGGATCAACTTATAGCATTGGGCGGCTATATAGTGCCACTCAAAGAATTATTAGGGAGAGAGGGGGATGGAAAGAGACGTGGGGAGGGAAGCATTGTTTGTAGAGCCGACAAAAAAAACCTAGCCCAATCGGCCCAACCCATCCAACATTTTAACGGATCGGGCTACAAATATTGACAATCCAAAAAATAGTGAACATGTCCATGGATCATCCGGGCTCTGATCAATCGCGGTATATAAAAATTAGTACCGCGGTGTAATTAGACTAGATAATTAAACTAGAGCCATCGTTGGAGGGTAATTTTGCTTCAAAATTAGAGCTTCGTGGTCAAATGACTGAACCAATTACCCTCCTCATATGTCCGAAAGGCCTAAAAAACATCAGGCATGAAAGCCTTCTGAAAATGAAAGCTAATAAGAGTAGAAAATAGGGATGAACTTTAAGAGGAATAAGATATTTACTTAACTTGCTACTTTTGCAAAGGAACAAAATTGTCCAGATGCTAAATCATTGAAAGGGAAAAAGGGAAAGCAAAGAACAAAAGCAAACACTACCAAAACATAAAAGCAAAATAAAATTCTTATCATGTTAACATTGGAAGATGGAAGAGATCGAACCATAGGGTGTGGGAATAAAGAAGAAAAAAGATGAAATAATTATTAGGGAGAGAGAGGGAAGTATTGTGTGTGTGTGTGTGTGTTTTGAATTAATTGAGAGAGAAATAGAGGGGGGTTATCAACAGTATATAAATTAATTTTCGTTTTTAAATTATTATCAACTTTGATCCAATACATTATTTTAAAAAAATAATTGACTGTATAATAAATATTAATAAAATGTGTGATTTTCTTTAATGTCTTTGAGCATGTGGCTGTAATTAAAGTTGATAGAAAAAGTAAGGATAAAGCGGTAAAAATATTTTTCTAAAACATAAATTTTGAAAATAGAGTTTTGACCTAATTATTTCAAAACAAACAATGAGGAAATCAAAAGCTCTAAAATGGTATAATACCTTTACTTGCATGAATCTACTTCTTCTTCGGAAATAATTTTTTTAAATAACAATTTAATAGAAAAATTTTTATGACTTAAGTGAAACTTTTAAAAAAATGAAAGCTAATAACATAAACTATGAGTAGAAAATAGAGATGAACTTTAAGAGGAATAAGATATTTACTTAATGTCTTGCTACTTTTGCAAAGGAACAAAATTGTCCAAATGCTAAATCATGAATATTTATTGAAATTATAATTTATAAATAATGGGAAAAAGGGAAAGCAAAGAACAAAAGCAAACGCTACGAACACATAAAAGCAAAATAAAATTCTTATCATGTTAACATTGGAAGATGGAAGAGATTGAAACATAGGGTGTGGTAATAAAGTAGAAAAAGTAGGAGATCGTATTTTGGTCCTATAAAAATTAGGTCAAAAAAGCAAATATCCCATCAAAGCTTCTATCAAATCTTATTTTGGTTTTTTTTATGATTAATTAATTTAATTTATAGGAGAAATATACACACACATATATATGTATGTATGTATGTATGTATGTATTTACATATATATAAATATATAAATATTTATTATTTCTGGTGAAAAATATACATTACAATTTCATAAAGAACAATTTTCAGAAATATATATAGTTTTTTCTTATATAAAAATAATAACTAAAATTTAAAAAAATGAAGACAAAACATATTGCAAAAATGAAGACAAACATTTTGCAAGGCACGTGTACCTCACTAGTTTAAATAAAAATACTAATTTTAACAAAATCAACAAAACCCAAATAAAGATATTGTTCTTTCTTGGCAGCTGTGATTGCTTTGTGCTTTATTTCCTCTCTTACTTCCCTTCTTGAGTTCTTGTTGTGCTTACCTTTACCCTCTCTGGCCTCTGCTTCTTATTTTCATAATCTTGTGAACCGAAGAGCCCTTTCTATTCTCTGCTTCCTTCCATATTCAATCATCTGTTTCTACAGGTAATTTAACTTGACTGCAAAACTAGCATTTTCATATCTCTACTTTTCATTCTGCAAAAGCACTTTTGTTTCAGTTTACATTTTAATTCTTTTTCCCTTCTTATATGATTTATCTTATTTCCATTTACCATCGATTTTGCAGGGTTGGAAGAAAGAAAAAGAAGAACAAATGGATTTTCTTTTTGCTGTTACTGGAAAAATTGCTGAATATGCAATTGAGCCAGTTGGACGTCAGTTTGGTTACCTATTTTACTACAACAGCAACATTGAGACCTTGAGATCTAAGGTTCAGAAGCTGGAAAATGATCGTGATACAGTGGTCGCCTTAGCTGATGCAGCCACAAGGAACGGGGAACTTATCCTGCCAAATGTTCAATGGCGCAGCTGCACCAGATCTGCGAGGAGTCCGTAAGGTTCCTCAACAATCAAGTCAATGAAAACCGAAGTGCTTCAGTGCTTCATTGCCTTGTCCTGACTTGGTTTCACGTTATCGAGTTAGTAGGAAGTCATCAAAGAAGAGTCTTCAAGTTGATGAGCTCTTAAAAGATGTCATCAAGTTTGGTGACAAAGTTGCTATTCCTGCACCACCGCCGGCAGCAAGTTTCATGTTTGCTGGAGATATAGAGGCCTTTGAGTCGAGGAAATCCACTTTTGAAGCGATTATGGAAGCATTGAAAAATGATGAAGTCAACACGATTGGCGTATATGGAATGGGTGGCATTGGCAAGACCACTATGGTGCAACACGTCGCCAAGGTAGCCGAGCAAGAGCAACCTAAGCTCTTTGATGTGTTTGCCTTTGCTGTGCTGTCACAAAAACCAAACGTCCACAAAATTCAAGGTGAAATAGCAAAAATGTTGGGACTAACGTTGGATGATGAGGAGAATGAACATGTAAGGGCCGGTCGTTTATTGGAAAGAATAATGAAGAAAGATGAAAGAATCCTATTGGCTTTGGACGATCTTTGGACTCCAATTGAACTAACAAAAATTGGGATTCCTTGTGGTCGTGAGCATGCTCATAAATGTTGCAAAATTATCCTGACATCACGAAACCTAGATGTGTGCGAGCAAATGAATTGTGATCGTTTTATTCGGATCAACGTCTTATCTAACACTGATGCATGGAACTATTTCAAAGCCATTGTCGGTGATGCAGTTGATTCACCATATTTGTGTCCTATAGCTACAGAGATAGTTGCAAAGTGCGCAGGCCTGCCAATTGCAATTAAAACAATAGGAGGGGCTTTGAAGGGGAAAAGTCAGCATGTTTGGAAAGATGCACGTACACAGCTACGGAATTCTACAGCTCAAAACATCCAAGGAGTGGATAAAAATGTCTATTCTGTGCTCCAAGTGAGTTATAATTTTCTGGATTCGGACGAGCTAAGGTATTGCTTCTTAATTTCTTGTTTGTTTGAAGAAGATGCTGACATTTCAATAGAGGATCTGGTTAGGTACGGGTTGGGTTTGAACTTGTTTCAAGGTGTTCATAGTGTAGAAGAAGCAAGAGACAGAGCACATGTGCTGGTTGATAATCTTAAAGCTCGTTCTTTATTAATGGATGGCAAAACAGATAATTCAGCAAAAATGCATGATGTTATTCGTGATTTCGCCCATTTTCTGGCATCTAGCAGCGAAGACCATGTCTTTCTCGTGAGACAGGGTGCAGAGATCACTGAATGGCCCAACCGTGATGCAATCGTTATACTGCAATCTCATTGCTATCACAAATGATTTTGAGCTTCCAGAAGGCTTAGACTGTTCAAAACTTGAGATTTTAATTTTTGAGCAAGTATGGGGTTTTCCCCCGGCAAAATTAAAGATTCCAAGTAATTTCTTTCAAGGGATGAAACAGCTAAGAGTTTTAAAGATGCGTCACTGTCGGATGTCCATACCAGCATCCATTACCCTCTTAAAAGACCTTGAAACATTGTGCCTAGAAAACAGCATGCTAGAAGACCTCTCTCAGATTGGAGGGTTGAAGAAGCTAAAAGTTCTTAGCTTGGCTGGATCTTACTTTCAAGAGCTACCAGGGGAAATTGGATTACTAACGAATTTGGTGGTTTTAGATTTATCACGATGCACATGGCTAAAAGTAGTTCCACCTAATTTGATATCAAGCTTGACTAAATTGGAATGCTTGTACATGTAAATGATTATAAGCAATGGAGGGGCGAAGTAACGCAACTGTGGGGGAGTTGAAACATTTGCATCACTTGAACACTTTAGAGATGCACTTATCAGACATCAGCCTTCTTCCCAGAGATCTATCCTTCCAAAATCTGATAAGATTTCGAGTTTACCTAGGTAACTATGAATCATTGTATCAGTACTTTTGGAGGGATCTCGCGAAGATTCTTGTTATTTCACTTAAGCATGATCATAATAATAATTTATCTGATGGGGTGAAAACATTGATGAAGAGAGCTCAAGTTTTGATGGTTGAGTTTAAAGGATACAATTATCCTGCGGAGGAATATCCTCATCCAACTGCTCTTAGTGACCTAAACGAAGATGGTTTGAAGTATTTGGAGATTAAGGAAAATTATAGTATGAAATATCTAGTTGATTCATCAAATGCATCAACAACAACTAAATGCTTCTTTCCAGTCTTGGAGGAATTGCGACTGGAAAAGTTGGGATTGAATGAGATATGCAGTGACGATCTCCCGATGGCTCCTTTGGCGAACTACGTGAGTTAGAGCTATCTTCTTTACCTAACTTGACCAAGTTGTGGAGCATGAACGACTCTGCTAGATATCCACGCCTGGTGAACCTGCGTTCTGTGGAGATTAGTGATTGCAAGGAATTAAAACATGTATTTCCTCATTCTGCCTTGGCTCTTCTTGGGCAACTCGAGACTCTAACGATTATGGATTGTGAGTCACTTGAAGGAATCTTTTTGGAGGATAGACCAGAAACGGGTGACGTTATTCAGCTTCCAAAGTTACAATCATTGATGATTCAAAGGCTACCATCTCTCACAAGTTTCTGCTTCCAAAAGAATAAGGCCCATGCACGACAACTCTTTGACACAAAGGTTAGTAACTATGAATAGAAGCTGAGGATTATTTATTTATTTATTTATTTTAATTTAATTTAATTTTTTTTTACTTTTTTTTTATAGAATTCCTGCTTTTAAAATTATTGTCCTACTTTTCTTTTTCGTCTATCTCGACCCAAAATAATTGTCTTGTTTGAAACTTTCTTTTTTAGGACAACATTTTTAATTATGAGCCACCGGCCATATATACATGAGTTTTAAAGTAAACTATACATCAAACTAATATTAATAATGCAGTCAAATGTGTTTTCTTAAACCGGACGCCAAGTCAAACCAAACCATAATTTTGGGACGGAGGGAGTTTTTATTTATCTTTTTTTGTGTGTGGGTGTACTAGTACATAGGAAGAATAAGCATAATTTTCATAAACTGACACAGAACATTTTTATGATATTTAATACTAACACATTTTAGATGCACTTGTGCAGATTCTGCTTCCAGCTTTGGAGAAATTGGATTTCAATGGTCTTGATCAATCCATAAATATATGGCCGACACAACTACTCCTAGAGAGTTCTTGCAGATTAAGAGAAATCAAGATTAGTAATTGCAAAAACATAGTTACAGTTTTTCCATCCAATGTGCAACACTGTCTACAAAATTTAGCTTATTTAGCAATCACGAACTGTGAGTCGCTAGAGGCGATACTTGAACTAGATGATACCGTCACGTCCATGCTTCCCCAATGGCAACAACCAGAGCTGCCTCGAGAATTTCCATCCTTGAAGACAATCGATATCAGAAACTGCCCCAAAATAAAGGCATTTGCTGCTGCCGCTTCTTCAACGGTGGATCTCATTCCTCCTTTCTTTGATGAAACGGTACAAAATTCTACTTTGTTAACTTTGAGGGAAAATCTTTTATGAAATATTTTGTAATTCGCTAATAAAATGGTTGTTGTAGGTTTCATTTCCGGCCTTGGAGAGGTTATTCTTGAAAGGTGTACATACGCCAAAAGAGATATGGGACCCACGTTTACTTCCGGTCAATAGCTTTTGTAGCTTAACAAATGTGGAGTTTGATGACTGCGGCAGCCTAATAACCATTTTCCCATCCAATGTACTACCAAGGCTACAATGTTTACGCGAGATTAAACTAAGTTCACTTTCTTGGGAAAGGTTGGAGAGAGTATTTGATGCTGATGACGACCATAAGGTCACGCTTCCTCGATTGGAGAGTCTTTATTTAAGTCGCCTACGTGCCGATCTTATTCGGTCCTTCTTCAGTGAAAAGGTATGAAATCCTTCACTATATTTATTAACAACCATTTTAATTTAGTCATATGTTGTGTATTTTAATTACCTTTCCAACTTGCTTGAAAAATTATATTCAATTATCTATGTTCATAAATAAATAACAAAATTACAATAATAAAAAGTAAGATTAAATATAAATGTTAATATTATAATTAAAATTTATATTTTCATTAATTTTATTTTCATTATCAATAATAAAATAGATCGTAATCCATGACATTAATTAAAGAAGTGGGTATTTTCGTGAATATGAGCTTAACTTAAAGGGAAAATTATCAAAATAACCATTGTACTATTCGTAGGTAACCGATTTCACCAAGCACATTACAATATCTCAAATTTTACCAATGTACTCAATACTTGGGGTGCGATGTGATTCTTGCCAACGCCCTATCCAGTTTTTTAACGAAAAAATAAAAAATAAAAAGAAATAAAATTCCTTAACCTTGAAAATTATAAACACGTCTGCAATGGCTCATCATCCCCTTACCTACTCTACTCTCGATCGACTATTTTATGACTCCAAATCCAACCTTACTTGCTGTTGACCGTTGGTGGTGTTTAATTGCAATTTTTTGTTCTTTCTTACAAAGTTGACTGTTTCCATTCCTTTTTTTAAGTCTTTATTTTTATTTTTATTTTCCTTCTTCCCTTTTTTATACTCTCTCGTTTGCAAATTATCGTCCTCCTTTCGTTTTCGTTTCTTAAATAAGTGTCCTCTTTCAACACTTTCCTTTTAGGAAAATATTTTTACCACTTTACCCTTACTTTTTCTACCTACTTTAATTATGACCACATACTCAAGGGCAATAAAGGAAACCACACATTTCACCAATATTTATAATATAGGCAATTATTTTTTCTTAAACGGTGTGTCGGGTCAAAATAGACAATATTTTGAAAACGGAGGGAGTACATTATTTAATTTATGAGTAATTTATTATTTATAAATTAATTAATGTCTTTATTTATAAATTAATTTATTTATACGGAATATTTAAATATAAAATATATTAAATAAAGTTAAATAAATTTATTAGTTTGAGAAGTATAAATATAAGATTGAAGTGTAAAGTTAATGAGGTGGCAGTAAGACCCAACTAATAAGATGTATAAGAAGATTAGGAATGGAAGATATATTCTTAAATGAAATAAAAAGAGAAAAGTGTGTAGGTGTGAGACTCGGCTAAGAAGATGAAATAGGAAGAGGTGCATTGGAGATGCTCTAAAGCAAACCAAACTAAATCAAACAGTTTAGTTCGGTTTTGATCCAAGACGATTCGATCCAGTTCCAATAAATTTAAAACTAGTCAACTGATATATATTAAAAATTCTACTAATGTTATTTGTAATATATTACTTATTTTCTTTTGCTTTTAAATTATTTTTTTATATTAATTAGCAATCGAACATCTCATTTGCCTCAATATTAATGTTATTTTTAATGTTGTCAATATTACTGGAATTTATTTAATTGGATAATCTTAATTAATCTAATTAAGAAAATGTTATATGAACTCCAACCAGACCAAACCAATTGGCTAGTTCGGTTCAATTTGTAAATATTGGAATCAATGGGGAGCGATAGGAAATTGACTAAACTTATCAGCAGAGCCTGACCAAACAATGTTCAAGATTTTCTACTTTTGGGCCAAGGTTAGAAATTGAAGGTAGAATATGGACGTTTATGGGCCCATTTGGAACAACCCAAATTTATATCATTTGAAAAAGGGTGATAACCGGGCCGGTTTCATGTGATGAAATTATAACTGAAAAAGTCTCATATATTTGTTTTAAACCGCTAAAGTATACTTTTGGAGGAAAATGACGAAGATACTCTTAATGAAAGAAAGGCGCGGACAAAGTCACAGTCCAAATTTGGGCGTCGCAACGAAAAATATTGGGCGTCGTTGCCTCCAATTTGGGTGTCGGTGCCATGACCAACACACCCACTTCATATACAACACAGGCAGAACATAAGAAATAAATAAAAACGTGACTCATAAGCTAAAACACAACATGATTTATATTCACTGGAGCTGCCATGATAATGATTGTACTCTTCATATGCAATGCCACCAAACTTGCATGTTGTGCATCGTTGCCTCAATTTTGGGCGTCGTTACCTCTAATTTGGGCGTCGTTGCCATGGCCAACACACCCACTTCATATGCGACACAGGCAGAACAGAAGAAATAACTTTTACTTATGCTAGACCATCAACATGAGAACACACGCATAGTGCCAAAATCATTAAATTGGGTTCTCTGCCCAAATCCAACCGACGCAACAATTGGAGCCAACGACGCAACAATCGGAAACAATTGAAATCCACCATTGCTACACATCCACTACTACACTTACAACTTCTTTGAGGGAAGAATTACTTCTTCTTTTGGCGAAGACTCCCACTTCATCTGTCTCACCAAGCAAAAAGTTGAAATTACAGTCGGTGTTGGCGGTTGGGCTAAAAGGAATTGATGCAGAAGTAATTTGATTTAACAAGAGAGAGAAAGAAAGGAAGGAAAAAACATGTTTTAAATAAGGGTGATAAACGAGCCGGTCCCCTATTACCCAAGTCTAGAATCGGGCCACTTTAAACAAGTCTAGAAACATCCAACCATTTATGTTACCCAACCCAAAGTGAGCTTAGGCCCAATACCTTGCAGTCTGTCTTCCCTAAATCTATTCAACTAAACATTCAAGGAATTATTACAAGCCGGTCCATTTTTATTAATTTCTAACCACTCAAGCACCCCCCTCTTTTTTAAACCGCAAAAGTCCACTTTTATTTCTTTCTTCCTAAAATGTCCATCATCTACCTCACCGCTTGCTTCGTCTTTGACGTGAACCATTTCTTAGTATCTATGAAAATCACTTTATAAAAAAGGATGAGGTTAGAACGACGATCTTGAATGAAAGAGCCTTCTTAATCCTAAGGAATGATTCAAACCTATACTATATCGTCGGTCGGAAAACCCATGCTAGTAAAGAAGGAATTCCACAATTTCCAAAGGCAAAAGAAAACAATTCTAATAAAATCGAGCCCTCTCGTCACATTACCAATCTTGCTAAGGAAAGCTATTCCCAGTTCCATAGGTAAGAACATCAACTTACCAATTCCACGTGGTCTTCTGAAAAGTAACTTACCAATTCACTTGGTCTTCTGAAAAATCCACCTGCTTCCACACAAAGAAAGGAAGTTCACTACTACAACTATTTAATCCGTGCTTCCTAGAAGAGGTAAAAAGGTCTTCGTCCTTCACTCACTCTCTCTCTCTCTCTCTCTCTCTCTCTCTCTCTCTCTCTATCTCTCTAACTTCAAATTCAAATCGTAATGCATCGATTTGAAATTATGATACATCGATTTGGAATAGATGCAACACGGTTCAAAATAGATGCATCAAAATTGAGTGGGTTTCCAACTCGATGCATCGCGATTCAAAATTGATGCATCAAGATTTCAAATCGATGCAAATGGGGGATTTCCATATTTAGCTCTCGGGTTTGTGTCTTTCTTGTTGATAGAAGCCTAGCCAAATCTATGAAACATATGTATTGCCAAATACTAGATTTGAAAAGCTTTCTTACTCTCATTCCGCTGGCAAACTAGAAAAGGAAGCATCGATTTACTCCCAACTATGAAACATATGTGTTGAAATCCATTCCGCTGAAAAATTGGAAAAGAAAGCCTTCGATGGTTAGAACATCCATTCACTAATGAAATCATTTCGTTTTTGTAATTTATTCTCTGTATTGACTTGTAATTCACTTAATTTTTGGGAATACATATGTTTCATCATTTGGCAATACATATGTTTCATGATTAAGCATCGCTCTACTTAAAATGTTTAGAATATATGTGTCGCGTTGTTTAGTATCCATTATCTCCGATCCTTCAAAAAGATTTGCACTTCTTCTTCTGGTCTATCCCAGTTCCACCACAACATTAGCCTTTTCGGATGACGTTGATTTTTATCCATCTCATTATTTTTTTGATGAAATTGGAGCAGCCTTTCATCTTCCTACCTGCGAATTCTGGTTTTGATTTCCGATGTAAACATTGATGCATTGCGATGGACAAATTGGAATTGCAATGCACCGACTTTGGTTTTGCGATGTACCGTGTGCTTGAATTGCAATGCTTTGGAATTGCAATGCACGTGTATGATGCAAACATGTTTTCCTTTTATTAATGGCATAATCGTCTTTTTGCCGCAAAATACCTTTTTCCGGTTAAATAAAAAGATATATGATTTTTGGATTGTGTAAAGTGGACCGGTCCGGTTGTGTCCCTACATTATGCTCTCAGCCCAACTCAAATAAATCATCAAATGAAAAAGTGATTTTTTTTGTGATCGAAGGGCTTGAATTTAGATTTTGTGTTTTGTTATTGTAATGATTCAAAAAAAAGTAAGAGAGAAAGTTATGAGATCAATGGGAGGAAAAAAAAAAGTCTAAAACCACATTAATCTTTTTTTTTTTAAGAGGATCAATAATGGTTCCCCACTTATCCCCTGGGTGACTTGAACCCACGACCTATTAGGTATGGGTGAAGCGTCTTACCACTAAATTGCACTTACTTGTTAAAACCACATTAATCAAAACGGGGCCCTTGCATTTCAATCAATATTGATTGGATGATAAATGTAAACATTATATTCCCCTCTATATACACACCTTTGCATCTAGTTTCTTCAATCTTGTGTTTAGATGATCAAGAATTAATAAACTAACTAGTATTAATGTGAATGCATGTAAAGTAATAACAGTTCCATGTACAATACTCCTGTAGATTGTGTTTCCAGCCTTGCGACTGACGTTGGTAGATTTGCATGATGTCAAAGAGATATGGCACTCACGATTATTTTCCGGTGAGAGCTTTCATAGATTAAGAGATGTGAGTTTATACAAGTGCAACAGCCTGGTGACCATCTTTCCTTCTACTGTGCTAAGAGGGCTAAAGAATTTGGAGTGTATTGAGATTGGCACTTGTGAATTGGTGGAGGAGGTATTTGGTTTTGATGATGATGACGCTGCCACCGTCACTAGTGGAAGAGGTACCTTGAATTCCCATCCTTGAAGAAAATGAAAATTCAATTGTCCCAAAATGAAGACATTTATGGCGGCTCACACTCACGAACAGAACCTTAGTGGTGATTTTATTCAGCCTTTTTTCCATGAAAAGGTACGAAATCGTTCACTTTTAGCTACTAAACTAATAATGCTAAATTATTTATGAAACAGAAACAGTTGGACGAATTTTTTAAAAATAAATACTCCCTCCATTCCGGACAAAGAGTCCACTATTCCATTTTTGGATGTTTCACTTAAAGAGTCTACTTTCAAAAATTAAGGCATTAAAGTGATTTTTTATTACTAATGGACAACTAAAAATATCATTTTCTTAAAAAAAAATTGACTTTGAAACAAGGACTCTTTGCGCGGAATGGAGGGAATCGAAGATATAATAGGGTAATTAGGACTTTAGAAATTGTCTATTCATCTAACATGTACTCTTTTTCTTCTTTTATTTCATTTTCCATTCCCACAATTTAAAAGTAAATTCTTATTTTTAAAATTAAACATTTAAAAAGAAATGTGTTCAAGTACCATTTCGGAACTTATTTTTTAACCACCCTCATACAGAATATTCCTTCTCCAATCAAACTATGTGAAATGAAAATAATCTAGTCCATTAATCTTAATCCTTAAATTAATGAAAAATAGAAATTTTATTGATATGCCCACTTTATCCAGAGGCGCAACATGTTTAATGGTCTAGGGGCGGTGCCCCCATATTTTTTGCCCACTTTATCCAGAGGCATTTTTTTAATTTTAAATAATAATGTTAAATTTTACAAGTTGCCCCTATCTACTTAGTAAATCTCGCGTTGCCCCTATCTAAGCCACTAACTTTATCCTCTTTGGTCTTAGATAACTTTATCCTAACTTTGTTCGTCCCAACCCCTATGCGTTGGTCAAGTCCAAAAGTTCTGACCATAACCTTGTATACTACATATTTTAAGTCCAAAAGCTTCCTTTTTTATATTCCTTTGTTCTTACATTATTGTCATTTTTGCCTCTCTTTTTTTTTTTTTGACATATTGAGTGCTTTTCAATTGAAGTTTGACTTCTTAATTTCTTTTAAATCATAACACATGTAATTTGTTGTACAAAAAAGAAAAAATATGTACAATTTTCATTAAAAAGACTACTAGATATAACTCAAACAATCAAAATAGAACAATTATTTTTAAAAACATAAGAATCACTTCCTCCGTTCCTAAATTATTGTCATACTTTCCTTTTTCGTCTGTCTCAAATAATTTTCATGTTTGTAAACTATTCTTTTTAGAAAAATATTTTTACTATTTTACCTTTACACACACATGTGCTTTAAAGGAAACTTCATATCGTACCAATATTAATAATCTGGTCAATTTAATTTTTATTTATCCGTGTGCTGGATCAAACAAGACAGAAATTCAGGGACCGGGGGAGTACTAAATACAAAATAATATAATATTCCCTCCGCTACAGACAAAGCGTCAACTATTCTATTTTGGAATGTTTTAGTTGAAGAGTTCACTTTCAAAAATTAAGCCTACAATCTTCTTAAGCTTAGAACTTTACCCTCCACATGTGGTATAAGCACATTGATTATGCTTAAACATTTATAGAATTAAGATCAATTCTAATTGCAATATTTATATATCTCTCAGTAATTAGATAGTGTAGAATTGAGGGAGTACTAATTTAGTGAATTTATAAAATACTCTTTATGTCCCAAAATTATTGTCCTGCTTGACCCAACACAGGAATTTAGGAAAAAACGATTAACTTGATTATTAATAGTCGTATAACGTGTAGTTTCCTTTAAAACTCATTTACGTATGACTCATATTTAAAGTAGGAAGAAAAAATATGGGTAAAGTGGTAAAATGTTGTTCTATAAAAGGAAGTTGGAATCAATACATTTTTTTAAACAGACAAAAAAGAAAAGCAAGACAATTATTTAGGAACGGAAATTATATAATTTGTGAATTAATTGCGAATTTTTTAACCTCATTTATCTTGTTTCCTTAATATATGAGAGGATAAAAAATAATATTAACATAAACAACCCATTAAATGAAAATATATTTTTAGATGAAAGTAATTGAAATTATTAAAATATACAATATTTTTTCGTAGAATATAAAATTTAAAAAATATTTTTTTTTATTATAGTGGCAAAGTAGAAATAAAATAGTTGACATAAACTACCGATTAAGTGAATTCTTGTTTAAAGTATATTTTTATAGTGTTAAAAAATATAAATGAAAATGAAAACAAAGTATTTAGTAGGTGAATTCAAATTACCCCCCCCCATTCAGTAGTCTCTCTCTCCCCCGCTCTAGCCTTCCCCATCATCATATTCATCAACAATTAATCTCCCCACCAGGCGTCCCCGCTACTCCCTTCCACAAAACTACAAGCTAATACTCCATATGAGTAAATGAGGTGGTTGATTAATTGTAGTTATCTATTTAATTTTTGAGCTAAAGTAGTTGTGGCAAAAATCATGTAGGGCAAAATCAATCTAGGGCCATCTTTGGTTGATTGGATATCCGGGCTTATAATTGGGTATGATCCGTTATGAGAAACCCGTTGAAAATCATCAAGA
>CM028383.1:76324585-76369624 GCA_013146195.2 Codonopsis lanceolata
TTACATGGGTATTGAAACCGTGGAAGTCGTAACATTGGTTACGTTGAGAGAGATGCAAGAAATTTTTTGAGTTTCAAACGACAAAAAGAACTTTTTGGGAGGAGATGCATTGTACTCGACTCACTTTGAGCGCCAACAAATGGAAAAATCCTTCCTTCTTTTATTCTATTCAATCGATTCAGGCCAAATGACCAATTTCTTCCGGTCGATGCTAGGTCAAGGATGGACTACTACCATTTTGGAGATGTTGTTTGCTTTGACCTTACATATGGTACAAAAGCATATGGAATGCCGTTTGTCCCTATTGTAGGTGTTAATATCATTACCAAACAATATTGTTTGGGGGTGCATTGCTTTATAATGAATCGAAGAATCTTTTAGTATGGGTAATCAAAACATGGATGAGAGCTATGAATGGTAAAGAACCGATAGTCATTTTGACCGATCAAGAAACTGCAATTGGAGGAGCTATTCAACGATTTTGCCAAGGACTCGCCATAGATATTGTTTGTGGCACATTAGAGAAACGCTATGAAGCATTTAGGACATGTTATTAATGCAAATAAAAGTTTTATCGATGACTTCAACAATTGTTTGTATGGAAATGAGACAAGTGAAAGAATTTGAGTCTAGTTGGGAAGCTTTGCTTAAGAGGTATAAGTTGGAACATAATGCGTGGTTACTAAACTTTTTGAAAAAAGGGAAAAATGGGCATCGCTTTACACAGACATTTTTTGTGCATCTATGTATACTACTCAACGTAGGTGAAAGCATTAACTCACTTCGATGGATACTTGAAAGGAGTATGACCTTATGGATTTTGTCACAATATGAAAGGGCTGTAGTCAATAGGCGAGAGGCGTAAAATGATGAAGACTTTGAGACTAACTACATAATGCGAACCTTGAGATTTTCTGGAAATTGAAAAGCAAGGAGCCAAAGTTTACACAAAAGTGATTTTCCAAATGTTTCAACATGAGTTGCTTTGAAGCTCTTTCCTATTGTTGTAGAAAGATTGAAGAGCTTGGGACTAAGTCAATTTATCATGTGTGGAGGGTCTGACATGAACGTGTGGTGCTGACTGTCTCATTTAATTGTTTTGATAATGATGCCAAATGTAGTTGTCAACTATTCGAAGCTAGCAGCTACTTATGTAGACATATTTTTAAAGGTTTTTATGATTGTGGATGTTCATAACCTTCCTAACCAATACATACTAAAAAAGGTGGACCCGAGATGCTAAGAGGGATCTATAGTGAATGATCGTGTGAAGAAATGCAAATTTGGAAGAGACGCTGTTCAGTTATTAAAGAAACTTTGTCAAGAGGCGTGAATATTGCAGTTAAAGGTTCTACCTCTATTGAAACATACAAAGTCGCAATGGTGCATTTCGCTATGCATTGAAAGAAGTCGAAAGTGCAATGAAAATGTAAATTCTTCCAAATAAGAAGATTGAAAATGAACACAATGATAAACCAAGTCAAGAAAATTAAAATCTACTCGCCATTAAAAATTATTGCTTGATCCGCCCATTGTGAAGCATAAAGGTCGAATAGACGACTCAAATCGTAATGTCCGAGAAGGGACGAAGGAATAAAGGGAGCAGTTCTGTGCAAAAGACGCAAGTGAAAAATAAGATTTCGATCAGGTATTGGTTCGTAAAATTAGATATTCATATGTTTGTAAACTTAATATCATGCACTTTTAGTTTGTAGAAACTAATAAATTTCTTTTATTGGTTAAACAGTGAAGAAACCGTAGCTGCAACAGCTAATAAGGTGCCTCGTGCGACACGACAAAGAAAAAAAATGGTAAAACCTATTAATTTGAGTGCAAATCAATGAGGGAATTGCATATTTCGTTAATTAGCTTATTATATGTGGTCTTGTTTGCAGCAATAAATGATATATACCAGCCTTCTTGACCAGAAAGTGTTGATTTTAATAACGTCAGGAAGGTAATAATTTCCAATATACTCTACTATGCATTTGGAATGTACGTGGTGGTGGTGGTGATGATAACGAATTGACAAATTTACAGGATTCTATGATGAATAAGACAAATCAATTTGTAGATGTTCGTCAACCTAGCTATCAACCAATTTATCATCTAAGCCAGGTATACATTAATTTTTTTTAAGCCTTTGTGGTTATTACTCAAATATATCATCTAAGTGAGGTATACATCTCAATCTGGCTATGTATGAGTTTATTTAATATAGTATACATTGATCTTTTTCTATCTTCATCCATTAACTTTTGTTCATATTTCACTGATACAGAATTACAGTAATGCAGTCAAAGATCATGGTCATAACAACACATTTATCGATCTTAATGAATTTGATTCGGTAATATTCCATTATAGCCAACTTATATTCTTACACACTTTGAAATTCTCTTTTATATGATTAATTTATAATTTATTTTGTAAATTTTTTTACGCTAGATTGAAGGGCAGATGATCAACCCTCTAATTGGAGCTGAAGGAAATGGACATCTAAACAACATATAGGAGGCCTTACTTTGGATTATGTTTTAAGTTTTTGGATGTTAATCACTTTTAATTACATATAGGAAGGTTTTTCATTGATCTCCAATGTGAATTTCTGAGTTGAAATCATATTAAAAAAATTTCCACTGTTTTTGTTAGAAATTATCTCCGAGAACACTTTTGAGTCTTTGACCCAAATAAAGGGTAGGAACTCTTTGTTCTAATGGAAAAGACATGTTCCATTGTTGATTAAGCTATGTATGGCCTTTTGTTTTTAGTATGATTAATATTTTGTGGTTAGTGGTTTGATGCTTTTGGTTTACCCTCTTATGTATTTTTGGATCACCTGATGACTGTTGGACTCAGTTTGGTTTACTAAGATTGATTGAAGTAAGAAAAGAAAGAGAGTGGGTAGTTTGCAATTGATGCAACTTTTGTAATTGATGTAGAACAAATGGATAGTTGCTTTAGCGATTTTCCTTAGTTTCCGTTAAGCACTAGTAGAGAGCACTAGCAATCGGCCTGAACTTTAACGGAGCGTAACTTTGGCGTCCGGATGAATTACGGGGCCCACTGCATATCAAATCGAAGCTCTCGACGAGATCTACAAGACTCACCGGGGGTAACCCGGTGAGGCGCTGTTTTGAAGCCAAAAAAACGCTGTTTAGATGCTGTTTTGGCCCTCTGAAGTTTTAGGGTTTTTCCGTCATTTTTTATTTATTCTTTTCCTTTTAGGGTTTGAACAAATGGATAGTTGCTTCGCAGTTTTTCCGTTAGTTTCCGTTAAGCACTAGTAGAGAGCACCTAACGGCTCTAACTTTAACGGGCGTAACTTTGGCGTCAGGATGAATTACGGGCCCACCGTGATATCAAATCGAAGCTCTCGGACGAGATCTACAAGACTCACCGGGGGTAACCCGGTGAGGCGCTGTTTTGAAGCCAAAAACGCTGTTTAGATGCTGTTTTGGCCCTCTGAAGTTTTAGGGTTTTTCCGTCATTTTTTATTTATTCTTTTCCTTTTAGGCAGATGATCAACCCTCTAATTGGAGCTGAAGGAAATGGACATCTAAACAACATATAGGAGGCCTTACTTTGGATTATGTTTTAAGTTTTTGGATGTTAATCACTTTTAATTACATATAGGAAGGTTTTTCATTGATCTCCAATGTGAATTTCTGAGTTGAAATCATATTAAAAAAATTTCCACTGTTTTTGTTAGAAATTATCTCAGAGAACACTTTTGAGTCTTTGACCCAAATAAAGGGTAGGAACTCTTTGTTCTAATGGAAAAGACATGTTCCATTGTTGATTAAGCCATGTATGGCCTTTTGTTTTTAGTATGATTAATATTTTGTGGTTAGTGGTTTGATGCTTTTGGTTTACCCTCTTATGTATTTTTGGATCACCTGATGACTGTTGGACTCAGTTTGGTTTACTAAGATTGATTGAAGTAAGAAAAGAAAGAGAGTGGGTAGTTTGCAATTGATGCAACTTTTGTAATTGATGTAGAACAAATGGATAGTTGCTTCGCAGTTTTTCCGTTAGTTTCCGTTAAGCACTAGTAGAGAGCACCTAACGGTCGGCAGAACTTTAACGGAGCGTAACTTTGGCGTCCGGATGAATTACGGGGCCCACTGCATATCAAATCGAAGCTCTCGACGAGATCTACAAGACTCACCGGAGGTAACCCGGTGAGGCGCTGTTTTGAAGCCAAAAAAACGCTGTTTAGATGCTGTTTTGGCCCTCTGAAGTTTTAGGGTTTTTCCGTCATTTTTTATTTATTCTTTTCCTTTTAGGGTTTGAACTGTTAGGGGATATAAATAACCCCTTAAACATTATTTCAGCTTTTGAATAAAAATTTGAGGGTTAAATTTGTCTGCTTCTGGTTTCATCAGAGCTTAATGGCATACATGCATGATTTTGATATACATTATTTTAGTCAAAATCAAGGGGCTTTGTGGTCAACTACCCATCACCATTCTTTTGAGGACTAATAGTAATGGTTACTGGTTTGTTCTCTTGTAATGCTTATAAAAAAAAAACTTCATCAAGTGATCGTACTTTGCTTCCGGATGTTCACCATCCATTTTACTGTTTTTCTTTGATGATTGTAGTTTTCTAACTATTCAGCTATATTATAGGAAGGAGCAGTCTGCGATAGTTTGCAAAAATGGCTACATTACAGAGAATGGTGCTTCAGGAAATTGATAATTAATTGTGGTGCCTAAATTTGCATTCAAACCATTCACCTAGTATTATGAGGCAAGGCCTCAACAGAATGCCAAATGACTTGAGTTTGATTGTTGATATACAATTCTTACAATCCATGTTTTGGGTTGTATTGGTGCTCTTCATGTTCTGGTTTGTAAGTTTGTAATAGAGTTTCAAGCTATAATATTTATGAACACAAAAAAGAGATAGCGAGAACTGAATTGTATCTCTAGTATATTCAGTTTGCACAAATGGCTACATTGCAGAGAATGGATATGATACAATCTGATTTAACACTCTCTCTAACTAATTTACATTGACATAAGCACTCTTAACTTGTCCACTGTCCACTAACCACATGTCACTCCACTTTTGAACCTGAGCCTCATCTATACTTTGATCTGCATTGTGTTGTTCTGTTGATCGCATTGCATTGTCTTTGTTGATCCGCATTGTTGTTCGTTGATCTGCATTTGTCTTACATTGATCGCATTGTCTTTGTTGATAAATTGTCTTTGTGTTATGTTGATCTGCATTGTGTTGTTGATCTGCATTGTGCTATTGATCTGCATTGTGCTGTGTTCTGTTGATCTGCATTGTGTTGTTGATCTGCATTGTGTTGTTCTGTTGATCTGCATTGTGTTGTTATGTTGATCTGCATTGTGCTGTTGTTCTACATTGTGTTGTTGATTTGCATTGTGCTGTTGATCTGCATTGTGTTGTTATGTTGATCTGCATTGTGCTGTTGTTCTGCATTGTGTTGTTGTTCTGCATCTTGTGTAATATCAGTTATATGACAACCAAGTGATATTTCAATCAATCTGCACAATGAAGAGTTGGACTTGAGTTATAGGCAAGGTGCCCAAATAAGAAAACTAAGAAACTAAGAGGCAGATTTTAGCGCTTTGAATCAAATGTTGAATGAATTGTAAAGAGAAAAATGACTACTCAATTGAGGATGTTAAAAGGCACCGGCACATATCCATGTATACATAGAAAATAATCTATTAGTGAAAGACTGAAAGTAAACGTACAACAAGGCTTTGCTCTGCACAGAAAAGTCATCATAAGTCCAATTTTTTCTTAGGATAATCAGAATATGAAACCCAATGGTTTCTACCAATAAAACATTGCTGGAACAAAGAAAAGGACTTAATAATTGCTAATCAACGTTGGCTCTAATATGGACCAATTTGTAGTCACAGTTCTTGCAAGAAAGCAGAATTTGGTAGCCTTTACCACGGGTATTTAAAGAGGATAGTTAAACAATCCACAGCCCTGTCAATACTCACGGCTTCCTCTGTCTCATCACCGGATCATCCTCCTCGTGCAACTGCAGAAACACACACACTCTTCTGGTATGGTATGAAGGAAATCAAAATTTTAAAAAATACCTAAAAAGAGAAACAATAACAATAAGTTTGAAAAAAAAAAAAGAACACATAACAACGAAAGATGGAGCAGCTGCTGTTACAAATAAGAATGGATCAACTGATGAAGGGGAGTAGGCTGAAGCCAAGCCATCTCAACTGATGAATTGAGCTGCTAATGCATCTGTGCATTCATATCTTTATATTCTAGTCTAGCAACATATTTGAGAATGTATATTTGAGAATATGAAGGTCTCTCCTAGTCATTTACTTGTAATGTTCCTGTCAATTCCATTTTCTTTTCCTTTTCCTTTTTCCCCCTTTTCGTTATTTGTTCTTTTTCCCCCTTTGCACTCCCGTCGAGGAAGTTTACCAAGTTTCACTTGGGGACAGAACAGTTAATGAAATCCTTTCTGAGATAAAAAGAGCGGAAAGAATTTCAAGGTGGCACCTATGACATTAAGAACGGAAAATGTTGGAGAAATGGTTGATGACAAGAAAAAACAAGCAGAGAAACCCGAAGATCAGCTAAAGGAACCTCACAGATGGCTACAACATTGACCGAAGAGAGTGAATCAGCGGACAAGAAAGTAGATCAACCTGATAAATCAGCAACTGACACGAAAGAAGATCATCAACCTTATAAATCGAAAGCGGATGAAGGTAAGGGAGCACACAAGGTTGAAGAAAAGAAGAAGAAGAAGAAGAAGAAAGAGGCGGCGAAAACCAAAAAATGGATTCGGGCTCGATGCTCGATCATGGTTGAAGCATCAAGAACAACGATGTCAAGGTTTACAAGAAATCACATGGTATACTTTCGGGTGTAGGATCAAGGTTAAACATTCAATTTCAAGGTAAAAGTAATCTTAGGAAGTCCTCTCATTCAAAGCCATAGTCACCAAAATTAGGGGATCGACAATGATCTTTTGGCAATCAAAAATGGCTCATTAGTTCCAAATAGGCTCAGGATAATTATCTGTAGATAAATGGTTGTATGTCCCAAGTATACACAAGCTTGAAATTATTATTAGCATAGAGTTAGCTAAATAATTATCTGTATATTAGAGTTCACAATGTGTATAGACAACTAAAAGACATTTATGTCCTCGGTGAAATTGCAATGTGTAAACAGTGGTAAAGGCTTGGGAAACGGAGAGGATAGTGATTATGTTGTTGTCTAGAGAAGTTTGTGCACATTGAATATTAGCAAAGAGAACCAACCACTGGAAGTGGATGACATTGATATAATGCCTTAGTAAATCCAT
Organism: Codonopsis lanceolata; assembly: GCA_013146195.2. Taxonomy (NCBI): domain Eukaryota; kingdom Viridiplantae; phylum Streptophyta; class Magnoliopsida; order Asterales; family Campanulaceae; genus Codonopsis; species Codonopsis lanceolata. The sequence continues at coordinate 76,331,925 of CM028383.1, forward strand.
CACTGGACTTATGATCAGTAGGCCAAAATTTTAAAATTAAGTTTAAATTTCTTCGAAAAAGAAAAATGAGGTAACATGATAATATCTATGACTAAATATTTATCTGAATTGAAGATTAGAATATCTCTTTGCAAATTGCAACTATATACATTTTCAGATATAACATATACTAAACTTCTAATCATCATCATCATCATCAACAACAACAATATTAATGATCTGAAGAAAAAAACGAACCAATTGAAGAACATCCCTTGATCCTTTGGCATATCGAATTGATTCCCTCCCATGGTTCCTATGGTGTAGCGTGTTCCCCCCACCCCTATGGAGGCGAAAGCCAAACTTGCGTATAGGACAGCGAATTGGGGTTTTGAAAAAAAATTGGGAATGACACCTCCTGACTTATTATCGTCGATCGCCATCTTTGGAGCGTCTTCTTCGTCAAATTGTTCCAATTGACGGCGTGGAGTTGGATGGTATAGTAGGCACTTAAAGCAAAGTCTAATGGTATGTTTTTATTATTAACCCTTTGTTTATTCTAAATCACCCCAGTGTTCAAGGTAGCATCAACATGTAGCATTCAAGCATCTTCCAACTAATCAGTCACCTGACCAAAAAGAATTTTTTATCTTTGAATAAAGAAACTTAAACCAGCAACAAATTGATTATGTTTTGGATTCACCATTGGTCAACAAAGAATTATAGATACTCATATTCTTTATACTATATATTTCACAAACACCAAAACATACACATTGGAATAAAAGAGGAAATCACAAACAAAAATGACAACAGAAAATAACTGCTCCAAATTCCGGTAGATGGGAAGGAAGACATTTTGGGGATTTTTATTTTATTATCCTCAGAACTGTCAATTTCTTCATCAAATTGTCGCATGACTTTCATACACCAATGACTAATCTCTTTGGTCATCTCTTCCAATCTCTTCACTTTATGTATAAAACAAAAAAGGTTTCCATTGAAATTGAATGTAAGAAATCAAACCTTGATGTTGAAAGTTGTTTCCAATTCAAAGGTGACCCCAAAATTGGGGCTCTTCTCTCGATGGAAGAATCCAACAAGCACTTGCAAGTGAGGCGATGGTTTTGAGTACTGGCGATAAGTAGGTGAAGCAATGTCGGAACACGAGCGATGACGATCGGAATCAATAGCGAAGTGATGTGCAATGGAATGGAGATCTTTGAAGAGATCACTTGACGATTTGGAAAACGAGAGGGTTGTCGTTGTAGGTTGGGTGAGCAGGAATTGTGGCGAAAATAGCGCGGTAGTGAGAGAATTTAGATTGCTGGGTTTTATTTTCAATAGCGAGTTGGCTATTTTACCCTTTTTAATGTTAGGACAAGTTTTCCACATGATCTAGAGATATTTTGATCCAACGGCATATATACAAGAGCTTATATTATTACTACGAGCTCAAGCTCGTAATATCGGGGCTCTAATACAAATACACTTTTCTTTCTATCTTTCATTAATTATGTACCAATTATTCTATCTTTCTCTATTTAATTATTTGACAAACGGAGCCTAATATTAAACGATGAGTTGTCATATCTATAGGTAATTTAACTAGACAACAAAACTGGCATTTTTCATATCTCTACTTTTCATTCTGCAAAGCACTATTGTTTCAGTTTACAATTTAATTCTTTTTTCCTTCTTTTATTAAAATCTTGTTTGTATTTATACCAACCAAAGTTTTTTTAATTTTTCATTGCAGAGCAAATTCAAGCTTGATCTTTTTTAACCAGCTCCGGCACTAAACTTTAAGCCTTAATTTATCCCTCATCCAAACCTTAATTTGAACAAATAAATATATGATTTTCTATATTCTTACAAAAATGAACGCAATTCCATTCTGCCAAGTAATCAGATCGATTAATTCAATTCAATATCCATTATTTTGGCTTGGGTTCGGATCGGGTTCAAACCAAAATCCAAGTTATTTTTTTTTTAATCATAATAATTCTCAATTTTTTCTCTAGATCAGCCACCGTCAATTTGGTACGATAAGAATCAAACAAATTTTTATGATGTTTCATTATATTGTTTTTTTTTTGAAGCGCTTGTGTAAATATAACCATTCGATAGTAATTTAAAAAATATTGATGGCATGGTATAATTGTTAAAGTGGTATCACTATTCAGTTGTAATTAAATTTTTTTTTAATATCATTGATGTAGAAAGGAAGATTGAAGGTATGATTACTAACTTGTTACATAGTATTGGATGGAATTATGTTACATTTAATATTTACTCATGTTGAGGTTTTTTGTTGTTGTTGTTACAACATTGAGTTTGAGACTAATCTCCGCTCTCACGATATCCCTATATATAGATTGCTCCACTTTCACGCAAAAACTTATTAAAGCATCTCCAACAGTTTGGTACAATAATTGTACCATCCCACAAAAATATTGTAATTTTTGCACCAAATATTTTACACGGTCTCCAACCATCCACTTCAAATTTTACACTAAAAGAAATATTCTAAAAATATGCTTCATTATTGTGTAACTTTAAAGGAATTGACATAATTTTTTTATTTAAAAAAATTAAGAGCACTATGTCACGTTCTGCACCTAGAATTTGCTGGAGTATTATGGAAACTTTCGGAGTTCTTTAATATGTCCTAGAGTACTTCAGAATGTTATGAAAGTTACTAGAGTCTTCCGGAGTTCTTTAGTTTGTTCTAGAGTACTCTGGAATATTCTAGAAGTTACTAGTCTTCCAAAGTCCTTTAGTTTGTCATAGTACTCTGGAATGTTCTAGAAATTACGAGAACTCTTTAGTATATAATTGAGTGTAGTAAAGTATTCTAGAATATAGTAGAATTACAGGAAATGGTAAGAATACTCTAAACTTGTATAGAATATTCTAGAGACATGTAGGGTTAAGGGGTTGTAGCCTATAAATAGGCGATGTCTCATTTGTAACAAAACAACTTGGGAGAGCTTAATAAACATTTGTTTCCTTCTTTTAATCTCTTTGAGTGATCTCTTTTTTCCAATTTAGTGTCTTCAAATAGGTGTGAATCCTAGTGGGTGAGATTGTCACATAACTTAGGGTTGACTTTTGGGGATAGTTGGTAAGCAAGAACGACGTAAGGCTGACTAAGACTAACAGAATTGTCTTAGTACCGTACGGATTGGGTAGAGTTAGGGCGAAAACTTTAAATCCTTGACAGCTAGCTTCAAAATGAAGCAAATGATAGAGCATCCATTTGGTGGGTAATTTGCTTCATCTTTTATACTCCCTCCGTCCCTAAATAATCGTTCTAGTTGACCCGGTGCATAGTTTAAGAAAAAACAATTGACTTGATTATTTATAATGGTTTAATGTGTAGTTTCCTTTAAAGCTCATACATGTATATGTGGCTCATAATTAAAATAGAGTGAAAAAGTAAGGATAAAGTGGTAAAGGTGATGTTCTGAAAAGATAAGTTTCAAACTTGACAATTATTTTAGGACGAATGAAAAAAGAAAGGAGGACGATAATTTAGGAACGGAAGGAGTATGTCTTAAAAGCCTAGAAAACAGAAGGCATGAAACCCCTCCGATCAAAATGAAAGCTAATTATATAGTGGATCGGGATGAACTCAACAAGGAATTAAGATATTTACTTGTGTTGATGGGATTTAAGAGAATTTATTGTGGTTGCATCATAAAATACCTTCTAAATCTTTTTAGAGACATTCTAAAAAAGTTTCAACCTCAATGACCCACCCTCTAAATTAGTGACATCATTTAACTAACAAATCTAACTATCAAAATTTTTTCCTATTTTTTATTTCTATTTACCTACCGTAACCAGAATAAAATATATATACTTTAAATTTAATCAAAATATATGACTATATGTTTTAAAGATTTCAATTGCTTTTATATAAATGAAGTCATGTCACACTTTTTTTTTAATATTACGAATATACTTGTAGTTTTAAGTTATACATATCAGGAAATGAGAATGATAAATGTAAAAAAAAAAAACACACTAATTTAATAGAATGGGGCATGGGAAAAAGTTATGAAAGTAGATAGTCAAATGAGATGGCACATTATCATATACATAAATACTCACCAATAGGAAGAATACAATGTTAAGTAAAACACTCAATATTTTTGGAGTGTATTAACTAATTTTTGGGAGAAGGTGTTTGATAGGGTGTCTACTACGGGTGGGAGGTAAAAAATTGTAAAAAAAGTTTTGGGTGGTGGTTAAAGAAACTACTATTGATGCTTTAAAGAAGATAAAAGACTCTAAAAAAGGTTTTAGGGTGGAGCTAAAGTAGAGGTGTAACTCCGAACTACCGAACCAAACCAAACCAAATTAATTGGTTTGGTTCGATTTTGGTTTCAAAAATTAAAAAACCGTTCGATTCGGTGTACGGTTTTTGGTATCGAACCAAACCAACTTATATATTTTTATTTATTTATTATATAATATAGGATTAATATAATGTTTGGTCTCTGGACATGTCGAAAATCAATGTTTTGGTCCCTGGACAAAAAAAAATAGAATTTGATCTCTGGACATGTATTTTTGGACCAATTTGCCCCCTCCCACCGTTATAATTTGGTCCCTGAGAGGGGGAAAATTGGTCCAAAAATACATGTCCAGGGACCAAATTCTATTGTTTTTTTGTCCGGGAACCAAAACATTGATTTTCGACATGTCCAGGGACCAAATTATTATTTAATTATATAATATATATTATATAATATCTGTTAATTATTTTGAACATTTGGATACTCTGATATACATAATCTAAACCCTTGATTTAGTCATAATATATATATATATATATATATATATATATATATATATATATATATATATATATATATGCTAAACCAAACAAAATCTTAATTGTTGAAGGACTATTATTTCTTTTATTGTTTGTGTTTATTTTGTAATTTGTATTGTTTTCTTCATGATAATTTAGTTTTAGTAGGTTATTTTCTAATTTTGATGTTAATTTAAAATTAAAATTTTATTTTTATTGTTATTCTTAATGTTGATTAAGATAATTAAGAAAATTTTATATAAACTACAAAATATAACCAAATTTTGGGAGTTGGGAGCACATGTTGTCACAAGTCAGATCTTTTGGTCTTGTCTTGTCATGTTGGAATCAAGTAGAGAGTAGAAAGTGGGAAAGAATTATTAGGGAGGGAAGTATTGTGTGTGTGTTGAATTAGTATAGAGATGGGAATATCAACCATATACAAATTAAGAAAATTAAATCATTATAAATATTAGCATGTTACTTATTACGCCTTCCGATTTCTAAATAATTATTCTCTTTTTTTATATTTGCTACAAAAAAAATAATTTTTTTGAAAAGTACTTTTATCAATTTATTCTATCTAGTTTAATTATGATTATATATGCACAAGAGTATTAAAGAAATTTACACATTACATCAATATTTTTAATATTATAAATTATTTTTTTCTTAAACGGTTTGTTGGGTAAAAGATGATAATAGTTTAAAAACCAATTGAGTATTTAATTATTTAAACCAGAAAAAAATAAATAAAAAAACATGAGAGGGAAGATGAAGTAGATAAATCTGTGCGTGGAAGATGAAGTGTTTGAACCTTTACTTCAAAATGAAGCAACTTTTAAAGTTTCCATTGACATGGTCTTAGTATCAAATAATTGAACCAATTACCCTCCTAAGTCTGAAAGGCCTGGAAAAACAGATATGCTTCTGATCAAAATGAAAGCTAATAAGATGAAAAATAGGGATGAACTCAAAGAAGAATTAAGATATTTACTCGTGTTGATGGAATTCAAGAGCGTCTATAGTGGTTATATCCTAAAATACCTTCTATACGACTCCTAAATTTTTTTAAAGACCCTTTAAAAGAGTTTTAATCTTAATGAGTATTTTTTATAATTTTCTAAATTATAGTATTCAGTAAAACACTAAATATTTTGTGGGTGTATTAACTAATTTTTGGGGAGAGGGGTGTTAGATAGTGTGTCTACGGTGGGTATTAAAAGAGGTAAAAAATTGTAAAAAGAGTTATAAGGTGATAGGTAAAAGAATCACAGCTTTAAAGTTAAAAGGAAAACGAAAGCAAATGAACAAAACTATCAGAATGCTAAATTATTGAATGAGAAAAAGAGAAAGCAAACACTACGAACACATAATACTCCATAAGATTCACCAAATTATCATCCTCCTTTTTCTTTTTAAATTAAAATAATTGTCCACTTTGAAACTTACCTTTTTAAAACATCACTTTTACCACTTTACAATTACTTTTTCACTCTACTTTAATTATAGGCCATATATACATGGATATTAATGGAAACTACACATTAAACCATTATAAATAATCAAGTCAATTACTTTTTCTTAAAGCGTCTTGTAAAGAAGACAATTATTTAGGACGGAGGGAAGAAAAATACAATTATTAGGGAGAGAGGGATGGAAAGAGCGTGGGGAGGAAGTATTGTGTGTTGTCGGCGTCGATGAAGAAGCTGATAGAATGATTTGTGTTTGAGCAGGGAGATCGCAGCCCTAGCTTTTTTCTGTTTACGCGCTTTTTTTTCTTTTGTAAATTTTTTTTTAGGATTAAAATTTAACTAATGTTAGTTAAACATTAAAATAATAATTAAGTAAAAAATGGATTTCATTAATTCCACATTAGATTTTACATCAATAGGTGTATTATTTTAGGTACTCACCCATATCATTACTCCATCAAAATTTATAATACGACAAATTATTATTTTTTTAAAAGGTATGTCGAGTTAAAGAGAACAATAATTTAGAAATAAGAAGTACTCCCTCCGTCCCTAATTTATTGTCCAGTTTGACCCGGCACACCGTTTAAGAAAATCTATTTGATTGGATTATTTATATTGGTTTAATGTGTAGTTTCCATTAATGTCCATACATATGTGACCCATAATTAAAGTAGATTGAAAAAGTAAGGGTAAAGTGGTAAAAATGATGTTCTAAAAAGGTAAGTTTCAAAGTGGACAATTATTTTGGGACGAACGAAAAAGGAAAGTGAGACGATAATTTAGGGACGGAGGGAATATATTTTTTTGGGTAACAACTTGTGTAGGACAATCTTACGGATCTAAATCCACAAGACGGAATCCCAAAAATGATAAAAAAAAAAAAAAAAAGGAAGTTGGAGGGGGTAATCTATTAATAAAGACCACGGGTTATCTAGTAAGAAATCGGGTCAAAATGTGAGAGCAAATGAGGTGAAAATCTAACAAATTGGGTTGAAACTCGCGAATCAACTGGGATCTGCCTACAAAGCTCGCGAGTCACCTGAGGGGAGGAGTGTCACGTGTTAGCTCGGTAGGGGTGCTGGCACATTAATAAGAACTTTCTCAGTTTGCCTCGGTGCCCCTGCTCTTTTAACATTTCCTGCTGAAATTTTCTTCCTTCTAAACCTTGCAATTTAATCATCTGTCAGCTCCTTTTAGCCATCCGTTACCTTTATTTGTTTTGAGATGCTTGACGAACCCTAACTGATTTTGAAAAATGATAAGTGACACATTTAAAAGGCAAAAGTGACATATTTTAAGGTCAAAAGTGATACTATCAAGGGAAAAAATTATTGCTCCTTTTGTCCCTAAATTATTGTCATGCTTTCCTTTTTCGTCTGTCCCAAAATAATTGTCTTGTTTGAAATTTTCCTTTTTAAAACAACACTTTTACCACTTTATCCTGACTTTTTCATTATACTTTAATTATAAGTCACGTACACATAGACTTTAAAGTAAACTAGATATCAAACTGATATTAATAATCCAATCAAATGTGTTTTCTTAAACCGTGTGTCATGTCAACCAAGTCGATAATTATGGGTCGGGGGAATATAAATTTTATTAAAATACAAAGTAATATTATTAATGCTAAAAAGTGACAAAGACAAATTGATACTTTTAGTACAAAAGTAATGCATTTAATACTATACCGTGACATTTTCAATGCTATAAAGTGATACATTCACCAATTCATGCCAAAAAGATGATGGTTTTCATTTATAATGCAAATTAACATTTTTCAAAAAAAAAAAAGTGACACATTTAAGACCAAAAGTAACATATTTAATACTAAAAGGTAACATATTTAAAACTAAAAAGTAACATATTTTAAAAGAAAAAAAGTTATAATTTTTATTAAAAACGCAAAGTGATATATTTTATGCTGAAAAATAAAATATTTTTTACTGAAAAATGATACTTTCAATACTAAAAAGTGACACTCTTCATTTATACACGTGAGGGATGGCGATGAAATTTTCAACAATAATTTTTTTTTTTAAATTACTAATTATTAACTCATTTAACATGAATAAATTCATCACACAGATTAAAGTCCTACAAAACCTACTCATTTTTTATAAGCATATGTATGAGTGGAACCGACCACTAAAACTATATATAAAGTGTAAAATAAATTATCGGAGACCTACCAAATAACGACGAATTCAAAAGATCTAATCATTTCTTTTATTATTTGTGTATATTTTGTAATTTGTATTGTTTTATTCATGATAATTTAGTTTTAGTAGGTTATTTCCTAATTTTGATGTTAATTTTAAATTAAAATCTTATTTTTATTATTATTCTTAATGTTAATTAAGTTGATTAAGAAGAATTTATATAAACTACAAAACATAACCAAATCAAATTGAATTGTTCAGTTCGCTTCGATTTGATATTTTTGGAACTAATAGATCAACAATTCGACTTATAGGTTTGACCTATACCAAATCAAACCAAACCACTTACCATGATAAATGCAAAAATTATCTCACTTAACATGCAACTTTTGCAATGAAACAAAATTGTCAAAATGCTAAATTATTAAAAGGGAAAAAGAGAAAGCAAATAAGAAAAGCGAGCACTATGAAAACATAAATGCTAATTGTCAGATCTTTTGGTCTTGTCATGTTGGAATAAAGTAGAAAGTAGAAAGTAGGAAAGAATTAGTAGAGAGAGGGAGGGATGGGAGGGAAGTATTGTGTGTGTGTGTGTGTTTTGAATTAGTATAGAGATGGGAATATCTATATTACTCCGTAGCATGTTACTTATTACGCTTTCCGATTTCTAAATAATTATTCTCTTTTTTTTATATTTGCTACAAAAAAATATCTTTTACCAATTTATTCTATCTATTTTAATTATGATTATATATGCATAAGAGTATTAAAGAAATTCACACATTATATCAATATTTTTAATATTATCAATTATTTTTTCTTAAACGATTTGTCGAATAAAAGATAATAATAATTTAAAAACCAATTGAGTATTTAATTATTTAAACCAGAAAAAAAAGAAAATATGAAAGGGAAGATGAAGTAGAGAAATTTGTGCGTGGAAGATGAAGTGTTTGGACCTTCACTTCAAAATAAAACAACTTCTAAAGTTTCCATTGGTGAGAAGAATAATGGCAAAACACTTAATTTTAAAGTTTTGAAGTTGTCGAGATGGTCTTAGTATCAAACAATTGAATCAATTACCCCTCCTAAGTCTGAAAGGCGTAGAAAATAGATAAGTTTATGATCAAAATGAAAGCTAATAAGATCGAAAATATATATATTTTTTTATTAAAAAAGCAAAGTAACATATTTTATATTGAAAAATAACACATTTTTTATTAAAAAATAATACTTTCAATGCTAAAAAGTAACACTTTTCATTTATACACGTAAGAAATAACGATGAAATTTTCAACAATAAAAAAGATTTTATAGATTCATCTTACCGACTAAACTTCCTACAAAACCTACTCATTTTTAATAAGCATATATATGTATAAGTGGAACGGACCACTAAAACTATATATAAAGTGTAAAAAAAATTATCGGAGGCCTACCAAATGACGACGAATTCAAAAGATCTAATCATAATCATAAATTACTATATTACGAAATTCCTCTACATACAATTCCTCCTTTCTCAATTACCATTTTACCCTGTTTTTTCTATAAACCCCCTTCTTACTTATCTATACAAATTATTTCCTGTCTTGATTCCCATCTTGAGTTCTTGCTGTGCTTCCATTTACCCTCTCGGGCCTCTGCTTCTTATTTTCATAATCTTGTGAACCAAAGAGCCATTTCTATTCTCTGCTTCCTTCCATATTCAATCATCTGTTTCTACAGGTAATTTCATATCTCTACTTTTCATTCTGCAAAGCACTTTTGTTTCAGTTTACAGTTTAATTCTTTTTCCCTTCTTATATGATTTATCTTATTTCCATTTGCCATCGATTTTGCAGGGTTGGAAGAAAGAAAAAGAAGAACAAATGGATCTTCTTATTTCTGTTGGTGGAAAAATTGCTGAATATGCAATTGAGCCAGTTGGACGTCAGTTTGGTTACCTATTTTACTACAACAGCAACATTGAGACCTTGAAAGCTAAGGTTCAGAAGCTGGAAAATGATCGTCTTAGAACATCCGAGTCAGTTGATGCAGCCAAAAGGAATGGAGAAAGTGTCTTTCCAGATGTTAAGGAATGGCTGAGAAGCGTGGACCAGATCCGCGAGGAGTTGACCGAGTTTCTCAACAATCAAGTCAATGAAAACCAGAAGTGCTTCAGTCGTCAGTTGCCTTGTCCTGACTTGGTTTCACGTTATCGAGTTAGTAGGAAGTCATCAAAGAAGAGTCTTCAAGTTGATGAGCTCTTAAAAGATGTCATCAAGTTTGGTGACAAAGTTGCTATTCCTGCACCACCGCCGGCAGCAAGTTTCATGTTTGCTGGAGATATAGAGGCCTTTGAGTCGAGGAAATCCACTTTTGAAGCGATTATGGAAGCATTGAAAAACGATGAAGTCAACACGATTGGGGTATATGGAATGGGTGGAATTGGCAAGACCACTATGGTGCAACACGTAGCCAAGGTAGCCGAGCAAGAGCAACCTAAGCTTTTTGATGTGTTTGCCTTTGCTGTGCTGTCACAAAAACCAAACGTCCACAATATTCAAGGTGAAATAGCAAAAATGTTCGGACTAACGTTGGATGATAAGGAAAATGAACATCAAAGGGCCGGTCGTTTATTGGAAAGAATAATGAAGAAAGATGAAAGAATCCTATTGGTTTTGGACGATCTTTGGACTCCAATTGAACTAACAAAAATTGGGATTCCTTGTGGTCGTGAGCATGCTCATAAATGTTGCAAAATTATCCTTACATCACGAAACCTAGATGTGTGTGAGCAAATGAATTGTGATAGTTTCATTCGGATCAGCGTCTTATCTAACACTGATGCATGGAACTATTTCAAAGCCATTGTCGGTGATGCAGTTGATTCACCAGATTTGTGTCCTATAGCTACAGAGATAGTTGCAAAGTGCGCTGGCCTGCCAATTGCAATTAAAACAATAGGAGGTGCTTTGAAGGGGAAAAGTCAGCATGTTTGGAAAGATGCACGTACACAGCTACGAAATTCTACAGCTCAAAACATCCAAGGAGTGGATAAAAATGTCTATTCTGTGCTCCAAGTGAGTTATAATTTTCTGGATTCCGACGAGCTAAGGTATTGCTTCTTAATTTCTTGTTTGTTTGAAGAAGATGCTGACATTTCAATAGAGGATCTGGTTAGGTATGGGTTGGGTTTGAACTTATTTCAAGGTGTTCATAGTGTAGAAGAAGCAAGAAACAGAGCATTTGTGCTTGTTGATAACCTTAAAGCTCGTTCTTTATTAATGGATGGCAAAACAGATAATTCAGCAAAAATGCATGATGTTATTCGTGATTTCGCCCATTTTCTGGCATCTAGCAGCGAAGACCATGTCTTTCTCGTGAGACAGGGTGCAGAGATCACTGAATGGCCCAACCGTGACGCGTGCAATCGTTATACTGCAATCTCATTGCTATCACAAAAGATTTTTAAGCTTCCAGAAGGCCTAGACTGTTCAAATCTTGAGATTTTGATTTTTGAGCGCGTAAAGAGTTATTTCGGGATGAAAAAATTTAATATTCCTAGTAATTTCTTTCAAGGGATGAAACAGCTAAGAGTTTTAAAGATGCGTCACTGTTCCATGTTCATACCAGCATCCATTACCCTCTTAAAAGACCTTGAAACATTGTGCCTAGAAAATAGCCGGCTAGAAGACCTCTCTCATATTGGAGGGTTGAAGAAGCTAAAAGTTCTTAGCTTGGCTGGATCTTACTTTCAAGAGCTACCAGGGGAAATTGGATTACTAACGAATTTGGTGGTTTTAGATTTATCACGATGCACACTGCTAAAAGTAATTCCACCTAATTTGATATCAAGCTTGACTAAATTGGAATGCTTGTACATGCTGAATGATTATGATTATAAGCAATGGAGCTGGGGCGGACTTAACGCAACTGTGGGCGAGTTGAAACATTTGCATCACTTGAACACTTTAGAGATGCACTTATCAGACATCGCCTTCTTCCGAGATCAGATCTATCCTTCCAAAATCTGATAAGGTTTCGAGTTTTCCTAGGTAACTATGAAGAAAGGTATTGGTACCTTCGGAGGGATCTCGGGAAGATGCTTGTTATTTCACTTGAGCATGATCATAATAATACTTTACCTGATGGGGTGAAAACATTGATGAAGAAAGCTCAAGCTTTGATAGTTCGGAAATATCCTCATCCAACTGCTCTTAGTGACCTAAACGAAGATGGTTTGAAGTATTTGGATGTTAAGGAAAATTATAGTATGAAATATCTAGTTGATTCATCAAATGCATCAACAACAACTAAATGCTTCTTTCCGGTCTTGGAGGAATTGCGACTGGAAAAGTTGGGATTGAATGAGATATGCAGTGACGATCTCCCAGATGGCTCCTTTGGCGAACTACGTGAGTTAAAGCTATATTATTTACCTAACTTGACCAAGTTGTGGAGCATGAACGACTCTGCTAGATATCCACGCCTGGTGAACTTGCGTTCTGTGTGGATTTGTGGTTGCAAGGAATTAAAACATGTATTTCCTCATTCTGTCTTGGCTCTTCTTGGGCAACTCGAGACTCTAACAGTTAAGAATTGCAAGTTGCTTGAAGGAATCTTTTTGGAGGATAGACCAGAAACGGGTGACGTTATTCAGCTTCCAAAGTTACAATCATTGATGATTCAAAGGCTACCATCTCTCACAAGTTCACGCTTCCAAAAGAATAAGGCCCATGCACGACAACTCTTTGACACAAAGGTTAGTAACTATGAATAGAAGCTGAGGATTATTAATTAATTAATTAATTTTTTACTTTTTTATAGAATTCATGCTTTTAAAATTATTGTCCTGTTTTTCTTTTTCGTCCGACCTAAAATAATTGTCTTTTTGAAACTTTCCTTTTTAGGACAACATTTTTAATTATGAGCCACCAGCCATATATACATGTGTTTTAAAATAAACTACACATCAAACTAATATTAATAATGCAGTCAAATGTGTTTTCTTAAACCGAACGCCAAGTCAAACCAGACCATAATTTTGGGACGGAGGGAGTTTTTATTTATCTTTTTTTGTGTGTGGGTGTACATAGGAAGAATAAGCATAATTTTCATAAGCCCGACACTGTAACAGAACATTTTTTATGATATTTAATACTAACACATTTTAGATGCACTTGTGCGATTCTACTTCGACTTTGGAGAAATTGGATTTCGGTGGTCTTGATCATCCATAAATATATGGCGACACAACTACTCCTAGAGAGTTCTTGCAGATTAAGAGAAATCAAGATTAGTAATTGCAAAAACATAGTTACAATTTTTCCATCCAATGTGCAACATTGTCTACAAAATTTATCTTATTTAGCAATCACGAACTGTGAGTCGCTAGAAGCGATACTTGAACTAGACGGTACCGTCACGTCCATGCTTCCCCAATGGCAACAACCAGAGCTACCTCGAGAATTTCCATCCTTGAAGACAATCAATATCTCAAACTGCCCCAAAATAAAGGCATTTGCTGTTGCCGCTTCTTCAACGGTGGATCTCATTCCTCCTTTCTTTGATGAAACGGTACAAAATTCTACTTTGTTAACTTTGAGGAAAAATCTTTTATGAAATATTTTGTAATTCGCTAATAATAAAATGGTTGTTGTAGGTTTCATTTCCGGCCTTGGAGGGGTTAACCTTGAAAGGTGTACATATGCCAAAAGAGATATGGGACCCACGTTTACTTCCAGTCAATAGCTTTTGTAGCTTAACAAATGTGGAGTTTGATGACTGCGGCAGCCTAATAACCATTTTCCCATCCAATGTACTACCAAGGCTACAATGTTTACGCGAGATTAAACTAAGTTCACTTTCTTGGGAAAGGTTGGAGAGAGTATTTGATGCTGATGACGACCATAAGGTCACGCTTCCTCGATTGGAGAGTCTTTATTTAAGTCGCCTACGTGCCGCCGATCTTATTCGGTCCTTCTTCAGTGAAAAGGTATGAAATCCTTCACTATATTTATTAACAACCATTTTAATTTAGTCATATGTTGTGTATTTTAATTACCTTTCCAACTTGCTTGAAAAATTATATTCAATTATCTATGTTCATAAATAAATAACAAAATTACAATAATAAAAAGTAAGATTAAATATAAATGTTAATATTATAATTAAAATTTATATTTTCATTAATTCTTATTTATTTACGTAATCCATGACATTAATTAAAGAAGTGGGTATTTTCGTGAATATGAGCTTAACTTAAAGGGTAAATTATCAAAATAACCATTGTACTATTCGTAGGTAACCGATTTCATCAAGCACATTACAATATCTCAAATTTTACCAATGTACTCAATACTTGGGGTGCGATGTGATTCTTGCCGTCAACGCCCTATCCAGTTTTTTAACGAAAAAATAAAAAATAAAAAGAAATAAAATTCCTTAACCTTGAAAATTATAAACACGTCTGCAATGGCTCATCATCCCCTTACCTACTCTACTCTCGATCGACAACCACTGTAGACCATTTTATCTGTAATGTTTTTGACCATTTTATGACTCCAAATCCAACCTTACTTGCTGTGACCGTTGGTGGTGTTTAATTGCAATTTTTTGTTCTTTCTAACAAAGTTAACTGTTTCCATTCTTTTTTTTAAGTCTTTATTTTTATTTTTATTTTCCTTCTTCCCTTTTTTTATACTCTCTCCGTTTGCAAATTATCGTCCTCCTTTCGTTTTTCGTATGTTCTTAAATAAGTGTCCTCTTTCAACACTTTCCCTTTTAGGAAAATATTTTTACCACTTTACCCTTACTTTTTCTACCTACTTTAATTATGACCACATACTCAAGGGCAATAAAGGAAACCACACATTTCACCAATATTTATAATATAGGCAATTATTTTTTCTTAAACGGCGTGTCAGGTCAAAGTAGACAATATTTTGAAAACGGAGGGAGTACATTATTTAATTTATGAGTAATTTATTATTTATAAATTAATTAATGTCTTTATTTATAAATTAATTTATTTATATGGAATATTTAAATATAAAATATATTAAATAAAGTTAAATAAATTTATTAGTTTGAGAAGTATAAATATAAGATTGAAGTGTAAAGGAATGGGCTAAGAGAACTAGAAATGTATAAGAAGATTAGGAATGAAAGATATATTCAGAAAAAGTAGGTGGCGGCCCTAAGAAGATGAAATAGGAAGAGGTGCATTAAGATGCTCTAAAGCAAACCAAACTAAATCAAACAGTTTAGTTCGGTTTTGGTCCAAGACGATTTCCCAATAAATTTAAAACTAGTCAACTGATATATATTAAAAATTCTACTAATGTTATTTGTAATATATTACTTATTTTCTTTTACTTTTAAATTATTTTTTATATTAATTAGCAATCGAACATCTCATTTGCCGCAATATTAATGTTATTTTTAATCTTGTCAATATTACTGGACTTTATTTAATTGGATAATCTTAATTAATCTAATTAAGAAAATGTTATATGAACTCCAACCAGACCAAACCAATTGGCTAGTTCGGTTCAATTTGTAAATATTGGAATCAAGATTTTCAACTTTTGGGGCAAGGTTAGAAATTGAAGGTAGAATCTGGACGTTTATGGGCCCATTTGGAACAACCCAAATTTATATCATTTGAAAAAGGGTGATAATCGGGCCGGTCCCATGTGATGAAATTATAACTGGAAAAGTCTCATATATTTGTTTTAAACCGTTAAAGTATACTTTTTGAGGGAAAATGACGAAGATACTCTTAATGAAAGAAAGGCGTGACAAAGTCACAGTCCAAATTTGGGCGTCGCAACGAAAAAAATTGGGCGTCGTTGCCTCCAATTTGGGTGTCGGTGCCATGACCAACACACCCACTTCATATACAACACAGGCAGAACATAAGAAATAAATAAAAATGTGACTCATAAACTAAAACACAACATGATATATATTCACTGGAGCTGCCATAATAATGATTGTACTCTTCATATGCAATGCCACCAAACTTGCATGTTGTGCATCGTTGCCTCCAATTTGGGCATCGTTGCCTCAATTTTGGGCGTCGTTACCTCTAATTTGGGCGTCGTTGCCATGGCCAACACACCCACTTCATATGCGACACAGGCAGAACAGAAGAAATAACTTTTACTTCTGCTAGACCATCAACATGAGCACACACACATAGTGCCAAAATCATTAAATTGGGTTCTCTGCCCAAATCCAACCGACACAACAATTGGAGTCAACGACACAACAATCGGAAACAATTGAAATCCACCATTGCTACACATCCACTACTACACTTACAACTTCTTTGAGGGAAGAATTACTTCTTCTTTTGGCGAAGACTCCCACTTCATCTGTCTCACCAAGCAAAAAATTGAAATTACAGTCGGTGTTGGCGGTTGGGCTAAAAGGAATTGATGCAGAAGTAATTTGATTTAACAAGAGAGAGGAAGAAAGGAAGGAAAAAAACATGTTTTAAATAAGGGTGATAAACGAGCCGGTCCCCTATTACCCAAGTCTAGAATCGGGCCACTTTAAACAAGTCTAGAAACATCCAACCATTTATGTTACCCAACCCAAAGTGAGCTTAGGCCCAATACCTTGCAGTCTGTCTTCCCTAAATCTATTCAACTAAACATTCAAGGAATTATTACAAGCCGGTCCATTTTTATTAATTTCTAACCACTCAAGCACCCCCCTCTTTTTTAAACCGCAAAAGTCCACTTTTATTTCTTTCTTCCTAAAATGTCCATCATCTACCTCACCGCTTGCTTCCTCTTTGACGTGAACCATTTCTTAGTATCTATGAAAATCACTTTATAAAAAAAGGATGAGGTTAGAACGACGATCTTGAATGAAAGAGCCTTCTTAATCCTAAGGAATGATTCAAACCTATACTATATCGTCGGTCGGAAAACCCATGCTAGTAAAGAAGGAATTCCACAATTTCCAAAGGCAAAAGAAAACAATTCTAATAAAATCGAGCCCTCTCGTCACATTACCAATCTTGCTAAGGAAAGCTATTCCCAGTTCCATAGGTAAGAACATCAACTTACCAATTCCACGTGGTCTTCTGAAAAGTAACTTACCAATTCACTTGGTCTTCTGAAAAATCCACCTGCTTCCACACAAAGAAAGGAAGTTCACTACTACAGCTATTTAATCCGCGCTTCCTAGAAGAGGTAAAAAGGTCTTCGTCCTTCACTCACTCTCTCCTTCTCTCTCTCTCTCTCTCTCTCTCTCTATCTCTCTATCTCTCTAACTTCAAATTCAAATCGTAATGCATCGATTTGAAATTATGATACATCGATTTGGAATAGATGCAACACGGTTCAAAATAGATGCATCAAAATTGAGTGGGTTTCCAACTCGATGCATCGCGATTCAAAATTGATGCATCGGGATTTCAAATCGATGCAAATGGGGGATTTCCATATTTAGCTCTCGGGTTTGTGTCTTTCTTGTTGATAGAAGCCTAGCCAAATCTATGAAACATATGTATTGCCAAATACTAGATTTGAAAAGCTTTCTTACTCTCATTCTGCTGGCAAACTAGAAAAGGAAGCATCGATTTACTCCCAACTATGAAACATATGTGTTGAAATCCATTCCGCTGAAAAATTGGAAAAGAAAGCCTTCGATGGTTAGAACATCCATTCACTAATGAAATCATTTCGTTTTTGTAATTTATTCTCTGTATTGACTTGTAATTCACTTAATTGTTGGGAATACATATGTTTCATCATTTGGCAATACATATGTTTCGTGATTAAGCATCGCTCTACTTAAAATGTTTAGAATATATGCGTCGCGTTGTTTAGTATCCATTATCTCTGATCCTTCAAAAAGATTTGCACTTCTTCTTCTGGTCTATCCCAGTTCCACCTCAACATTAGCCTTTTCGGATGACATTGATTTTTATCCATCTCATTATATTTTTGATGAAATTGGAGCAGCCTTTCATCTTCCTACCTGCGAATTCTGGTTTTGATTTCCGATGTAAACATTGCTGCATTGCGATGGACAAATTGGAATTGCAATGCACCGACTTTGGTTTTGCGATGTGCCGTGTGCTTGAATTGCAATGCATTGGCTTTGGATTTACGATGCACCACGTGTATGATGCAAACATGTTTTCCTTTCATTAATGGCATAATCGTCTTTTTGCCGCAAAATACCTTTTTCCGGTTAAATAAAAAGATATATGATTTTTGGATTGTGTAAAGTGGACCGGTCCGGTTGTGTCCCTACATTATGCTCTCAGCCCAACTCAAATAAATCATCCAATGAAAAAGTGATTTTTTTTGTGATCGAAGGGCTTGAATTTAGATTTTGTGTTTTGTTATTGTAATGATTCAAAAAAAAAGTAAGAGAGAAAGTTATGAGATCAATGGGAGGAAAAAAAGAGTCTAAAACCACATTAATCTTTTTTTTTTAAGAGGATCAATAGTGGTTCCCCACTTACCCCTTGGGTGACTCGAACCCACGACCTATTATGTATGGGTGAAGCGTCTTACCACTAAGTTGTACTTACTTGTTAAAACCACATTAATCAAAACGGGGCCCTTGCATTTCAATCAATATTGATTGGATGATAAATGTAAACATTATATTCCCCTCTATATGCACACCTTTGCATCTAGTTTCTTCAATCTTATGTTTAGATGATCAAGAATTAATAAACTAACTAGTATTAATGTGAATGCATGTAAAGTAATAACAGTTTCGTGTACAATACTCCTGCAGATTGTGTTTCCAGCCTTGCGACTGACGTTGGTAGATTTGCATGATGTCAAAGAGATATGGCACTCACGATTATTTTCCGGTGAGAGCTTTCATAGATTAAGAGATGTGAGTTTATACAAGTGCAACAGCCTGGTGACCATCTTTCCTTCTACTGTGCTAAGAGGGCTAAAGAATTTGGAGTGTATTAAGATTGACACTTGTGAATTGGTGGAGGAGGTATTTGGTTTTGATGATGATGACGCTGCCACCGTCACTAGTGGAAGAGGTACTGCTGAATTCCCATCCTTGAAGAAAATGAAAATTTGGAATTGTCCCAAAATGAAGACATTTATGGCGGCTCACACTCACGAACATGACCTTAGTGGTGATTTTATTCAGCCTTTTTTCCATGAAAAGGTACGAAATCGTTCACTTTTAGCTACTAAAATAATAATGCTAAATTATTTATGAAACGGAAACAATTGGACAATTTTTTTTAAAATAAATACTCCCTCCATTCCGGACAAAGAGCTCACTATTCCATTTTTG
Organism: Codonopsis lanceolata; assembly: GCA_013146195.2. Lineage (NCBI taxonomy): Eukaryota > Viridiplantae > Streptophyta > Magnoliopsida > Asterales > Campanulaceae > Codonopsis > Codonopsis lanceolata. The sequence continues at coordinate 76,351,655 of CM028383.1, forward strand.
GATGTTTCACTTAAAGAGTCTACTTTCAAAAATTAAGGCATTAAAGTGACATTTTATTACTAATGGACAACTAAAAATATCATTTTCTTAAAAAAATTGACTTTGAAACAAGGACTCTTTGCGCGAACGGAGGGAATCAAAGATATAATATGGTAATTAGGACTTTAGAAATTGTCTATTCATCTAACATGTACTCTTTTTCTTCTTTTATTTCATTTTCCATTCCCACAATTTAAAAGTAAATTCTTATTTTTAAAATTAAACATTTAAAAAGAAATGTGTTCAAGTACCATTTCGGAACTTATTTTTTAACCACCCTCATACAGAATATTCCTTCTCCAATCAAACTATGTGATATGAAAATAATCTGGTCCATTAATCTTAATCCTTAAATTAATGAAAAATGCAATAGAAATTTTATTGATATGCCCACTTTATCCAGAGGCAGACACAAGTTTAATGGTCTAGGGGGCAGTTGCCCCCACTTAGGGATTTTTTTGTTAAAGGCTTTTTTTTATTTTAAATAATAATTTGTTAAATTTTACAAGTTGCCCCTATCTAAGTAAATCTCTGCGTCCGCCACTAACTTTATCCTCTTTGGTCTTAGATAACTTGCATACGACGTGAACTTGTTCGTCCCAACCCTTATGCGTTGGTCAAGTCCAAAAGTTCTGACCATAACCTTGTATACTACATATTTTATATTCCTTTGTTCTTACATTATTGTCATTTTTGCCTCTTTTTTTTTTTTTTTTTGACATATTGAGTGTTTTTCAATTGAAGTTTGACTTCTTAATTTCTTTTAAATCATAACACATGTAATTTGTTGTACAAAAAAGAAAAAATATGTACAATTTTCATTAAAAAGACTACTAGATATAACTCAAACAATCAAAATAGAACAATTATTTTTAAAAAAAAACATAAGAATCACTTCCTCCGTTCCTAAATTATTGTCATACTTTCCTTTTTCATCCGTCTCAAATAATTTTCATGTTTGTAAACTATTCTTTTTAGAAAAATATTTTTACTATATTACCTTTACACACACATGTGCTTTAAACGAAACTTCATATTGTACCAATATTAATAATCGTCAATTTAATTTTTATTTATCCGTGTCTTTGGATCAAACAAAGCAATTCGGAGGGACCGAGGGAGTACTAAATACAAAATAATATAATATTCCCTCCGCTACAGACAAAGCGTCAACTATTCTATTTTGGAATGTTTTAGTTGAAGAGTTCACTTTCAAAAATTAAGCCTACAATCTTCTTAAGCTTAGAACTTTACCCTCCACATGTGGTATAAGCACATTGATTATGCTTAAACATTTATAGAATTAAGATCAATTCTAATTGCAATATTTATATATCTCTCAGTAATTAGATAGTGTAGAATTGAGGGAGTACTAATTTAGTGAATTTATAAAATACTCTTTATGTCCCAAAATTATTGTCATGCTTGACCCAACACAGGAATTTAGGAAAAAACGATTAACTTGATTATTAATAGTCGTATAACGTGTAGTTTCCTTTAAAACTCATTTACGTATGACTCATATTTAAAGTAGGAAGAAAAAATATGGGTAAAGTGGTAAAATGTTGTTCTATAAAAGGAAGTTGGAATCAATACATTTTTTTAAACAGACAAAAAAGAAAAGCAAGACAATTATTTAGGAACGGAAATTATAGAATTTGTGAATTAATTGCGAATTTTTTAACCTCATTTATCTTGTTTCCTTAATATATGAGAGGATAAAAAATAATATTAACATAAACAACCCATTAAATGAAAATATATTTTTAGATGAAAGTAATTGAAATTATTAAAATATACAATATTTTTTCGTAGAATATAAAATTTAAAAAATATTTTTTTTATTATAGTGGCAAAGTAGAAATAAAATAGTTGACATAAACTACCGATTAAGTGAATTCTTGTTTAAAGTATATTTTTATAGTGTTAAAAAATATAAATGAAAATGAAAACAAAGTATTTAGTAGGTGAATTCAAATTACCCCCATTCAAGTAGTCTCTCTCTCCCCCGCTCTAGCCTTCCCCATCATCATATTCATCAACAATTAATCTCCCCCCGAGCGTCCCCGTCACTCCCTTCCACAAAACTACAAGCTAATACTCCATATGAGTAAATGAGGTGGTTGATTAATTGTAGTTATCTATTTAATTTTTGAGCTAAAGTAGTTGTGGCAAAAATCAGTGTAGGGCAAAAATCAATCTAGGGCCATCTTTGGTTGGATTGGATATCTGGGCTTATAATTGGGTATGATCTGTTATGAGAAACCTGTTGAAAATCATCAAGAACCTTATCCAGGGATCGGCCCCATGAAATCACTATAGTGTGCGACTAAGTATCAATGCTTAGACTCAAAGCAGTTTTTTCTTGTGGTAAAAATGTTCGTACCTTTTCGGGTTTAGGAGGGAGATATGTATAGCCCCTGGTGGAGTAGATTTCGGGTGGATAGATGTTGATTGTTGATTTGTAGGAGCCGATTAGCATTGATGGCGTCGTGGGCGAAAAATGGTCGGGATGATGGCTAGTATCTCAGGCACGTCTAGCCACTACTGTGAAGACACATGTTCTCCTCACTTGTTTCTAGGAGCAGTTACTTGGTGGATGTTTTTGCTGGTCGGGTATGCATGGCCCTGGCCCTACCCGAGCAGGTCATATATGTTCACTTGTCCACTGGTGGTTGGTGGCTTTTGAGCTTGGCCATCTGGTTGGATAGGCAAGGCATGGTCCGACCAGGATTAGTCGGCATCCCTTGTTTGGACTTGCCCCTTGGTTGGCGTGACCGATGCTCGTACGGCGCACCTACTTTATGGGGCTCGTGTTCTTTACATGATGGTCGCACGTGCTCTCCTCGTCGTTGGATTTGGGCCACACAAGGACATCAGTGCTACCATGTTTATTGTCTGACGAGTATTCATGCGAGGAGCATGGATTTTTGTGTTCTGTCAAGGATCTATAGAGGTTGCATGTCCATCCGAGTTCAACACTTGTCATTTTCTGGATTGCGGTGGATAACTGGTGAGCAACAATGGCTACACACTGGGCTAGTGCGGATAGCTAGATCGAAGTAGGTAGTCCTAGGCTTTTGGGCTGATGAGTAAGCACGTGGGCGAGCCGCAATTTGGTGGAAAGACAATGATGGGTCACGCCTAGTCGAGGTGCCCATCAATGCGGGCCTTGGGCCTAGTGCCTAATTGATTTTGCGTCCATTTGTAGTGCTTTTCGGGTCTCGGCGTGCCTATAAAAGGGCAAACACTTCCCCATTTTCCCTTTTACGAAGTTTAAGACTTCCAAACCCTCAAGCTCCTCTCTGCCATCTGCAACTAAACTCAAGTCTTCATTTCCTGATTCCAGTGCCTTTTGCTTCCATCACGGCCTCATATTCCGAAATTGAAAAGTTCAAGACAAGCTGAACTCTCTCAGTAAGTCTCCATGTTTAATTATGTTCAGATTTCATTATATGCTCTTCAGTTTGCTGGCTGGGCTCCAACATTTCTTCTCTTTCTTTCTCTATCATATTTCTGAGCAGATTAATGGGCTTGCCCTTCATCCTTGCGTTGGACATAGACCGGGGAGGCAAAATTGAACCTTTTACTTGCTTGCTAAACAGGCAAGGCCCATTTCTGTATACTTAGACTTAAGATTTTGTCCCTTTATGAATTGTGTTCACCGTGCAGGTAAAACCTAAACTTTACGTCCTCAATCCCTTTGTTGCGATGTCTTCCCCTATGCACCTTCGCGATGAATCCAGTGGTAACCAGCAAGAAACATATAACAAGTTGTTCGGGTCCGCTAGATCCCTTGTTCGTGGAGTTCTTGGAGGAAGCTATGGCCATACCATGCGACCTAATGTTAAACACGATCAGGGCTATAATATTGTCATACGTTGTCACTTGCTGGCTGTTCGGGTTCGAGCCCGATTTAATTTTGTTCCGGAGATTGTTCACCTTCACCAAGAAACCTTCAAGAAGAATAGTGTTGGAAACCAAGTCCGACACCCTTCGTATATTTGATGAATTTCTGGGGAAGGTGGATTCATGGAATAAAAGAACGGCTTTGATCGAGTCCCGGGTAAGTTGGCCTTTTGCTCCCTGGGGCAGGGATGAGGTTAAGGCTCCCAAGGTTTTATGCTTAAAGTTACCGGAGAGACCAATAGGCTGGAGGCGTTGAAGACTGCCTCAAACGTGGTAGAGATCAACCAAAAGTGGGTTAGCCAAAAATGGTTGATCGATTCGACGGAAATGGTGTGCAACGCCAAGTATGTGCGCCTGGCCAGGGTGCTTCATGCTGATGTGGCTGGGGTGGAGCCCTTGATTCCTATCCTGCCGAGGTGACGCACCTGTCTCGGGGTGACTCTCGTGGGAAGAATTTCATGGATAAATGCCTTGAGTGCAAAATCCAAGGGGGAAATTACCATCCAATTCTCGACCCCAATGGGTTAACTCTCTTTCTTTTTAAAGTCTCTATGCTTTCCATTCGTTATTATTTTTTTGTTAACTTCTTAATTTATGTGGCATATATGTTAATTACCCGTGCCATCGCGCAGAAGCGAAAGAAGGATTCTTGCAAGTGCGCATGCGAGCTTTCAAAGAAAGGGCCTTAAGAGGTGCCTAACGTTCTCTTTTCTCTCCCTGCCAAGAAGAGGTCAAGTGCGGCCAAGCCAGTTGGCCAGGGATCTAACCCATCTGCTTCCCCCCTCCGACTCAGGGTCTCACTGCTCCCATTGTTTGTGATGCCAACCAAACTGGTAAAAAGAGACCAACATCTACTCCCACTCCATCTGACCGCTCAATATGCTCGCACGGGGAAGGTAGAGAGAAAGAAAAGAAGTTGTCCCCATCAGGCATGCCCATGCCAGAGACACTTTGAAATCTTGGCAGCCCCGGGACTTCGTCATGCCTTCTTCCCCAACTGCCGCTCGAGCCTTGGTCGCTGAGTTGGAGGATGTTCCTTTAGTCGAGGGATTGGACCTCAAGCGACAAGGGGACCCGCCGCATCCGTGGGGAAGGGACTTCTTAAAAGATTTCCTACGATGGATCCGCCAACCACATCCTGATCGTCGGACATGCGGGCGGTTGATGAGCGATTCGATATAAGTTGACAATTCGACCATAAATCTCATTGTCTTTCTTGTTTTCATTTGGTGACTGCTTTTTTAATCACTGTTCAACTTTCTGGGACTTGCACCGCCATCTATAACCATCATAGTGATGAGAAGAGATATGCGTGGAGACATGGTAAGGAGAAAATCAAGCTGGAGGATTGTGTTCGGAGAAAGAGCGAGCATATATATGCTTTTGACGGCTAGCTGAAAGCCAAGGATGCCGAACTGTTCGGGTTGTGTGATGAGAAGCGTGAGTTGGTGGACCAGCTGAAAAAGGATTTGGCCACGGAGAACTCTCTGGAGAGCAGGACCAGCTTAAAAATAGCGTGAGTAGGATGGGAAAACCATTTCCGAGCTAAAGATAAGCTAGCTTGCTTGAGGGACGAGGATGCTAAGGCGGGGCTTCATGAGTGGACTTCTCCTACGCCCATTGACTACAATGTCTGCAGCCTGATCTAAGCTAAGCAAGAAAATCATTCGAAGGAGGCTGATTAGTTCACCGAGGATCTAGTGCTGAGCAAGCTGCTCAGATTTCACTTCCACATATGTTTTTTGGCTATGGAGGCTGCTCAAGCTTGCCAGAATTCCTCGCTTGTCCTTGCTCACGACCTAGTTTAGGAATAGATTTAGGTTGCCTTTCTTTCCCGACTTGCGTACCAATATTATTGATTTCCCACTATGTAATTCTTTCAATTATTAGCCGAAATATAACCGTTATCAAACATTCTTCCGTTTTTGGTCATTCTTTTCCTATAATTTGATTAGTCTTCACAAGTATATGTGCTATTTCGCGAACATAATTTATTGTGAAGATGAATGTCATATCAAAAACTTTTAATTTGGCTATGTCAGTTAACTATGAACCCAAGAAAGACTGCGCGCATGAATATATGCGGTTGTGCGAAATATTAAAGGATTTTCAAAATGGCTTAGTTATTTAAACAATTAATTACCAATAGAATACCATGTATAACTATGCTTGCTCAATTTGCATTTTTTTCAGCCACATATTGCGGGTAAGTGGAGTTGGTGATTGCCAAGGTTTATCGGGCACGACCCTTTCCCCTCATTTCAACAGACATCTAGGTAATTTTAGAGTGGGCATGGCCGTGCCTGGCCGCAAGGTGGCCACGACTATTCGACGACCATTAAGTTGGCATGGCCACGTCTGGTCGTATGGCAACCAGAACTGCTAACTATTTACAACCTAGGGTTTGAATAATGGCTAACTGGGCAAAGCCCTGCCTAGTCGCATGGTGACCAGGATTGTTAATGGTTACTAATTTGCGGACAAGGCCCTTGCCTAGTCGCATGATGATGTTTAGACATCGAATTGAAGTTTTAGTAGAGAGACAATTTGTAGAGATGGCACTTGGACAGAACTTGATCTTTCTTATTAAATAACTTGAAACATCGATTCAACTTGAACTCGTACAAATTCTGCCGAGTGTTAGTATTTTCTCAAGTGATCTAAATGCCAAAGATGCTTCATATCCTTTCCATCTCGTGTCCGCAGCGTGTAGGTTCCCTCTCTTATTACTCAGTTAACCTGTTATGGCCCTTCTCATTTGGGTGATAGCTTTCCCTTGTTTGCTCGCTAACTTATTGCCTCGATCTATCTCAAGACCCAATCCTCGACCATAAACAATCTTTTTTGGACGTTTCTGATGAGATGGGACGTTACCTTCTGTTTGTAGTTGACCATTCTGAGTCAGACATCTAACTTCCTTTCCTTGAGTAGATCCTGATCAATCCCCCGGATGAGCTCATTGTTTTGCTTGCTATAATGTGCCACCCAATAGCTAGGTAAGGCCATTTATGTTGGTACCATAGCCTCTAAACTGTAGGTCAATGTGAATGGCGTCTCACTTGTAGGCCCACGAATTGTAGTTCTAAATGCCCATAGTGCCATGGGAAGCTCATATACACATCACTCTGCGTGGCCTTCCAAGTTTCTTTTGAGTGCGTGTATGATTTGTTTGTCCGCGGCTTCTGCTTGACTATTTCTTTATCGATATGCTACCAATGGCTACTAGTGTTTAACGTGCATGTGCTCACAAGCTGATGTAATTTCTACCAAAAGAGAAGAAAAGAAATTACCTTAACAAGGATCGTTCTAAGGCAAGTCGTTTTGTTGGTGTAGAAACCGCACCCCCTACCTAAAGAGATAGGATACTTGGTTTAGAAGCGCCACAACCAATTACACCAAGGTTGGTTGATAAGCTAGGAAGACGCCACAAGTAGTAGAAGACTACAAACTTGATAAGTCTAAAGTTCGCAAAGAACCAAAAGAGTTGAATAACATTCACTCAAGAATAAAATACATGATCTTTGTCTTTGCAAGGCTATAAAAGAGGCCTATTTATAGGCTAAAGTGGTGGAGAATACAATGTTCATGATAGGCTATCAAAGACTCTTGAGTTCTCCAAGTTCATGAATGGATCCAACCTATCTTGAATGGAATTTTCTAGATTTTAAAAGAAAATTCGGATGCCTCCTTTATTGACTTTGAAAAGGCTGAATTTTAGTCTTGTTTTGGGCTCAAAATGTACTCCTTCTTTGGGCTAGAGCTCCATCTCCATGAGACTCCATTTTGCACTTCAATTGGGCCTTCTTTCTTGAATTCTTTGGACTTGGATCTAGTGATAGGTCCAACTTGCCATTTCAATGGGTCTTGTTCTGTTAGAGTTGAGCTCTCGGATGGAACTACATCATCCCCCCCTTCTTGAGAGTGATTTGTCCTCAAATCTATAAGTGCAACTATATGATTCGCTGTTGAGAAGAGAGACATCCAATCTGCCCATTGTGTAGAGAAGAAGTGATTGTTGATAAGCCGTCGCTTGATGAACCAATGTAAGCATGGAATTGAACGCTGAGTCAAATGGGTCTTCATATGCATGCATCATCTTCAACTCTTCTCGAACCACATTTAACTTTCTTTCATTCTCCTCTCTCTCTACCCTTCCTCGTTCAAATTCTTTTTTTCTCCTCTCCCTTTCAATCAAAGCACTCTCTTGTATTTTTCTCACTTTTTCAATATATTCTCGCTCTTGTTTTCCTCTTTCTTTCTCACATTCTTTTTTTCTCTCACACTCTTCTTTTCTCTCATATTCTTCTTTTCTTTCACACTCTTCTTTTCTCTCAATCTCCCCTGCTTCTCTTTTCTTACTTTCATTTTGCAAATACAATAGATCCTTATGAACTTGATTTGGTGTCAAAGGCACCAAAGAGATCTTCTTATTTTTGTGCACCAAGGTATACCGATTGGTGTCCACATTGTGATGTCCTCTTCGATCGAGTTTCCATTGTCTCCCAAGTAGTAAATGACCAACTTGCAATGGCACAACATCACACACAACTGCATCTTCATATTTCCCTATTTGGAATGTGACTAGCGCTTGTCGGGTGACTTGCACTTGCCCACCAAATTTCAGCCCTTGCATCTTATAAGGTTTCGGATGTATCATTGTTGGCAGCCCTAACTTCTCAACCATATAGGAACTAGCAATATTAGAGCAACTTTCTTCATCAATGATTAAACTGCATACCTTGCCTTGAACATAACACCGCGATCGAAATAACTCCTCCAACTGCACTTCTTCATTCTTCTTGCCTTGTGCAATTATTACTTGACTTGTCTCAACCTTTAACTCCTTATCTCGACATGGTGGAGCTCTTTCTCTTTCCCTTGATTTATGTGGTGTTTGAAGTTTTGTACTAATGGAGCTTTCTTCCTTGTTTTGCCTCCCATGAACTCGCTCAAATTCTGTGGTAATTAGGCTTTGCATTTCGTTCATGAAAACCTCCATGATATTCATGTTTTTTTTTATTGAGACTTTAAAAAAAATTAAAAGATGATAATAATATGGAATTACCTCACAGTATATCACTCCCTTACGTGTTTCACTCAAAAATGATCTCAACACTCGTGTATCACTCAAAAAAAAAAAAATCCCTCAAAAATAGTCTCACATTTATTCACTCTTAAGGTTCTTATCAAACTAAAAGAGCTATTATCAAGCGAGTTGTGACTTCTCCCTATCTCTACCAAACAACCAAGGATTTATAGGGTTGTAATGAGAACAAGAAGAGATTAGTGACAATAAGTCTTGATGAGCAACAAACAATGGAGAATTCAGAATTTCTACAAGAAGAAATTTGATTAGAAATAAAAGAAACTTGATGAGTACCAATCAATGAAACACAAGAAGTTTGAGTTGTATCAACAAGATTTAATGAGAGTACTATTAAAACAAAAGTAACTAGAAACTTTTTTTTTTTCAATGGCAGCCCTCTTTTGCTTTTTTTTTTTTTTTTTGCTGCTTCTTTTTTTTTTTATAATTCTCGACCACTTTTTTTTCTCAAAGGCAGACCTTTTTTTTTTTTTTGCTACTTTTTTTTTTGCTGCACTTTTTTTTTGCTGCTCTTTTTTTTGCTACACTTTTTTTTTTTGCTGCTCTTTTTTTTTTTGCTGCTCTCTTTTTTTTTGCTTCCCTTTTTTTAATTGATAGTTAAAAGGTTATGAAAAGAAATAAGAAGAAGAAGAATTGATTTCCCAACCCCCCAAGATTCACTGATAAAATTCCTTGCCAACTTGTGACAAAGCCCAATATCAAGATGTGAATAATGAAATACCGAGAAAATCAAAAGATTAGAAGAAGAAGGATAGTATGACTTCTTAGAATTGGCTTTGATACCAAATGATGTAATTTCTACCAAAAGAGAAGGAAAGAAATTACCTTAACAATGATCGTTCTAAGGCAAGTCGTTTTGTTGGTGTAGAAACCGCACCCCCTACCTAAAGAGATAGGATACTTGGTTTAGAAGCGCCACAACCAATTACACCAAGGTTGGTTGATAAGCTAGGAAGACGCCACAAGTAGTAGAAGACTACAAACTTGATAAGTCTAAAGTTCGCAAAGAACCAAAAGAGTTGAATAACATTCACTCAAGAATAACATACATGATCTCTGTCTTTGCAAGGCTACAAAAGAGGCCTATTTATAGGCTAAAGTGGTGGAGAATACAATGTTCATGATAGGCTATCAAAGACTCTTGAGTTCTCCAAGTTCATGAATGGATCCAACCTATCTTGAATGGAATTTTCTAGATTTTAAAAGAAAATTCGGATGCCTCCTTTATTGGCTTTGAAAAGGCTGAATTTTAGTCTTGTTTTGGGCTCAAAATGTACTCCTTCTTTGGGCTAGAGTTCCATCTCCATGAGACTCCATTTTGCACTTCAATTGGGCCTTCTTTCTTGAATTCTTTGGACTTGGATCTAGTGATAGGTCCAACTTGCCATTTCAATGGGTCTTGTTCTGTTAGAGTTGAGCTCTCGGATGGAATTACATCACAAGCTGCTCTGAATTTGTCTAAAAACTGAGTGTCGTGGTTGGATATGATTGCCACTGGAAGCCCAAAACGACACCAAATGTGGCCATATATGAAGCTGATCAAATTATTCATCAAAATATTGGCCAATGGTTTTGAATTGATACACTTGGTTAAGTAGTTTACAACCACTATGGCGTACTTATAGCTTGAGCGGGTTGTGGGGAAATATCCAATCAAGTCTATCTCCCACATGTCGAATGGCCAGGCTGCTACCACCGGTGTCTGCTCGGTGGAAGGCAGCTTGGGGATGTCTACGAATTGCTAGCATTTATCACATTTCTCAACGTACACGGTCGCATCTTTCTGCAAACTAACCTAGTAGTAGCCAACTTTATCTAATAAGGTTCGGGATTACGGGTGACCTTCTTAAGCCCCCTAATGAGCCTTTGCTAGCAGTGCCTCAGTCATCTCTGGTCGGACACATTGTAGCGTAGGTATGACCTTAGATCTTATGTACAACACTCCGCTTAGTAGAGTATATTAGTACACTTGCTTTTGTATCATTCTTGCCTGAATTTTTTTTTGCGGGCAGGATCTCTTATTGAATGTAGTCCTTGTAATCATCAATCCAGTACATGCACGCTTTCTCGATCTCCATCTCACCTCTAGCGATTAGATGTCTCTATTCGGTCGATCATGAGAGATGGACTCAGAGCTTTAATCTCATCGTCTGCCATTTTGGATAAGTAGTCTGCCCACATATTATCTACTCAGTCGATCATCGTTATTTCCCAAAATTTGAAATTCTTCAACAATTCTTTAACCAACTCACAATATTTGACAAAAGTGGGGTTGTACACCCCATTCTCCCCCTGGACTTGGTTGACAACAAGTTGTGAATTCGAGAACACTGTCAGGGCTTCCGCATGCATGTCTAAGGCTAGTTTGAGACCAACAATCATAGCTTTGTATTCGACCTGGTTGTTGATTACTTGGAACTTGAAATAGAGTGCCATTTTGAATTTATATGTCTGGTAGGGAGTAATAAGGAAATTGGTTTAACCTTAAGAATTTGCTCGTAGATGGGTAACTCTAGCAGCCGGGAACTTGCTCGGAAAAATTTGTTTCGACCAAGAGGTCTGCTAGTGCATGTGCTTTGATGGCTCATCGTTGTTGATTGTTGATTTGAAATTTCGTGAGCTCAATTGACTAGGTGAGGATTGTGCCTGATGAATCGTGTTAGTTCATTATCTTTCTTAGTGGGAAGTTCGTGTATACAATAACTACATGTGCAGAAAAATAAGCTCGTAATTTACGAGAAGCTATAACAAGTGAGTAGGCTAGTTTTTCAGCATTAAAATAATGACCCTTAATCGGAATGAGGGCATTTGATACATAATACACATGTTTTTGGACGCTAGACTCTTTTTTAACGAAAACAGTGGCCACATCTGTCTGTGGTTACTAGATACATGCATAGATTCTCCGCAACTACGTGATGCTTAACAATGACAGTTTGCTGAGGTATTCTTTCAGCTACTAGAAGGCTTGAGCGCATTCCTCATTCCATTCGAAGCCTTTGTTTCCACGCCGAAACGTGAAGAATGGAAGACATTTCTCTGTTGATCGAGATATGAAGCGACCAAGAGCGATGATTTTCCCATCGAACCGTTGTATCTCTTTAATGCAGATAGGTTGCTTCATGACGAGTAAAGCTTGTATCTTCTTTGGATTGACTTCGATTCCTCGCCGGTAGTACAACGAGATAGTAGTACAAAGACGCCCTATAAGTAGGGTGGTTGCCAGCTTGCTATGCGTGAACTGGATGGTCCGTTCACCAACTTGCACTACCAGGTGTGTATCCATCACTTTCATGGGGATAAGATGTCTTTACTATGTTGAGGGTGGCTCTGCCTCCTCCTCGAGGATCATGTTGATAACTTCTGACTTAGGGGCCATTTCCTCCCTGCAAGCTATGCTTACTGGTTGTTTCTAGAGTTCTTATCATGCTTGAACTTGTCAAGCTTGCCTTGGTTTATCAAATTTTGGAGTGTCGTTTCAAAATTCAGTAATTCTTAATTGGCTTAAATCACAATTTGGTCACCCTACTTTCTCACTTTTTGCAATATGGTGACTCTACAATTTTTTTTTTCAATTTAATCATTGTACTTGGCAACATATAACACGTTCATCACTCAATCCAATTTTTTGGATAGAAAACTTAAAACAATTGTAGAAACCCGAAAATACCCTTGGGCTTAAATCACAATTTGGTCACCCTACTTTCCTACTTTCTGCAATAAGGTGACTCTAACTGGAAAATTACATATTCATCTTTATTTGGGTCAATAATGTTCATCGATGATATTCAAAATGGAGAACCAGCATCACAGCCATCCAAGAAATTGATCTAAAAGATGTACATTCATACTTGATCTGTCTTTATTAGTAATTTCGCTAAGCAAGCATGGTCCGCTATCTAAATCTTCTGCTTTAAAACCTGGCGCAACTATACGTTTTGACTCTCCATCCTTGCTTCCATAAGCTTTGATTTCAAACTATGCTTCTGCATTCCACCACGGGACCATTCAATGCACCCTTTCATCCCATGAGTTATATGTGGATTGCCCGAAGTCGTGAGCTCCAAGAAATTCCATTAAATCGGCGGGCTATGCCTCGCCTTTTGCCGGAGCCTCTGGCCGGGGAATTCACAAAGACCATTTGAATACCGGAATTGGAAAGCCTTCCATTTACTCCCTACGTATATAATCTTATAGTTTTCCCTATTGCTTTAATGTGATTTCCAGAGTCGAGATATGGAAGACCCCTTTTTCATTTGTTTGGTTGGCACCGTACAGACTTCACTAATTTTAGTGATTGGTGCATCCTCCCCTGCATTTCCTTCACTCACTCTGCTTACCCGACACGCCATCGTCATGCCGCATATTGTTGACAGATGGGTCACTCCCGTTGGGGAATAACTTGAACCCTGATCCTCGACATGGCTCACAGTTTCCCACCCACTTTCATCATCATCTTCTTCTTCTTCTCCTTCAATATCATCATTTTGATTGAAATACGGATTGGGATGTCTCTCGAATACCATCTTTATTGAACATATTGACTTCGTGGCTTATCAGTATGAACTATCGGGCCATGGCTAGTGACTATAAACAGACAAGCTTCAATCTCCCCGACATTTGTTTCCAAAATTAGCATCTTCGAAAATAGAGAAAATATCATCCGGATTTGGGGTATCATAAGTAAACCTCATCTTTCGCCTGTTTCTCCTCAAATCAAAGTCCCGATCCGGCGAGCCTCTTCCATTACCAATCTAGCTATAGCCCCCCCCATCTCTCTTTTCTCCGTCTCCAGTCAAGCGGATCCATGCTGCACCAACCCCCGCCCTCTCCTCACTCAGATCCATTTTTTCTTTATCTTTGTCAATCGTCGATGGATCCTTCTCATCTCCCGCCGCTCTTTTCCGTCTCTTCATCTTCGGTCAACACCACCATCTCTGATTCTCTCTTTTAGATCCGGTGAAGACGTAGCTCCAAGCTTCTTCATCTCTCGCTAATCGACGGCCTTCATTTTCCTCCGTTCTTGGCCCAAGAACCCGGCCACTCTAGTCCTCTCTCTTCCCGCAAACGCCTCGCTTCAAGCGAATTGCCAGTCCCCAGTATTAATGGTGGTGCTGTTGTGTTCATCGGAGAAAGCCCCAATTTTGGGGACGACCTGGCAGAGAGAGTAGACTAAGAGTGCACTGAGACTTTTTGATATTTTTCCTTTTTTTTGTAGAAAGTTACCTTATTGCAAAAGTGTGAAAGTAGGGTGACCAAATTGCGATTAAGTCAAAACAGTTTAATTTTGTTCAGAGGGTATTTTAGTCTTTTAAACCATTTCCATCCAACATAACGAACGGAAATGGATTGAGTGACCATATTGAATGTCCAAACCAATTAGAATGACTAAATTGAAGAAAAAAAAATTGTAGAGTCACCATATTGCAAAAAGTTGGAAAGTAAGGTGACCAAATTGCGTTTTAAGCCTAATAAAAAAATTGTATTTTTTTTCTCTAATGTAATGTAAGTTACAAATTGCATGTTCAAATAACAAACTCTAATTACTATTTAGAATCTAGTGAGCATAGAGGTTCCAGAGTCTTTAAGAGGCCAACTTATTCAGATATACAACAATGCAAAAACTCAATCAATCGAGAACTTGAACAACTAAAGTGAATAAGAAAGGGAATTACTATCAGTAGCTAAACCTATTTAAGAATGTCATATAGGAGGTAAAGAAATAAATTAGGAGCACTAAAAGGACAATTAATAAACGATCCTAAGACACATTGTTTATATTATGAAACTAAAGGGGTTTCGATAAAGTGTTGCACAAAAGCAAATTGTTGGGAATTGGCCAAGTTTTTGCACTTACTGAGTAATTGAGCATTGGCAATCACCAATATTTTGAACTTTCCATTGAATTTTCAGCTTGCCTTTTTGAGTAGCAAATAATTGGCCAAGTTTTTGCACTTAAAATTTTTTGTAAACCTTCAAAATTAGATAATTCAAGATATTAATTCATATACAACTAATTTGTTATCTAGACATTAATTTCTTATTATAATTTACTATTTTAATAATTAACTGCTGCTTAGATCATCAGAGTTCGTAAAGTCATCAACATCGCTGACATTGGATCTACTGAAACATGAATGAATCTGTAATTGTTATTCATCAACATTACCAAAGCAAACAATCAAACGACTCATAAATGAATAGTCAACACACCAAATCTCTCTTACTATAAAAGTCAAGCTTGTTTCTTACAATTTAATAGATGGACAAAAATAACCCTTCACCAAATAAACCACTCACCATTTAATTAAGGACAAAACAAGTAAATTTACCTTGACAACAAATAATATTTGGACAAAAATAGCCTCAAATATAATAAATCATCCACCATTAATTAAGGTCAAACAAGTAAATTTACCATAGACTAATTAATTCCATTAATCATCAAATAATAATTTGATCCCTTGACTTGTACATGATTTAAAGTTAGGTCCTACAGCTTTGAATTCTATTTATTTAGTCTTGAATTTTTATTTTCTTATCAGCTTTCCTTCCTATCATTATCGTCACAAATGTTGTCTAATATTTTCTAAAATAACAAAAATACCCTCACTCAGTCGAGAGTTCATATTGTAAAAAGTGAAAAAGTAGGGTGACCAAATTGCGATTTAAGCCAAAATAATATGGTTTTACTCAGTAAAGACATTATAGAAAGTAAATGAAAAAATGTTACTATAATAATAGATTTGTTAATGAGTATCAAGATATTAAGCAAAAATATGTAGCGTCTTTAGCTATTATCCATGAATAAGCTAAGAGAAGTGGGTTAAGAAAATGTGTCATAGTGTCAATAATCTCTCTTACTATAAAAGTCAAGCTTGTTTCTTACAATTTAATAGATGGACAAAAATAACCCTTCACCAAATAAACCACTCACCATTTAATTAAGGACAAAACAAGTAAATTTACCTTGACAACAAATAATGTTTGGACAAAAATAGCCTCAAATATAATAAATCATCCACCATTAATTAAGGTCAAACAAGTAAATTTATCAGAGACTAATTAATTCCATTAATCATCAAATAATAATTTGATCTCTTGACTTGTACATGTTTTAAAGTAATTAGGTCCTACAACTTTGAATTCTATTTATTTAGTCTTGTATTTTTATTTTCTTATTAATTTTCCCTTCCTATCATTATCGTCACAAATGTTGTCCAATATTTTCTAAAATAATAAAAATACCCTCACTCAGTCGAGAGTTCATATTGTAAAAAGTGAAAAAGTAGGGTGACCAAATTGCGATTTAAGCCAAAATAATATGGTTTTACTCAGTAAAGACATTATAGAAAGTAAATGAAAAAATGTTACTATAATAATAGATTTGTTAATGAGTATCAAGATATTAAGCAAAAATATGTAGCGTCTTTAGCTATTATCCATGAATAAGCTAAGAGAAGTGGGTTAAGAAAATGTGTCATAGTGTCAATAATCTCTCTTACTATAAAAGTCAAGCTTGTTTATTACAATTTTCTCTCTTACTATAAAAGTCAAGCTTGTTTCTTACAATTTAATAGATGGACAAAAATAACCCTTCACCAAATAAACCACTCACCATTTAATTAAAGACAAAACAAGTAAATTTACCTTGACAAAAAATAATGTTTGGACAAAAATAGCCTCAAATATAATAAATCATCCACCATTAATTAAGGTCAAACAAGTAAATTTATCAAAGACTAATTAATTCCATTAATAATCAAATAATAATTTGATCCCTTGACTTGTACATGTTTTAAAGTTAGGTCCTACAGCTTTGAATTCTATTTATTTTGTATTGTATTTTTATTTTCTTATCGATTTTCCCTTCCTATCATTATTGTTACAAATGTTGTCCAATATTTTCTAAAATAACAAAAATACCCTTACTCATTCGAGAGTTCATATTGTAAAAAGTGAAATAGTAGGGTGACCAAATTGCCATTTAAGCCAAAATAATATGGTTTTACTTAGTAAAGATATTATAGAAGTAAGTGAAAAAATGTTACTAAAATAATAGATTTGTTAATGATTATCAAGATATTAAGCAAAAATATGTAGCGTCTTTAGCTATTACCCATGAATAAGCTAAGAGAAGTATGTTAAGAAAATGTGTCATAGTGTAAATAAGATGAAGAAAATGAAGAACCAATTGATGAATCTGTACGTTTTGTTACAAAAGAAAGCAAAAATCTACAGTTCACTTCTTTGAATTTTCAGACTGCTAGAAGCAACCTTAAAAATTATCATACTGGTCCTAACTTATAAATATTACAAACAAACTACTGTTAGTAATCTCAAATAACTAGGTTTAAAATATTTTACTACTTCCCATAACTGGGTTCCAAACCTCTAACCTCTTTTGGTATTAACTTGCTTGCTCCTCTTCATAGAAGCCGAAGTAGTTATGTGTGAGAATCTCTCTATTCCCCATACATTTATCAAACTTCCTACCTTTGACTCTACTTTTAATTGAAAGAAATTGTCACCAATCAACATCCTTTCAAGTAGTTCCATCCTAAATTAGATTATCTCCTTGCTTAGCAATTTGACAGAAAGTGGATAGGAAGTAAGAAATGAGAGACGCTTCAAGAGAAAGAAGTCAGACTAATCGGAAGCTAAAGAGATTCTATGTTTTCTATTTTAGCAAGGCGAGGTGAATGCGTTTGGTGATGGTGATAGCGGTTACTTACGGGCAGAGTATGGATGATGGTGTTAGAGGTAGGTGGTGATAGTGATTTTAGGATGAAAGGGGTGGATTAGATGAAATGCATCGTTGTGAGATTTCCTAATCATCAAATTTTCAAAATAACTATGGTTTTTGAAATTTAAAATTCAAAAAGTGAGTTTGTAAAAGTGGAATTTAAGGTTGTGGT